>QODF01000073.1:526983-636322 GCA_024372805.1 Oostethus manadensis
CTGGACATGGACTATTTGAGCCACTCCCCTCTGGCAGAAGGTTACGGTCCATTCGGACCAGAACCTCTCGCCACAAGAACAGTTTCTTTCCTGCTGCTGTTGAACTCATGAACACTTTATAACATTTGCACTATGCTCACTTTATAACCAGTATTTTTGGCACCTTATAATACCTGCACTAAAAACACCCTCATGCCTTTACTTATCAGTGATTTCAATTTCAATTTTCTACTCAGGGTTTTATGTTTAGTAAGTGTTAGTTCTATGTTTATTTAATGCTCTATGTTTACTTAGAATTCTACGTAGCTCTGAGTCGCCAAAGAAAGTTCCTAGTTTGTGAATTGTGCAATAAAGTTTTCTGATTCTGAAAAACATTTTTTTATATTATAAAATGCAATATTTAATTTTTTTCTTAATAGTCAAAAGTAAACCTCCAAAACATTTTGCAAGTACCATGACTTTTGCTATATCAGCAGCTGAACTTCAAATATGTGGCATGTACTTTCAGATACGTATATGAGTCTAATACAATTTTATATACATATATATGAATAAAATGCTAGTGTTCCTGAGTGCCACTAGATGGAGCGCGCGTACCATTAGTGCAACTGGTGCCACATTTTAAAAAAGACTGGGTTAACTAGTAAAAAGATAATTTAGCTAGTTTTTGTTATGGTTATTAGTACAGTATTAGTGAACTGCACCGCATCATAATACTGAGAGACGTGGCCCCAGTGAGTTCACCCAAATACTGGAAACAGTTAAGAAAGATGCAAAGCAGTTCTCATTCACACAAGGTGTCTTAGGTAGCCTGACATCCGTCGAGCGTCAAAAGCATGCTGTGTGTTATTACTTCAATTCCGACTCAAAGGCGGTGACTTTAGCCTGCAGGGCCTCCTGGAGTTCCTGCTGCTCCTCCAGCTCCCTGAGGACCTTCCTGCGCACTCCCTCCAGACGCTCCACCTCACCCTCACTCTCGTCCAGCTGCCGCTTCAGGGCCTTCACCCGCAGGGTCAGCTGTTGGTGGAGATGCACAAGGGTGGGTTAAAGGTTAAAGGCTAGAGGTTGGCTTTTTGCAGGTTATATTGATCTTCTTAGGCATATAACCTGAGATCATTCATCACTCATCAAAGCATACCAATACCTAATTAATTAATACCTAATTAAGTACATAATTAATAGATGTGTCTCAAAACTTTTGTCCATACAGTGTATATAATGGGGTTTGCTTAATCTGCACCATCCTAATGCAAAAAATGGTCATGACAGTCTCTCAAAGATTATCAGCATTACAAAATACTACTACTAAAACTTAAATACCTCAAGTAATCGTTTTGTGAAAAAAATGCTGCAATTTTGCTTGAAGAAAAATGGCAGTAGCACAAGCAAAGACATTTTGTGAAACAAAGAGTTGTGATTTTAAAAGAGAAAAATTCTGAAAGTATAAAGTTGTAATTTGTCAGTGAAAAAGTTGCAATATTATGCAAAATACTAAGCAATTTTTTAAAGCGTAAAGTAAAGCTGCAGTATTACACGTAATATATTGGGACCTTTATGAGAAAAGTCACCGATTTGCAAGAACACTCGGACTCGGTCTCGGACACTCGGACTATCAGCACGGGATCCCCACAGGGCTGTGTACTATCCCCCCTGCTCTTCTCCCTGTACACCAACAGCTGCACCTCCGGCCACGACTCGGTGAAACTGATTAAGTTTGCGGATGACACCACCCTCATCGGGCTCATCTCAGACGGTGATGAGTCTGCTTACAGGAAGGAGGTGGACCGGCTGGTGTCATGGTGCAGCTGCAACAACCTGGAGCTCAATGCTCAGAAGACAGTGGAGATGATCGTGGACCTCAGGAAAGTCAAAGCCCCCCTGCCCCCCCTCGTCTGGATAGACTCCCCCATCACAACTGTGGACTCCTTCCGCTTCCTGGGCACTAACATCACCCACGACCTCAAGTGGGAGCAGACCATCAGCTCCCTCATCAAGAAGGCTCAGCAGAGGATGTACTTCATGAGGCAGCTGAGGAAAGCCAATCTGCCTGTCCAGACGATGGTGCAATTCTACACGGCCATTATTGAGTCCATCCTCACCTCCTCCATCACAGTGTGGTTCGCTGGGGCCACTGCCAGGGACAAACACAGACTGCAGCGCATCGTGCGCTCCGCTGAGAAAGTGATCGGCTGCAGCCTTCCATCTCTCCAGGACCTGTACGTCTCCAGAACTCTTGGTGACTTGCTGACTCTTCCCACCCTGGACATGGACTATTTGAACCACTCCCCTCTGGCAGAAGGTTACGGTCCATTCGGACCAGAACCTCTCGCCACAAGAACAGTTTCTTTCCTGCTGCTGTTGAACTTATGAACACTTTATAACATTTGCACTATGGTCACTTTATAACCAGTATTTTTGGCACCTTATAATACCTGCACTAAAAACACCCTCATGCCTTTACTTATCAGGGATTTCCATTTCAATTTTCTACTCAGGGTTCAATGTTTAGTAAGTGTTAGTTCTATGTTTATTTAATGCTCTATGTTTACTTAGAATTCTACGTAGCACTGAGTCGCCAAAGAAAGTTCCTAGTTTGTGAATTGTTTTTCTGATTCTGAAAAATTACATGAATTGTTGTGAGACAGTGTGCAAGAAAAGTTCATTTCAAAAATTGCCATACTACCATAAAAAGTTCAGATTTTCAAACAGGAAGGAGGTAAGTTTGCAAGGGAAAAAAAATGTATTTTGTGGGAAAAAAATTTGCGATAATAAAAAAAATATAATGTGATTTAACCAGAGAAACGTCACAATTGAAATATTACAACTTCATTTTTGCTACATTTTTCATTCCATGGTGGTTTTTAATATGTTCAATCTTGAGCGTAAACACAAACCCAGTTTTGCCCTAGTGTGCTATCTTGGTGACTTTCCAAACCCTCTTGATAACATTTTCTCAAAAGAGACTAGCAACGTTTTCTGTAGTCGTTGGAGCCTTTTTTTGTATTTGGAAACTGTCCTGCGGTTTCTGTTGTCACTAAGCAGCAGCTAATGGTGCTGGGAGGTCTGCCACGCCCCAAAGTAGCCACAAGCAGTCAGTGCACAGTCAGCTCCCACGGTACACTGAAGCCATAGTGGAGCTCTACGCATCCAAAGTGCAAATGAATCTTCCAGAATTGCAAATAGCTACTTTTGTTACTGAGAAGTTGGCAAGAGTGCACAAAACAGGTTTTGCAAACCTGATCCTTCTGCTCTACATGCTGGGTCCTTTCCTGGTCCAGCGTGGCGTTCACGTCCTTCAGTTTCCTCTCAGTTCGTCTGTGAGAGGCCTGGATGCTGCTCTTCTCTCTGGGTGCACCGACCAAGAACAGTTACACTTGAATGCAATGAAGTAGGGGTGTAACGAAGCATTCACTACAGTACATCAGTGTCTTGATTTATATTCTTATGATCCAACTACATCAATCTGTGTTCACCAAATTGCCATTCCAAACGACATACAGCAGTGTTGAAAATAAGCAGTGCAGCACTGGTAACTTGTTTGCCATGTAGCTATAAAAATATACTAATAACAGTGATTCATCTGGTTAGTCACATTGCACTGCTATTCATTTGAACACTACTGCATATCGCTCTAACCTTGTTTGAAAGGTTACAAAGGATGGAAACAATACTAGGAAATAAAGCATTGGATTTAAGCACTGCAGGTTTTATATGGATGTGGGTTTTTTTTAAGCTATTTTAATGATGAAGACGCTAAACGTTGTTAATTTAATCTAAAGTGTTGGTTGGTCTTTATTTAAAATAAAATGTGTATGCATTAGCCAAAATTGAATTGTTTACTTATTTGTTTATATCCATAATTAATTTATACCTGATCCTCTTAGAAAAAGCATTGGAAATCTAGGAAACTTTACTTGCACGGTCCACTACCCAGCTATTTAGTTCACTGGTTGAATTTTTGGCTAAAAAGTTACGGAATTGTTTCGGATCGTATCGTTATAAATGAACCAATATAGTTCTTGAATCAAATCGGCAACCACAAATCGTGATACGAATTGAATCGTCGTTAATACAAACTGTTACACCCCTATAACTATAATGAAGCTGTTGTCATCACATTTCAAGAGTTATGCGCTCAACTGAGAGCTGCTCTTGTACCTTTCCTCGCTGCGCAGCCTCTCCTCCAACTCCTGAATTTTGCTTTCCAGCAAGGCAATGCCGGACGAGGGCCGAGTCTGTCCCTCCATGTCGGCCATGCGGGACCTGAGCTCCTTCACCTATAGGTCAGTGATGTTAGTGATGTTAGGGAACCCCCAAAATGCCATAGTCTGTGTGTGTGGGGGGGGTATGAATTCATGTACATGCACCTGTCTATCAACTGCACTTTTGTCCATCTCTAGATCGTGTCGGGCAGAACGCTCTTGCATCAAATCTGAACGAAGCTGGTCCACCTGGTAGAGAGGAGAAAATACTGCATAAGCCATCGGTGATGTGCTCACTTCATTAGGTACACCTGCACCATCTACTGAGATCCAACACAAGGGTTGTATCAGAAGTGAGCCGTCACAAAGATAATGAAACTGATGTGCGTTAGTTATCGCGGTGAGCCTTGTAGCAAAATACAAATGAGAAACGGCACTGTACACTAAACATACTGCATTTTCCCCTTTGACAATTTTTTGATTGAACTATTCTATTGGATCTGTTCAGGTCTACCTAATGAAGGGTCCAGTGACTGTATTTGACGGGCAAAAGCGTTGCACCTGATCTCTGCTGCGTGTGATGCGATCATTCAAAAGCTCCACGCTGCTCCTCTCTTCATCCAACTCTATCTCCAATGTCTTTATTTTATCCTATTAACAAACACGCACACACAATACAGTCAACTCTCCACTAAAGTCTATATTCATACCCCGATATATGGACCGGGCCACCTTTAGACTTCACCACCTTTGACCCTCACCTCAAGCCCCCTAATTTCGCGGGTGCGGTCCGTCTGGCTGCCCTTCTCCGACTCCAGCTCGTTCTCCAAGTGTTTGAGGCGGTTGTTGAGGAGGTCTCTCTCCAGCTGGGCGCTGTCTCGCTCCTCGCTGCACGTCAGAAGCTCCTTCTTTAGACGGGACACCTAAATATAAAAAGACGCAGCACTTTTTACTCTTGTTTTTACGGCTAAGAGTCCCAAACAGAAGTACATTTAAGTGGTTGTCAAGAACAGCACCAAAAAGAGCTTTTATGTAGACGTGAATAACAATATACCATAATTTCCAATGTATAAGACACTACTTTTTTCTTAAACTTTGACCCCTTCGGCTTATACAGCGGCGACACTAATTTATGGCCAAGTTCTAATTTCGTGACATCTCCTATTCTTCAGAACTACTGCTAATCGTTCCAAAACGGTGCCACTCACAAATCATTGAGGAAGCCAATCACGAGCCATCAAAAATCATCCTCAAAGACAGAAAGCTAATTTACCACGCAAAGATAGAAAGAAATATACAAGACAAGTACCAATACAAGTGTAATTTAAAAAAATCAACTATCTTAACTGCTTCATTCAGCTGCATTGATGACCTTTGTCCACCGGAGGGAGCCATTGCAGTTGAATGGGAAACAATGCATGATGGGAAGCAGTGAAGATAGTTTTCTGATCTACACTGGTTTTGGTGCAATATTTTGTATGCTTTCGTATATTTTTTGACCTACCTTTTGCATATTAAGTTGTGTGATAATTCTGACACTGTTGAGTATGTGGGATAATGACCTCCTGCAATTTCTGATGGATTGACGAGTTTTCTTCATGCCAAATAAAGAGTTACTTGTTCCTCACCGACTTGTGCATGCCATAATATACCATTTTACGACGTGATATGTGGCTTAAAGTCTGGTGCAGTTTATTTAAGTATATTTTTCAAAAGATGCTACTTTTTTCCTCATGCTCAGAACCCTGCGGTTTATGCCACGATGCGGCTAAATTTGAGATTTTTATCCCCACCAACGGCTAAGACACACAGGCGTATTAGGGCCGCATAAAAAAAAAAGAACAAAATTTAGGATTACGAGATTAAAAGTCGTAATTTTACGTGTCATTGTGTCATACGTGTCAGAAGGAAAATATAGCATAGTTCTTCGGGAGGAGGGAGGGAAACTTTCCTCTTGCTTCAGGCAAGCTTTAATTCATAACCGGACAGCAAAACAAACCAGTTGGACACCAACAAATTAGCTTGGGTTAGCTTTGGTTCTCAGCAGCATCTTTCGTCACCCTCAATGAAACAGGAAGTGGCCTGCATGCTAACAAACAAATACAAAGAGGCATGATACTAGTTTGGTCTCGGTGGAATGTGCTGACCTCTTCCTGCTGGGTCTTCAAGTTGCTCTGGGCCCTCTGCAGCTCAGCCAGCCTGTCCTTGTTGTTGCGTTGAGCCTCCAACAAGTCCTTCCTGGAGCGCTCCCTGTACTCATCCAGTTGCGTCTGTAAGGCCACCACTGACTGGCGGGAGTCCCCCATTATCAGCTCCATCTGCACAAAATAATGTTCATTTCTCCAAAAAAAGGTGGTGGTACCATTAGCGTTCCTGCTTGTGTACAGACAAACCTCCTTGTTGATCTTCTCCAGGGCTCGGTCCAGGAGCCTCTTCTGCTCCTCCAGGTCACTCTTGCCCCTCCGTAGCGCCTCCCTCTCCAGGTCCCTCTCCTCCAGTCGCTGGCTCAGCTCATCTTTCTCCTTGCTCAGGCGAGAGGCGCCACGCTTGGCCTCCTCCAGCTGGGACTTGAGGGAACGGTTCTCGTCTTCCAGGGCCTCCATGGCTTCCTCGGCATCAGGGCTTCTGGCCGTGCTGGAGTGGAGCCTCTGGAAGAAAATGTTACGCTAGAAATGAACTATTGTTACTTATTTGAAATGCTCTCAGTAACGCCTCTAATTCAGTTAACTGTAGAGCCTATAGGCAAACCTCCTGATGGAGTTTTTAACACCACAAGATGGCAGTAAATGACCACTTTTATCTACCTCTTCATGCACTTTAAAGTGTTGGATGTGTGAAACTCACGTGCGCTACACTTACTGTACTGTTGTTTACAATGAAGTCCATCCAACCATTTTCTTCCGCTTATCCGAGGTCGGGTCGCGGGGGCAGCAACCTAAGCAGGGAAGCCCAGAGGTCCCTCTCTGTGGCCACTTAGTCTAGCTCTTCCAAGCGGATGCCGAGGCGTTCCCAGGCCAGCTGAAAGACATAGTCTCTCCAACGTGTCCTGGGTCTTCCCCGAGGCCTCCTACCGGTTGGACGTGCCCTGAACACCTCCCCAGGAAGGCGTTCGGGAGGCATCCTAACCAGATGCCCGAGTCATCTCATCTGACTTCTCTCAATGCGGAGGAGCAGCGGTTCTACTCCGAGTCTCTCCCGGATGACAGTGCTTCTCACCCTATCTCTAAGGGAGAGTCCAGCCACCCTGCGGAGAAAACGCATTTCGGCCGCTTCTCCTTTCGGTCACTACCCAAAGCTCATGACCATAGGTGAGGGTAGGAACGTAGATTGACCAATAAATTGAGAGCTTTGCCTTTCGGCTCAGCTCTCTCTTCACCACGACAGGCCGGTGCAGAGTCTTACATGAATATGCCTCTTTGACAGACATAAGATTTTTTCTCAGCAATAGGCTGCATGTGCAGCACAATAAACGTCAAATTTATCTCGGGGGAGATTATTCAGGGGTAGGAAATAGAGTGCGTGGGAGGCCTTTTTGTTATTGTACAGTACGCCTATGTTAACAATGTTGTGTACGGTACAGCGCTGCAGTGTTTTTTTTTATTATCAATGCAGTAGTACCATGCGGGCCAGCCTCTCTCGGAGGCGAGTGTTTGTCTCCTGTAGTTCCATGTTGGTGCTTTGGTCCACCACCGTCTTTCCTGCAGAAGATGATGCCTGCATACAAAAAAGGAGGAATAAAAATAAGAAGTCTACTGAATAAAATCCATAAACATCGCTGGTGCAATAGCCGCTTCTATTGCAGTAGTAACGCTATCTTTATGCATGCAATCACCTCTTTGGCCTTCTGGAGGGCATTCTCCAGATCGGCCTTTTGCTCCTTGATCCTGCCAATCTCAGACATAAGTGCTGCTTCGCGCTCGCTGCTGGCTTTCCTGAAGGCGTCGAGTGCCTCGCTCTTCTTGTTGAGGGCGCCCTTGTGTTTGTCCGCATCCAGTCGGGCCTGATGCAGGTCGTCGTGGCAACGCTGAAGCTCCTTGGGATAAGTAAGCGGAGATGATGGATTAAATGCGTAAGAGAACAAAGACTTGGTGCTGCTTTATCACAAGGCAACACAAATGTGTTATTCGACATTAATACATTTACATTATATTATTTACTTAACAATAAGGCTCACTTTTTTGGCAAGTTCTGAGTGGTAGCAAATGTAGAAAGACCATAGATTAAATTACTATTTTGTGGTTTAACAATTTTGGCGCTATCATAGTATCAAACTAATACCTTAGAGCAGTGAATCCCAACCACTGTGCCTTGACTCATTAATGTGCCGTGAGAGATGATCAAGTATAAAGCAAAAAAAGTACGTAATTTCACTCAATTGGTCACAATGTATCGTTGTTTATCTATGCCAGCGATATAGAGTGACAGCTAGAACAATGAAATGCTCTTCATAATTAACATGTATTTTGTTGCAATATGTGCTTTGGCTTAAAAGCTAGTTTCAATCATTTGCGTGATAGTCAAAAATGTAAAAAAGTGAAAGGAAAAAAAAAAACATAAGTGAGCTAAGGTGGCCACAGTTTGAACCTGAAACGGATTATTATAATTTCCTGCGGGAAAAACTAGGGTTGCCGTGAGACACTAGACAATACACGAGATTGGGTCTACAAGAACGATACTAGATTACTTTTCAGAAAAGTACAATGAAAAAAACCAATATAATACTATAAGATATATATAACATAAATATGCTAATTCAATTTCTACCACATTACACTCTTCTGCACTTTGTGTGTATGCTAGCGGCCCCGCCTCCTCCCACCGAGACGGGACTGTGTAACTGACAAAAGGGCTCAGTCCGCTCATGTCGTTGTTCTATAGCACAAACACCAACGCAGAATGAACCCTCTTTCTGCCTGTCTGGAGGCGAGGGATGAAGAAAACAGACACACAAAAACATGACAATATATTGAAGCTGGCAGAATGACCAGGTTAATTTTCATTTGTGTGATTAATTTATGTATTATTATCCCAGGCATAGTTCCCTTAAGACAGAAATTTTGTCACCTTTTAATCTCATAAGAGGAAACACTAACATATAAAATGTAGAAGCATCCTGGAATGTTCTGAGCTAAACTTTGATTATATTGAATGTATCTTTGTTTCGTGTGCTATTTGAGTGTATGTTATGGTCAGGTTTAATTAATAAAACAAAGCACTACATGAGATACCTCTGCTGACGACGAAGACGTCTGCTGCTTGTGCACAGACAGCAGCGAGTCCTGGACTTCCTTCAGCTTGCTCTCAAACTCCTCGTTCTCCAGATGACATTGGAGCAGCCTGCAGGGGATAGAGTGCTTCTTTTTAGAGAACCCTCAGGGTTACACGGGTGGATCTAAATGCTCTATATACACTGCAAACACACGCAGGCAAGCACAAAGGGGGTAAAGTCAGTAAAACTACTCACCTTTGTGTTTCAAATGAATAATGCAATCATGAACTAAATACAATACAATATGCGATTGGGTTTGTGATCACTGGATTTCAGTTAGTAAGGAAGGGTTCATCACATCCGGAAAATGACAACACTGGATTTGAATCTAAGCTATGAAAGGAAAAAAAAGCCCAACAAAAACACAGCGTGAGACGATTCACTCTCTCACATGTGAGTGCCGGAATGCGTCGCCTTCCTGCCGGATGAGACGTCCAAAAGAGTGAAAGAGTGCAGGTGTTAAAATGAATAAAAAGACAGCTGAAAAGGACATTTTCACAGAACCCAAATCTCTCCTCATGCTTTGAACAAGGTTGGTAAAAAAAAAAAAAAAAAGGTCAACACATCAGATAGAGATGTTGCTTGATGTTGGGCCAAAGATAGAAAATGTTATGAAGACCTAAAAAAACAAATGTAAAAGTGGCATAACATGATGTTGACACTGACAACATTATGATCAATACAAGTGCATGACATCATACTTTGGTCACTTTACTTAGCTACACAGGAGGAAGAAATATTGAAAACACCTTAATACATGCTGTCTACACTTAAAAAAATACTAAATAAATGATAGCATTATCAGGCAAATGATGGGGTGTCCCAATGTTTTCACATGACAGTAAATGACATCTGAGTGTGATGTAAATTTCTATAGGACATTAATAAAGTACCTATTCTATCTATCACAGGCTAAGTCATGCCCGTGACGTTTTGCTTGATGACGGCCACAAATTTTGTGTGGACTCGGCTACACACCCTAAAGTTACAGTGGGTGTTTTCCCAGAGCTGTGAGGAATTTTAAGTCAGTCCGACTTACGTGGCTTTATAAAAGTGCCACCGTGTGGTGTGTTGGTGAGAAAAATGCACAAGCAACACAGTTGGTGTTGTGTGCAGCAGTTCAAGAGTACACAAACCTACATGACGCATACAGTTATGTACAGGAGTCTCTTATGGCCCGGCATTATACCAAATAAAAAGGCGACATTCTACACACGATCCATGATTATATAGCATTTCCTATGTGGTGAAGGTATGATTATCTAACTGACTTGTCTTTGGTAAGATTCAGCTCCTGCGTGGTGGCGTCCAGCTGCGACTTCCACTGCTCGCCCTGGTCCCTGCAGCTGTCCAGCTCCTCCTCCAGGCTGAACAAGGAGGCGTTGACCCGCTCCCGCTCCTCCTCAATCTGATCCTGCGACTGAAAATGACAAACGTGAGTACACCCTCACATTTCAGCAAGCATTTTTCATCCCGGTGTATCTTCTTAAGGGACAAAACTATACAACGTAAACAAGGATATGCAGTACTTTATATACTGTATGGCTTGTGTAGCAGTATACTGTTGATTTACTAACCACTAAAAATGTCACAACACATAAATGGTGTATAAATAGTAATGGTTTCATGCTTGTACACTTTCATAAGCAAGAAACTCTGGTTTCAAGTAAAAGAGCATCCCTAAAACAACTATGAACACAAGGCGGGATGGAGACAGCATGACTTGCTGACTGCTTTTTTCCTGACACTACTTTTATTTCACAGCATAACATCTATATATACTTCAAATTTAGCCTTCAATTCTGGAAATAGTGCTTGGGCACGAACCCTG
This sequence comes from Oostethus manadensis, assembly GCA_024372805.1. NCBI lineage: Eukaryota > Metazoa > Chordata > Actinopteri > Syngnathiformes > Syngnathidae > Oostethus > Oostethus manadensis. The sequence continues at coordinate 538,286 of QODF01000073.1, forward strand.
GAAAGGAAGTAGAGGGGTGGAAAAAAGTTTTAGGTGGCGATCACAAGTAGCGGAATTCTCTTTTAAGTCAGCACAGCGGGCTTAGACTGACTTTAGGGCAGCCGCACGACTCTGTGGATGAAGCGGAATGACGAGACAAAAACGTGGATGGGATATTTTAAAAAAGCATGACTTCAACTTGGAGTGCCAAATAGTTATAACCAGAAATAACATTGTTATGAGGAGAGTTGTTCAAGCAATCTTTTCACACACCTCTAAATTTTTAACGGTGTGAGACTTCACTGTATTGCTTTTTATGTTTTCTTCAATATTGGCAAAAAAGGAAACATGATAACCACGGAATGGAAAACGGGAGTTGTGGTATATACTGTAATCTATAGCAACAAAACATCTTGTTATGGCTGCTCAGTAAAAATATTGCTACTATACTCATACTTTAGCAGCAAAGGCAGAGCAGACAAAATGCAAAAGTTGTGGCCATTTTAACATTATGCTATGACTGGCAGTTAGCTTCTTTTTACACTTGAATGCCAATTAGGAATGTGCTAGTCAATGCTGCCACACATTCATCACGCATCACAGCAGTGTATGAGCCTGCCACAAGAAAAGATGATGACAACCATAGAATGGGAAATGGAACATATGTGAAGTAGCAGTAGTCTAAAAAAATAAATAAATAAGATTGTGTTCTGGCTGCATAGAGTGCAGTATAGATCTACAGTTGTCCCTCGTTTATATCTGTGTATTGGTTCCAGACCTGACCGCGGTAATTCCCACAATATGGCATTCAATGTTAATAAATGGAGTACTATCGTAGTTGGAGCACAGAAAACCTGTTCATGACTTTAAATACATTTTTTAACATTATTGGAGACCCATTGACAAGAAATAACACCACTAGCGTTGAACAGCCACCTTCACACTCCTATTCTTTATTGTTTACGCCACATCGCAACTGTTACACTGCAGGGACTCGAGATGGCCGCTATAGCAAGCTAAGGATCTAACCAGTTAGCCTCGAATTTACAATATTTCTTCTAATCTAACGAAGCCAAAAAAGTACCACTTCCACACAAAGTTAGAGAACCTTTTTTCACTCCATGTCAGACATGGCTGTCTTCATGACTTCATGCAGTATCAAGGTAATGCAATGTAAGGTAATGTTTCAGTGTTTTGTGACATTACTGCACCCTAGTGACCAGAAAACTACAGAAGAACCAGAACACTACCTATCACTTATTACGTATACCATTATGTTTTGACTACTAACAGAACCATCTACTACAAAACAGCGATCAATAATTAATTTCTGTAAAAATGCAATATAAAAGCAAGATATTGGGAGAGATGCCCGCCAGTTGATATGGACTACAGATTGCTAAGAATGTGAAATTGCAGCTAACTTCTTTTTACACATGAAGGACAATCATGCACGTTAAATGGCTCAACGCACATACACCAACTTATTTTTACATTTGTATGACAGTTATGAATGTTCGCATTTGACAGTTTGACCTTGGAACAGATTACGGCCACATGTATTATTTCCTGTCAGAGTATAATATTTTAGTTAATGTAAAAAATAAAACAACAACAACATTGTGTGTTCTATTTAAACGGCCTTGAAGGTTGTCTGCTGAAAAAAAGTACATTACAAGGATAATTGTATGCAAAATGAGGGGAATCTGTGTCATGTATCTGAGGCTGGGAGGATAATGTACTGTACCATAACCTCACTATTTATAGACACATACTAGGGGGTGATGTGAAAGTATGTCGAGTCCTGCAGAATCGGCCTACACGACTAAATACTAAATGAATAAACCACAGGAATATTAATAATATTGTTGTGCTGTTCCATAAGCAATTGCATAAGAATCCCCGAGGTTCATTTCTGCCTCCCTTGCACACTTCTGATCGCTTTTATCTTTGGTGTAAATGTTTTCTTCAATTTTTGCTAAAAGGCTAACAAGCTGGACTCTCGCGAACTCCAGATGAAAGCCTTTTCTGTTCAAAGAAATTCTCACAAGTACGCCGGAGTTCAAATGCTGGAACGAGCGCGGCAGAAATTATTTGTTCAAAGGTTTAGGGACAGAGAAAAAGGCGGGTCACCTCTGTCACCTGTTCCATCGTCATCCTCAGGTTGTGCATGTCCTGGTTGTACTGCTCCCTCAGAGTCTCCATCTCCCGGTCGTGACACTCCACCTCCTCCTTTAGCGCCCCCTTCAGGGCAGTCAGCTCCCGCTCCCGCTGCCGCAGCGTCTCATCCTGGCGGTGGCGCAACATGGCCGCCTCGGCCAGCTCCGCCTGCAGGGTCATCATGTCCTGAAAAAAGAAAGAGGGGTTTGAGCAGTTGTTGATTTCAACAATAATAAGCTGTACTTACTGTATCTGGAAATATAACAATATTGTAATATTTGACTAAACTATTGCTTTTTATTTGACTAACAGATTATTGAACATAACTATATTACATTATTATTATCATTATTATTAAATATACAAGTCCAGCCTCTCGCCCGAAGTCAACTGGGATAGGCTCCAGCGTACCCATTGACCCTAATGAGGATAAGCGGTATAGAAAATGGATGGATGGACAAAATGGAGGGATTACATATATCAACATGTTATTGAGATGGTGACAATATATATCATCAAATATATTATATCAGTGGTTCCCAAACTATTACTATTTGTATGTACATGATATTTCTGTCATGTTATTATTATTATGTTTCTTTTCTAGTTGCCTCTAAGTTAGTTGTCAAGGGTTGACTTAAGCGACCAACTATAGTTAGTTCCCTGTACAATCAAGAGCTTAAAAGTGATTACCACTGTGAGTGAGTCGGACTGGGGCGCCGTTTCAGAAACCCTCCTAAGTTCGTCCTGAAGCTCGGCCAGCTGATCTTCTTGCAGACGCATGCGAGATTCGGACATCTCTCTGGCTATACGCTCCTCAGTCAGCCTGCAAACACACACACACACACACATACACACATTGGTGTTGTCAATACAGCAAAACCGCACTCACTTACACACTCCTCCACCATGCAGGCAATTTGGAAGAAACCCCCAGGAGTAATAACAAGAAGCTTAGTGTGGGCTTCAATCGTTCTCTATTATGCAAAGTGGACTTTTGAGTGATGTAATTTGTGTGATGTGTTTTGCTAGAGCCTATTCATGAGCTACAAACATGTGCAAACCCTCAACGTTTGACGGTGGAGGTGCTCAAACACAGGCTTTGATTCATTAGGTCATGAAAAGAAAAAAAACCTCCTTTCTCAGGCTTTGCTATACGTCTTAAAATAAAGCCTAGTCAGCTACAGATGTGAGAGCTATAATTGCGATTGTTTTGTTTTTCTTCAGGAAATAAGCCAGCTAAGCCAGCATGATGTCCCTGTTGTTAAACTGTGACTGTAAACATGCTAGTGTTGCAAGCATTTGTCTCCCACTCCTTAATGATAAGTGATATATGGCATCTATTACATTGGACAAGCGCAGAATCATGGTGCGGATGTAAAAAAGTGGATAAAGTGCGCAATGGTGTACTACTCACAGTGGATAAACACGGATTATTAGCATTAAAGCTATTGATACACAAAAAGGCGTGCTCCCAGTAGGGTGTATTAGAACTACATTCAACTGTCTAAATTCCACCATCGAGGCTAGATATCGGACTTGTAATACACTTCTGTGGGACCTCTGAGATTGCTGAAAAATACTGTAATATGGTGCAGACCTGCGTCTAGCACAATAATAACCATATTATTGATATCTCTATCCATAAAAGCCTGCATTATTGGCTTTGTAAAGGCCAGTTAGCTCTCATGAGCTCATGTGTCTAATAATGCTTGGTAGATATTACACACATCCTTACTCTTCATGGGCACGCTGCAGTTTTTTCTTGCATTGACAGAGTTGCTCCTCAAGCTCCGCCAGGGTCAATTTTATCTGGTTTCCATCAGATCCTCCCTTCTGCACACAAATGCACACACACACACACACACACACACACACACACACATTGAGTCTAGAAATACATTATTGACTGTGTATTATCTTAAACTTAAGGGCAAAATAAAGCTAGAAAGCCCTGCACTTGGCGGATTCCGTGACCTACTTTCCCTTTTCTTTCTGACTGTCAGGAACATTTTTAGGGCAAGAAGCACCGGTCCTACCAGCGCGCTATGAATTTGTCAAAACAGATGAGGGTGCCTCCGCCGCATGTACACAAGTCTGACTCGCCCACTCCTTGCAACATTACATTTGTCAAGGCTGCAGAGGAAGCTTGCCAATGGAGGTGCTCTTATCCTCCTACGCACGCGCACGCACACACATAGAGATCGGGGTACTTTTGGAAAGACCAATACAGTATCACAACACATTATAATATGTATTGTACAAATATTATAAGTAGAAGACAGTTTTTTTGGTACCAAATGTCAATGTATCGTCTGCAAATGTAGGGGATTTCCATTGTAGTTATGATGCACAGGAAACAAAAGCTGCCGTGGACTCGTGTAACCCAACACTCTGGTATCGAATCCTCATTTCAGCATGCAAACAAACACACACAGTGTCAGCGAATAAACTCTGACTATCCACCACCCCCACCTTTGGCTAACATAACACACTCACACGCAAACACACGTGCACGCAGGAAAAGCCACAGACATAAGTGCCATGTTTTCCGGCATGGAGAGCGGAGGATAACTTTTATTTTTCTGATTGATGTTTGACTGATTTCCAATTTTCTGGACAATTTTAGCAACTGACAGTTGACAGTTGTGTAATACTCATGTTAAGAACAAATGTCATGTAATGTAGTAAAGATGCACAATATATTTTTTCAAAGCAATACAGATTATTTAGTGCTTCTCAAGATTGATATGGTACCGATAATTTTTTTTTTTTTATCTACTTTAAAAAAAATCTAGATTTCATTTAGTTGTGCACACCTGGAGGTAAGAAGGACTGGAAAAAAATGGGAATTTTACCAATAAATTTGTCAAATGTTAATTTGTCCTAATCAAACATCATGACATTACTACTATCAGAACCAGAATATACAGCGGACAGAGCCACCTGCTGCAGCCCAGCAAAGTGCACTATATTCGGACACATATGCCGAGCGGCCGGTGTACTACTACGGAGTTCAGGAGAACCGGAGTATAGCGTGGGAGGAGCAACCTGGCGTGACCCACCAAGGTGCTCTGCATTCAGGCACACGCTTTATGTATCCGGTGAGATGCCATGGATGTCTCCTGCAAACCTCTTTCACTTTCAAACGATGTAGCTAGCTGATAAGGTGTTTTGTGTGGTCCGTCGGGTTTATCCCCCCCCATCGTGGAGCATTTGGTACAACCAGCACGTAAAATTTCTTGTGAATGTACGTTTACAAGTGAGCTCAAGGGAAGTCACAACAGGAGACAAAAGGAGCGCTTGATTTTCCCACCAAAACAGTACAGCCTCATTGAAGCATTTTTTTGAAGTCATAACTCCCTCATATCAGACAGATAATTACTGTGCACCCCTATAATGTACAGTATTAGACGGTGTTACACAGCAGAAACACATACCGTTCGCCAAAATAAAACAACTCTCCACCGCACTCATCACCAATTTGTTCTATAATCTACATTTGGACATTTGCTTAGATAAAAACTGCCAGTTCCCAGCTAAAGTGTAAAAAAAAAAAATTATTTTATTTTTTTTTTCAAAACCCAAAGAAAGAGCAAATACAACGTATAAATGGCCTAAGTTAGTTGTGGATTACATATGTTACATACATGTAGTATATTCTCACATGACACTTAAAATGTTCAAAAAAGGTGATATGCTCGTGACAGTTTGACTCTGGAACAGATGGATTCAATTTCTATCATTTTTTCTCGAAAAATATAATTTTTGTTGGTTTTAAATAGCGCGTATTGTATTTTCACACTTAAACTTGACACGTGACATTGAAAATGTTCAAATACGGGCTTACACTGATGATAGATGGATCCCGTAACAGATGAATTAATTTGACTAATATTCCAATGGGCAGAATGGTAGAGGTTGAACAAATGAAGGTATTACAAACCTGTACATCATGTAACACAAACGGTCAAAGGAGAGGTGAAGAACAATTTGCATTTGATTTTAAAGAATATTTAATTGAGTATTTTTCATTTTTAAAAGGGAAAATCTGCATCCAATGTAGGGGAAAAAGCCACAAAAGGTGCCTCAAACATGGAACACTCTGACCCTTTGGGAGAAAACCCCCCCGGCAGGTGCAGGGTTCCAGTCCACCTTAAATAATAATGCCTCTCAATGACGGGGGCCTCCAGCATTGCATGGTTGCCGAGAGACGGACGAGGCGCAGCAAATAATTGACGAGGCGAGTAAGCATAACGAGGGATAACAGATAATCAGGCGTGTCGACGTAATGCACGTGGCGAGGGACCTGCGTTTGCATGCAGATTTATTCAAAGGCTTGCAGATTGCAAAAGGCGGCATGCATAAGTACGTGGCACCATTTATCTTAAGGCTTCACAGGAGCGAGGGAGCCAAATTGGCATATCCCTTAATCATTCCGTACGCTGACAAAAAGAAGCTCCGTGGAGAGGAGTGAATGAAACAGCCCGGCTTCATGTTCTCAGAAAAGAGGACATGCTTCCAGCCATCTGTTTGCTTCATTACGACAACTTTACAGCACACAATGTGACGCGCTTTGACCCACATGCTGGAGATGAAATTAATTGCTACCATTTTGCATTTTCCCCATCATAATAAACTGTGGTCGCACTTAAATTTCTTTGAAGGGATTAGCTTTTTAGGCAATAACTGAACCAAAAACAAAAACGCTAGGTAGTCTAATCTTTTATCGGTGTTTCATCAATCTAGCCAGACTATTACCTGGACAGAACTAGCCATGCTCGTCCCTAGATTTTCTACTATACTGCTAAACGCTTTATAAAGAGCGTGAATGTGCTCATTTGTCAGTAATACCCTAGTCACACTAGCGCAGTGCTTCTCAAATAGTGGGGCGGGGTACAGATTTATCGTACTCAACTTTCAATTTGACACGTGAATACGCTTGTATGCTTCACAGCTCTCCATTTTGTTGCATTTTCCTGGACAAATAAATTGATATCATCAGTTTCTCAGTAGTATTTCAAATTGGGGGGGGGGCGTGAAAACTTTATGTCCCCAAGGGGGTAATGACAACAAATAATTGAGAACCCCTGCACTAGCAGTGGAATGAGCCAGAATGCCGTCAGAATGAACATTTGTGATCTGCATTCTGAGTGCATTCCAAAGATTAGGGTCCATTTTTGTGGCCGGCATGAATGTTTTGAGCAAGCTAAAAACTTTTAAGGTGGATTCAAAGTGGAAAAATATCAAACGCCACTAGAACAGTATTCTAACTGCCTGACTGCATTCTAAATATTCTCACGGTATTCAAACAGCATTCCAAGCATTCTGATTGCATTCGGGAAAAAGAACGCAGCCAGCTGCCGCCGAAACGTCATTATGAAGCCTTATTCACATCACTTAATACGCCAAGGAAAAAAATGACCCTAGGCAAAGGTGCTGAACACCCGAGAAGCACAATGAAACGTCACTCACCACTGGCGTGGCGCCAATTCACATCAGATCATGCCACCAAGGAAAAAAGGAGCCAAGCTCCACCACCAACACATCACGCTGAGAAAATGTATCTGCTGTGTTTTTAGCACAGTTTCAAGTGTTTATAAGCTAACCTGCTGGTCAAGTCACGGTGCTTATTTACGACTAAAAGTTTTTCAGCCAATGAGTTTAGCTAAAAGCTCGCCAACTGTCTACTAGGAAGGCTACGTCAGAGTACTGAATAATAGCCGTCCTTCGCCACTTTGCCGTTTGGCATTTCGCAGCCTCACTTTATCACAATTTTTCAAAACGATATTAATTAATAAATCATGCTGTTTTGTGGTTGCATATGGTCTATTTTTCTTATATATTATACATATTAAGCAAAGAGTATGCATTTTTGCCTAAGTTAAGCATAAAAACAGCGAAATATAAAGGCATCCAAAAGATGCATTCAGAGACAAGGATGTGTAGTATTCTACAGTGGTCACTAGGTGTCAGTAGTATTCCTGTAATGTTTGGTGAGACAGTAGCGCAGAAGGCCTGTACACAGAAAACATGGCGGCAAGTACCAGTGGCCGGACTGGACCGACGATGAAGATCAACTGTTGCTTCGAGTCGCACTGGATTATAAAGGCAAAATAAAGTGATGTGCTGTGTCATCCCGAGTGATGTGCCGGGTCTGGAACGAGGGATTACTGTACACCTTGTCAACAAATAAGTCAACAATATTGTTGACTTTAGAAGACTCAGACCCAAGCAAGCGGTTTCCTAATTCCACAATGTTGTCCTTGGCTAACAGGCTTTAAAAATACCGTACTTGTGCTAATTGACCAGGAAAAAAAAGCATACATAATGTGTTTTCAACATGGCGTTGATAAACAAATTAAATCTTCGCTGCTGTTATGGACATTTAAAGCTTGTATCCGCTTTGGCGCTAACTAGCTTAGCCGAAGCACCGCTAGCTAGCAAGGCCATGTCAAAAGGCAACGCTAGCATGTGATGAGGGCCCGCAGTGTCCAACCATATACTGTTTTATGTCAGTAAAAGGCAGGTTTTAAAGCATCAGATGTGGTCGAACCATTTCCTGGTTTCAGGATTTGTGTGACACTACCATCTATGTGCTTCCTGAATAGGACTTTTAAAGTTTCTACCTTTAAATTGCTGGTGGTCTCGTAGACGAGGTTGGTCTTCCTCTTGAGGGCCGACTCACTCTCACTGGTGCTGATGAGAGAGGAACAGATGGATTACGTGCGCCGATTTAAAGGCGCTGCCCTTTTAGTCTTACTTACCCCTCCCTGAGAACGCTGTAAATAGCTTGCTTCACTTGAGCTCCCTCCTCGCCGGTGGCCTTTTGGGACAAACTCCTCGGTGGTATTTCCTTTACAGGCGGGAAAGACAGACAGGTGAAAAAACAAATTGTAAATAATCCGATCAAGTGTACCAATTAGCGCCTACACTGCTACAACATAGGTTCTCTTCCTGTTCTGTTGTGCAACAGCGCTTACAGTGAATTGCCTCAAACTTACAGGTTTTTTGGCGACGACGGGGGCAACCTCCTTTACGCCAGACTTCTCTGACGACTTGAAACTCTGCTTTGGGAACTCTCGAGTCGTCACCTTGCTGACCAGAGGTGCAGAGTCTTGTTCCAAACCAGCTGTCGATGAGAAGCTGGAGGAAGCGGATGCGTACGGATTGTACGTCGGTGACGGAGGCGAGGGAAGCGGACTCTCCTTTCTTGCGTCCAGGCTTTTGGAGCGCTTGCGTTCGTCAAACCGGAGCTGCTGCCTGGCGCCGGTGCGCCCCCTTGCTTGGGGGCCGCCACCGGGCGTCTTGCTGTTGAACTTGCTGATGAGTTTGTTGATGGGGGCGAGGGAGTTGGTGTCAATTGGCTTCTCGTCCATGGACACTAAGGGTTGGGGGATGGACTCTGCAGAAGAATCCGGACCCTGCTTGCTAGCGATGAAAGCATTTAGTTTGAATCCTTTGGGTCCAGCACTGTTCACACTGACTGGTTTCAAACCGGCTTCATTGTACTCTTCCTTACTAGTACATGCCTGTTTTGTCTGTACTTCAGCTGCAGCTGCTTCGATTTGGGGTTCAGCTTTGGACCGTCCCTCTCGGACGGTCCTGCCGTCCTCCTCGCCTTGACCTCCAGCTTGGCCGTCCCCCGGGGGTCTTCGTAGAGGGCTACGGTAGATCTCCACGTCCTCAGTTGGAGAAACAGGGGCATGTGGGGTGCTCACACTTTCCGCCGGTTTGTTACTTTTGGGGGCGCTTTTGTACGGTGACTGGGGCGCTGGGCTGGAGGCCGGTGTGTTTAGCTGAACGCCATATGAATCGCCTTTGGCGCTGTCGTTCAGCACCACGTACGGCTGCCCAGAGATCCCCTGAACCCGCACTGCCACCCCGTATTTGCTCCCCGGATGAGGGGCGTGCGTGTGGTTGTTGTTTGCTCTGGACTTGTCAGGCGAGGCGCCACCCGTGTCATGGAGGTCCTTGATGAAGCGGATCTGGACTCCATAGTCCACCAGTGGCTTCCTGTCTGTGGAGAGAGTGCTCATGTCTACTTCCTGGTTGGTGCAGAGCTCACCTGGGAAATGTAAATGAGGGGTAAGTTAATAACAGTAGGCCCCTGTTGTCTTGCCAGGAAGCAGCCTGCTAACAAACTGACATACAAAATAACACTAATTTGTCACATGATTACAAAAAAAATGTTCCTCCCTGCACCGGAATTAAAAACAGTACATGCCTGTCGTCTTATATCGTCCTAGATTAAACAGGAAATAGCCTGCTAACAAACGGACAAATTTCCCTCTTAAGTTTGACGAATCCACTTTCTCTTTTAAAAAAGGGAACCGTTTCCTCCTGCACAAGAACCACAAACGATAAAGGCCTGTCGTTCTATATCACCGTTCCCCTTTGGCCCTGAATCAAAACAGTTTTGCATGTGTCGTCTTATATTATCCTCCATGAAAAAGGAAGTACTCTGCTAACAAACGGACGCCCAGACAAACACTACTTTGTCTTTTTTGTGTTGCTATTAGAGTTAAATAAGGATGGTTCCCCTCTGGCTCAGAATAAAACCCCTGTCGTCTTATATCATCCTTCACAAACCAGCAGTAGCCTACTAACACATGGATGTATAAAACAGCAGAAATTCATCACTTTTGTTGGAGAAATACATTTTCTGATTGAAAAGAAGAACAGCTCTCCCCTGCACCAGAATCAAAAATGGTAGGCTCCTGTTTTCTTTGTCTTACATTTTCTGCTAAAAAGCGGCTAGTGAGAAAAAAACATTTGTCTTGTATTTTTTCATTTTGAGTGACTTCAGAAGGGTATCCCTATGGCCCAGACCCAGAAATAAAACCAGTACAACCCTGTCGTCTTACATCCTTTGCAAACCAGAAAGTAACCTGCCAACAAATGAACAGACAAACACAAATCTGGTTTTGTGCTTTTTGAGTCACATAAGAACCATTTCCCCCCCGCCTCAGTTATAAAGAAAAAGTGGTACGTCCCTGTCATCTTACATTAGCCCCACTAACCAGCCTGCTATCAAATGTACAGACAAAATTACACATTTCTTCTTCTATATTGTTTTTGTGTAACTTGTGTAACCGATAATAAAACTCTGTTTTTTGCTGCCCTACATTTGGAATTCCTTCTTAATGGGAATGTTTTGTGTTCATAGCACAAGCACTCACCTGACACCAAAACAATGCTCTTGTGTGTGTCTGGCTTTTCTTGCTCCAGGTACTGTTTAGATAAGCACTTTTAACATTGTGTTCACTGTCACTGGCTTACACTAGTTCATACTAAGCATGACTGGGTAGAAAAAAGGAATCACTAATGACATTAATGGCCGTAATTATCAAGCACGCTTTATGCTTTACTGCAGCCAGCGAGTGTGTTTTTGTTGTACCAGCACAGCATGACCTTGAAAGATTAAGGCATGCTTAGCTAATGAAAGGGGAAGAGGAGTAGGATCCACCTTGTGAAGCAGGAGGTGAATACACGGCCTATTGTTCAGGTTCAGTAGACCATTAAACAAAACGGGGAGCGATGTCCGCAACGGACCACCCCATCCCCTCTCTCTCGTGCTTTTGTGTCTGCGCTGTTGTCCGACTTCATAGAAGAGTCACTCAGGCGGAGTGTGTTGACTTTTAGAACTGTGCAGCAGCAGCGAATATACCCCTCTCAGGGGTTGGTAAATCAGAATTGGACCAGACATTTCGGAAAGGCCTCAAATGTTGCACAAACATTGTCAGCATGCATGAGACTTAAGCTTAGTGAGCATCTACGGGTTCAGCCTATCCCAGCTGACTTTGGGTTCAATGCGGGTGAAATGGAACTTATTGAGGTGTAGGTAGCAGCATGAGTTTCTGTCTTGGCTGCTCAGTACAACATTGCTACGTCCAAGACAATAACAGAAGTTGGGATGTCCAGTGGAAATGAACCACTTGTTTGTTGTTTTTACCATTGTAAAAACTTCTTTTCACACTTGCATGACCATCTCACAAACGTCCCACTGGGCATGTCAATTTCATATTTGACCGAGAAAATAACAAAATAAATAAAAACCGTCATTGTAAAAGTCATTGGCAAATCTCGTGAGACTTCACGACTTGCGGAAATGGACATCACTGAGACATAAACTGCATAGGTCGCTGTCCTGGCTGCTCAGTACAACATGGCTAAATTGACGATAAGCGCACATATGATGGAATGTCATCCCCACTTGTCTTCAAAGAGAAAATGGAGTCCTGTTTTACCATTCATTTACCTGTACAAAATTAACAGTGCCTTGACTTCTTTTTACACTTATGTAATTGTTAAAAATGGGCCACTTTTGCCTGTAGAGTTTTTAATAGAGATGAATGGATTTGTCCAATCTCCATTGGTTTCCTATGGCAAACAAGACCACATTGAGTTTCCGGAGTACAGACACACGAGAGACCCTGACAGGAATTAAAATGTAACCAGCTCTAACTGCCTAGTTAAAGCGAAGCCCGCACAGCACCTTGGGCGAGGGAATCAAAGTCAGCCTTTGTCCCTCTCTCTCTCTCAAAAAACAAAAAATTCCAAAGATTCCAGACGTTCCCTTTGAAGGCGGCATGGCGCGTGGTTTGCATTTGGATATAATATGGAAAGATTAAGGGGATGTAAAGACTTGGGCTACTGCACACTCATGAGACGTGAGGATCACTCACAGTTGCAAGGATGTTGGAGAGAAAGGTGGGGATGGCGGGCACATCCCAAAACATGCTGTTTGGGGTCACGGGTTGTCGACAGAGGCTCACCGTCACCGTCTTCATGCTTCCATTATCTGTGACCTGTAGCTGCTGCGCTTACTTGTCACAAGGAACGACTTTGTCAATGGAGCCGGGAATGTCGACAAACTGGCCCTTCTGCCTCGCTTCCTCCTTGGTGCACAGTCCTCACATTCGTACTTTCTCCCCATCTTTCCAGTGCCTTCGGGGGGGCCACTATTGTTGGTATGAAGATGCAGGAATACTGACTGGTGGGAATCCATAGAGCCATTAAAGTGATTTGTTGTGACTATGGTGTGTGATACAACAGTAGCTCAATTGGATTTTTGATGTGCATCAATATATGAATCAATAATGAAAACAAGCGGCGGTCCAAAGGATGCAGCTTTCTCTATCATCTGCATAAACATCCAATTAAGTGCAGAGAAACTGTTCTGGGGTTGCTTCATTATTATAAGCTTGTTTGTCATAGCGGGACCGGCTACCTTGTGCAAAACAGCAACAATATGCTAATGAGAATTCATTAAAATCACCTCAAAGTGAACCAAAAGTGTCCCCGCTCCAAAAAAAAAAAAAAAACTCCACGTTTTAGGTCAGGATCATTCTGGTATCAACAAAACATCAAAGCCCAAAACTAAAAAGAATCCTAATTAAACTCACATGTAGACTTTGCAATTAAGCAATAAAGTCTGCTGCTGGATCATTGCGTCACACCCACTTGTCCGGTCGATCAGTATCGGTGCGCGTCGAAACCAAGCAGAGAAGTAAGAAACGCAGCCCGCAGGGGAAACACGCCGTCCTATCCAATTTAAGGCTTTGGACTGCAATAATAACATCGCCTATCCTCTTTCGCACAATCCGATCCCATTACGGACGGTTAGACGTGCAGGAAGACGCCGTCCAAGCCGCGCGTAAAAGCTCCCAAACACGCGGCATTTGTGCTGGTAAACGCTTACTACGCGGAGACACACGCCATATGCAGCCCCACTACCGCAGGTGTTCATCATCCGTGTGCGCAAGTCAGCAAAAAAACAACTTACATCATCAGCAGCAGGTGTTTAGAAGTGCATGTGTGTTTCTCGGACTTTACCTTACGGATGATCCAAATATCTAAAAGATCCTCGGCCGCCTTCTTGGTGGCATGAAATGTTTACTCAACGAGGAAAGGAAATATCAGCGCGTTTTTTTGCAAAAGCCACTGGGCTACCAGAGCAACCTGTTGCCAACACGCCTGGTCGCCATGGCGCCGCCCCCTGGGGCACGTCATTGGACAGTGGACGCTCTAGTGGGCGGTGCTTTGTTGCGGGACTCTCCATTCACACACAGCCTCCCCTTATAGCGTCAAATCCAAAGTTGGTTTTAGTGAATTTGCCACATTTTCTTTTAGTAAAATAAGCACATCTTGACATATTGTTAAACCATTGAGATATCCTTAAAATTATTCGGGTATTCTGTTTTCCCCCCACATTCCAAAAACATGCATGTTAGGTTGATTTGGAGCTTCCAAATTGTTTGTCTACGTGTGCCTTGTGATTGGATGGCGACTAGTCCAGGGTTTACCAGCTGGGATAGGCTCAAGCATTCCCCTGCGACCCGAGTGAGGATAAGCAGAATATAAAAGGGATGGATGGATATTTTAATATCCTCCCCAACTTTAAACAAAAGACCTCTTCAGAATCAAAACATACATATGAAATACATACATATATAGATAATCTTGGTGTTGACAAACACATTATTTCAATAAAGTACGGCCAGTATCTTTTTAGTGTATGCCAGTTTTTTTTCTTCCAGAAATCCGACCAAAACAACCCCCCACAAAGTTCACCCTTCAGTAAAAGGTGTGACATTTTGCAGCATCATTTCAATAGGGAAAAAGCAGCGCCATCTGGTGGACAGATTTTCAATTAGCCATTTTTGGCCCTGAAGGGAAAAGGAAAAGTCCATCTATCCATCCATTTTCTATACCGCTTATCCTGATTGGGGTCGCGGGTATGCTGGAGCCTATCCCAGCTGACTTTGGGCGGGGTACACCCTGGACTGGTTGCGAAAGGAAAAGTAAGAAATGAAAGTAAGAAACTTTTTGTGTAGTGTTGTCACTTTAACCTAAGGAACAGATTAGACAATTGTACTATTTAAAAGAATTCTGGCAAAAATACAGAACAGTACAAAATGTCTCTTACTAAAGGTAAAATAAAAACAATATTTCAATTCTTACCCGAATGGGAACTGTGTGGACCTGTAAGGAACAGTTTAGTCATCTGTCATTAGGTTGCCATACAAGAGCAGTTACTAACCTCCTGGGATATCTACAGACAAAACAGAGCGATCGCCTTCATCTGTGAATAAAGTCACTTAGGTGTAATATAAACACCAGCTAAGATGAAAACAAACGAATAAAAATCAGACAAAATTTACAAAAAGAATCTCGTCTTTTACTTCAGATTTAAGTACCTATGGTTCCTCTGGCGTCCACCAGGAGGCGCCAGAGCAGAGCAAGAGCACACAGCACAAAAAAACAGCAGGTACAAAAAGTAAAACAAACAAAACAAAAAAACCCCCAAAACGGACCAATAAGATGAAAAAGAAAGGCAACTTGGACATTGAATTATGGGTAAAAAGCAGGGACAGAGATAGGGGAGAATAACTATTAACATCTTGACAGGATTGTGACTTTTGTTTCTGTTGGCATTCGGTCTGATTGGACAGTTACTGCATTGGTTCACACATGCAACCCCCCCACCTCCCATCTCATCACTGAATGACGCACAGCTGATCATGACAGGCCACTACTTGCACTACGTGACACCATCCCAAAAAAGTGTTTACATGTCTTATGCAGAGGACAGAAATAAAAATTGACTTGAATGTATTGTAGAAAAACGCCGTGTGGAAGTCACTTGTTTTGTTCACAAAAGGTTTTTTCTGATATATACAATACTTAAAGGTCTGTGAGGTATGACTGAAAATATAGCCCGCATCTCCTTTGGATTCATCAGCACTGAGTGATTGTTAAATAACCGTAGAGCAGAGGTGCCCAAAAGCTGGGCTCAGGAGCCATTTGAGGCCTGCAAGGCCCAAAGCGGCAGATTCTAAACATAACATTTAACAGCCTCTATTTGCTTTGTCACAAAGTTGAGATGTAGGCTGTTTTTCTTTCACATTTACCCGCTTGGCATATCTTCACCTACGTAGCATTAGTTATTAACAAGGGGGCCCTGCAGCCTTCATTTCTTCTGTATTTGGCCCTCCCTTGAAAAAGTTTGGACACCGCTGCCTTAGGGAAAATAGAACCCTCCACGATACACTTGCTACAAGGACGTACCACTGCATTTAAAAGATAATGCACTAGAAAATGATGAAAATATATAAAGCAAAGACCCTTGACAAGTCCAGGCACTCTTTGTGTGATTTTTTTCTGTCATGGTAAACAAATACAGGGGGACCAATTTGTGGATGACTTAGACTTTTTAACTGAAGTTTGCATCAATTTAAATGGCCAATGGTGTGGGTCAGTTACAAAGTATGTGTGAGGTAGTGTGTTGGTGTCAGTGCGTAAGCAAGATGTCAGCGAGTGTGTCAGTTAACATTCATCACAATTTGATTTCTGTTGTTGTTTTATGGGAGTTAGAGGGGGGCAGTTACCTCACTCAAAGTGCTATATTATACATAAGCATGAATGTCAAGTGATGGTTGTAGTGAACGTAAAGGGTTAGTCCAGCAAAGACCCTTCAGCTCTCGTTAGCCGCCACCAGCTGGCCCAGTCCCTGGCGCACAAACACGGCCTGGATGTCTTTTGTTTTGATGCAGAAGTCACACGCCCAAACCGCGGCGCTCTCCCGTGTCAGCAGCCCGTATGCGGGCTCTGTCAGACCTGTGCAGTCGCGATGGAACCAGCGCTGGCATGACGCCTCGCACAGGATGGCATCCTGGTCGTCGTGCACTTCTGCCACGCACAGGCCGCAGGGGAAGACCATACCAGGGCCACCCAGCTTCCCCGGGCCAGAACCGGGCCCTGCCGAGGTGGCCGATGGGCCGGGTGGCAAGGGAGACTGGGTGTTCGGGGTGGAAGTGGAGTTGGACGGGGGGTTGGGGTTGCTGCCGGGGGTGTTGCCTCCATTGTTAATGGTCATGTTGTTCTGACCTGAACTGGGGGCGGCATTAGGCATGGGACCACCAGTGCCGGGGGTGTTGTTCTGCTGGTTGTGAGAGGCGGAGCCCGAAGCGGAGTTAGGCGGAGTCGACTGCTGCTGTTGCTGAACTGAGTTGTTTGAGTTGGGAGTGTTGGCGTTGTTGGGGGGCTGCAGCTGATTTGAGGGTGGATGCTGGGGTTGGCCTGACCCATTAAGGGGGCCACTTGGAGAGGAGTTAGGCTGTGGCTGTCCTGAGGGAGGCTGCCCAGGTGTGCCAGCGTTGGGCTGCTGCATGTCAGGGTGGCCTGGGAAGTCTCCTCCAGGCTGTGGGGGACCAGTGTTAGGAGGACCAGAGGTGGCGTTATTAGGAGGGGGGCCATTGGGATTTAGGTTAAGCTGCTGCTGTTGTTGTTGCTGCTGCTGAGGCCCAGGTGGAGGTCCTCCTGCTGGCCCAAAATTCTTTCCATCCTCGTTGCCTGGCCCCGGTGGGCTGGGACCAGGATAGGAGCCATCCTGTGATGGAGGGAATTGTCCTTGAGGGTGTATGCCTGGTAGACCCCCCAACATGTTGCCTCCAGGACCACCACCCATTCCACTCATCATGTTCATCCCCTGGCCAGGCCCCATGCCACCCATGGGAGTCATGGGCCCATGAGGGGGTCCTCTGGGGCCCCCTCCACCAGGTAATGGTGGACTATTAAATGGGTGCCCCCCTTGTCCATGCTGCTGTTGTGGAGGCATGCCAAATCGAGGGTGGGGTGGACCACCCCCTCCGGGTCCTCCCATGCCCCCTGGAGACAACAGGGGGTTAAAACCCGACCCCGGGTGCATAGGTGGGCTGAAGTTTGGCGGTATGTTGAATTGAGACGGCCCACCAGGGGGGAATCCACCCCCTCCTCCTCCACCCCCACTGCCGCCACCGCCCCCACCTCCAAAGCCAGACATCCCGCCAAAACCTAACTGGTGGTGTGGTCCTGTGTTGGATGGCGGTCCAAATGGCGGTCTACGTCCTGGCTGTCCGCTGCCTGGTCCTCCCATAAAAGCCATACCACCGCCGCCGCCACCACCCATTCTTCCGCCGCCTCCATAATTGCCCCCTCCACCTGCACCTGGGCTGGGAAGAAAAGGGGCACCGCCTGGTCCGACTGCTCCACTGGGTCGAGATGGTGGTCCGAAATCATCGTCGAAAGGGTTGGAGGCCACCAGGTGGTCCACCATGGGCGTGGGAGGGGGTGCAAACTCCGTGAGGTGCGAGAAGCTCGCTGCCTAAATTTAAAGAGAAGGGAAAGCGGTCAT
This sequence comes from Oostethus manadensis, assembly GCA_024372805.1. Taxonomy (NCBI): domain Eukaryota; kingdom Metazoa; phylum Chordata; class Actinopteri; order Syngnathiformes; family Syngnathidae; genus Oostethus; species Oostethus manadensis. The sequence goes on from QODF01000073.1 coordinate 556,602, forward strand.
TCATGAATTATCTTAAAGAACTGCTTCTCAAAGCACATTCTCCCATATCAGAGCACACCGCCCACATTCACATTCATCCCTCCATGGTACCCACGCAACTCCATTGGCAACATTTGGTACTACAAGTGAAAACCACAACAATGAATTTCTCAAAAAGCTAATTTTGGAAACTGACATTTTAGAAAAATGCCTCAAAATGTTGGCAACATGTTGGCACAATGCACACATTTTTATCTAAAGGTTTATCTAATCTAAAGGTTTTGCTTTTTATTTCGCTCTTTTTGTAAAAGATGCCATTACAAATGGGCACCAGCAATTGTCAAAAATAAGGACTACAATGATGTCCTAAAACTCAAAATGGAACTTATTGTGATATAAGTTAATGTAATGAAAAAAGCAGCACTTCTGTGTCTAAGTCTAGGCTGCTCAATATAACGAGTGAATGAGTCAAATCTTGAACCACAGGAGAACTTTGGGTTAAGACACCACCACCTCCAGATAGATGACCCCGCTCCATGTATACGCCCACCACTTTGAGGAGTACAGCTTTGTAATGAGCAGGCTTTGCTACATATCTGAAAACAAAGCCCAATTTGTGTCAATCACCTACACAAATGGGAGCTGTACGCTTGATCATTTTGTTTTTCTTCAGCAACGAGGCTAATCTAGCATTAACCAGTAGTGTTAGCAGTGTGTTATGCTAACATTACTGTCTCCTTACCAACTCCTTAATGTTACATTGGTGTATGTGGTATATGACATCTATTCATTGCATACACACAAAAAACGGTATGTTCCTAGTAGAGCTTACCAAATAAACTAAACTAAACTAATATGTCATCTCAGTGACCAGCAGCCACAACTTTTCAGCAAGTGTTAAATAAGTTCATTTGTAATTGAATGCATGCTTTGTCTCTCAAATGTTACTCTAGCTTGTCAATAAAGAAATTTTTGCAGAGCTGCTGGAAATGTGAATTTCTCCATCCACCCATCCACTTTCTAACGCTTATCCGAGGTCAGGTCGCGGCGGCAGAAGCCTAAGCAGGGAAGCCCAGACGTCCCTCTCCTCTGCCACTTCGTCCAGCTCTTCCAGATGGATGCCGAGGCGTTCCCAAACCAGCTGAAAGACATAGTATCTCCAGCGTGTCCTGGGTCTTCCCCGAGGCCTCCTACCGGTTCAATGTGCCCTGAACACCTCGCCAGGAAGGCGTTCGGAAGGCATCCTAACTAGATGCCCGAGCCACCTCATCTGGCTCCTTTTAATGCGGAAGAGCAGCGGTTCTATTCCGAGTCTCTCCCGGATGACAGTGCTTCTCACCCTCTCTCTAAGAGAGCCCAGCCACCCTGCAGAGAAAACTCATTTTGGCGGCTTGTACCCGCGACCTTGTCCTTTCGGTCACTACCCAAAGCTCATGACCATAGGTGAGGGTAGGAAGGTAGATCGACCAATAAATTGAGAGCTTTGCCTTTCGGCTCAGCTCTCTCTTCACCACAAAAGGCCGGTGCAGAGTCCGCATCACTGCAGACGCCGCACCAATTCACCTGTCCATCTCACGTTCCATTCTTCCCTCACTCGTGAACAAGACCCCGAGGTATTTGAACTCCTCCACTTAAGACAGGACCTCATCCCAGACCCGGAGACGACACTCCACACTTTTCCGGGCGAGAATCATGGACTCAGATTTGGAGGTGCTAATTCTCATCCCAGCTGCATCTCACTCAGCTGCGAACCAATCCAGTGAGAGTTGAAGATCACTGCTCGATGAAGCCAGCAGGACCACGTCATCTGTAAAAAGCAGAGACCGAATCCTATGGCCACCAAACTGAAACCCTTCAACGGCCTGGCTGTGGCAAGAAATTCTGTCCATGAAAGTGATGGAAACACGGAATCGGTGACAAAGGGCAGCCCTGGCGGAGTCCAACCCTCACTGGAAACGGGTCCGACTTATTGCCGGCAATGCGAACCAAACTCTGACACCGGTCATACAGGGAACGAACCACCTGGATTAGGTGGTCCGATACCCCATATTCCCGGAGCACTCCCCACAGTATTCCCCGAGGAACACGGTCGAATGCCTTCTCCAAGTCCACAGAACACATGTAGACTGGTTGGGCAAACTCCCATGCACTCTCAAGGACCCTGCTGAGACTATAGAGCTGGTCCACAGTTCCACGACCAGGATGAAAACCACACTGCTCCGGCGGATCCTCCTCTCCAGAACCCCTGAATAGACCTTACTGGGAAGGCTGAGGAGTGTGATCCCACGATAGTTTGAACACACCCTGCGGTCCCCATTCTTGAAAAGCGGGACCACCACCCCGGTCTACTCCTACAGCATCCAGGGCCCTAAGGAACTTCGGGCGGATCTCATTCACCCCCGGGGCCTTTCCACCAAGGAGCTTTTTGACCACCTCGGTAACCTCAGCCCCAGAGATAGGGGAACCCGTCTTCCCCACTGCTTCCATGTTGGAAGATGTGTCGGTGGGATAGAGGAGGTCTTCCAAGTATTCCCTCTACCGGTCCACAACATCCCGAGTCGAGTTCAGCAGCACACCATCCCCACCATACACGGTGTTGACAGTGCACTGCTTCCTGCTCCTGAGACGGCGGATGGTGGTCCAGAATTTCTTTGAAGCCATCCGGAAGTCGTTTTCCATGGCCTCTCCGATCTCCTCCCATGTCCGAGTTTTTGCTGCCTCCTGTCTGCTGCCTCCAGAGTCCCATTGGCCAAAACGGCCTGATAGGACTCCTTCTTCAACTCGACGGCATCCCTCACCGCTTACGGCCACAGCTCCGATCAGCTGCATCGACAATGGAAACATCGCCCACTCTGACTCAATGTCCGCTGCCTCCCACGGAACTTGGTCAAAGCTCTCACGCATTTGGGAGTTGAAACTCCTTCTGACAGGGGACTCTGCCAGACGTTTCCAGCAGACCCTCACAATGCGTATGGGTCTGCCAGGTCTGACCGGCATACTCCCCCACCATCGGAACCAATTAACCACCGGGTGGTGATCGGTTGACAGCTCCGCCCCTCTCTTCACCCGAGTGTCCAAAACATGTGGCGGCAAGTCCGACAACACAACCAAAAAGTCAATCACCGAACTGTGGCCCAGTGTGTCCTGGTGCCAAGTGCACAATTGGACACCCTTATGCTTGAACATGGTGTTCGTTATAGACAATCTGTGACGAGCACAGAAGTCCAATAACAAAACACTGCTCAGGTGAAGATCAGTGGGGCCGTTCCTTCCAATCACACCTCTCCAGATCTCACTGTCGTAGCCAACATAAGCGTTGAAGGCTCCCAGTAGAACAAGGGAATACCCCAAGGGAGCACTCGCTAGTACATCCTCTAAGGACTCCAAAAAGGGCGGGTATTCTGAACTGCTGTTTGGTGCATAAGCACAAACAACAGTTAGGACCCATCTCCCAACCTGAAGGCGTAGGGAAACTACCCTCTCGCGTAACGGGTTAAACTCCAACTTGCAGGCTTGGAGCCGGGCAACAAGAATTGCCACCCCTGCCCGTCGCCTCTCATTGCCGGCAACACCAGAGTGGAATGAACCAGTCCTCCTCTCGAGAGGACTGGTTCCAGAGCCCTTGCTGTGCGTTGAGGTGAGTCCGACTATATCTAGCCGGAATTTCTCCACCTCACACCCCAGTTCAGGTTTCTTTCCCGCCAGAGAGGTGACATTCCACGTACCGACAACTAGCTTCTGTAGCCGAGGATCGGAACGCCAAGGCCTCCGCCTCCGGCCGCCACCCAGCTCACTTAGCACCCTTTGGCCCCTCCCACGAGTGGTGAGCTCATGGGAGGGGGGACCTACGTTACCTTTTTGGGCTGTGCCCGACCGGGCCCCATGAGTGCAGGCCCGGCCACCTCGCCATCCTGCCCCACCTCCAGGAACTTCTCTTGAAGATAATGAAGTATCTATCGATCTATAGGAAGCCTAAACTAAGTGTTAGTGAATGTTACTCCAGTAAGAAAACAGGCCTAAATATTGTAGGGCACCATCGGCACCAGCGAGCAGTGTGTGCATACGACATATATTGAAGCAGAGCAAAATATGTTATTGTTGCTGTGGGTTTTCTCCAGTATACAACCGCTACTACTTCATTAATGCCTACGCTGCTCCTGAATTTGGGCAGATGCATTGAGTGAGAAAGAAAGGCTGACATAGATCCGGTTAATATTGACAATAAAGGCATTTTTCATTAAAAACAAATCCTTGTAGAACCACAACAACATGTTTTGTTTTACAGGATTAACAGTGTGTATGTCTGACAGACGTTAATAATCAACATATACTAATTGTAGTAAAAATAATAGATTTGCCAACTCCAACGCTACAGCTGCCACAGTTACATCATCATCTGCCAACAAAAGTACATTGTGTGTTTGTCTGTGTTTTTAAATAAAACTTTGGTATTAGACTTCACTGTGTATCAGTGATTAAAAAAAATTTGAGCACATTTGACAATGCCGCAATTATAATGATAACTTTGGTCATAATAATGGTTAATGTTCATATTGCTACACCCGTATTATTAAAACGTCCAAATTCCAGAATCAAGGCAAGATTTGGGACAACTCACCTCCAATACGCTATTGTAGTACTTCCTAAGCATATCTAACATTTGTCAAAAATACAATAATATGGGATTTTTACATCAGATGCTCAAAACTGAGGCTAACCTGTGATGTGGACTTCCTCGCCTTCTTCTTCTCTGGGCTCTTCATTTGTGAAGCTGCAATAGAAACAATAAGCAGAAGAGGGGTGGAAAGGGATTATTATCCACATTTTTGCTCTTGGTAGACAACCAAACAAGAAGATCATCCCATTTGGATTGGCCAAATACCCCTTAGTGACAGAGTGGAGCAGCTTTTTAGACCTAGGGCCTCTTTTTTGTGCGTCCAAGTCCGACAGTTGAGATGGAGTCAATGAAGCGACATAGACTGGCATGAGGACAAGATGCTTGTACATCCAGGCGGTTATCATCAGTCATGGAGCCTTGGTAGGCTTTTTTTAGGGGAAAGGTGGGGGAGAGAGAGGCCGCAAACAGGCAGAAGATCAATGAGGGGAGGAGGACAGGAGAAGACGAAGACATGAGGAGCTGAAGGTACATTAATAGCAGGAGATCCACAGATCCACTCTGTGAGAGACAGCCACCACCAGGGGACAGTCGTGAAGTTGCGACATAATCATGGGAGGGGAAGGCGAGAAGGGGTTGCTATAACAGCACCAGTGCAGCCCTTTGCAGCGCAGTAATGGATGAATCCTGCTGATTTGGGGGAGATGGGTGAAGTTCATTCCTACCTTTGCTTCGTTTTCCTTGTCCCGCCAGTAGTCTCCCCGATTCGGCAGCCATTAGCTAACACTACTGTGGGTGATGTCACCGTTTCATATGCAAAGAGGGGGAAAAAGGTGAAAAATGACAACGTCCTGTGGGTGGTGGAGCCCAATCTAGCTTGGGGTCATGTCAAAATGGCGAGTTTGGTGGTGTGGATTGTGACTCTAGGCCCAGGTCTGCACACACTGCTTGTTGTCACGCCGGGATTTGGTCACCAAATCAACGTCAGGTTAAAAAAAGTGAGCTGGTTGCTTTTTTCACCGCAAAACAACTACGTAACCTGGTAGATTCCTACCTGCTGTGCTGTCAGTAGAAGTACACTGAAGAGTACATGCTCACTTACAGATGTGCACAGCCTGGATGCCACCTTGGGCTAGCCTGCTAGCTAGCCACGTTATTCAAAAGTGGCTACCGGAATAAGATCGCACCTAATTTGCGATAAACACCGCGATAGAAATCGTGAGCTATTATAATTGTAACTTATGACATCCCAAAAGAGAAAAGGCAAAACAAAATGACGCCTTTGGTAAATGTTGTTTACTAGATGCTAACGCTAGCCTGTTAGCCAGCTAGTTAACGTTAGCATGCCACTGGAGATAGCTAGCCATTTTTTTGGGGAGGGGAGCAAACTGTACCCTTTCTTCCGTCGCTCTCGCTCTGATGTCCGTTAAATTGAAACTCTCTGGCGTCTTCGCTCGCTGATCCGGCATTTAACTAGAATTCATTGAGGGGGAGAAAAACGCAAATGTAGCCATAATTGCCGTGGCCTTCTTTCGCCACCGGACAAAGAGGGACAAGCAGGAGTAGCCCGAATCGTAGAAGAGTACATGTCGTGCTACAGTGGGGGTGTCTAAAGTTATCGTTAACGAATATAACACTAGCACAGAGCAAAAGTCAAAATTAAATTTTCACCGTGTGACATTGGTCGTTAATGTAAAAATAATAAATTAAAATACAACGACATTAAAATAGTATTTTGAGAGTTTTATACAGCATATGGAATTGGTCTTACCCACCCCTAGCACACATTTTAGAACAGCCCGCTTTTCAACTAAAGCAGCGTTTCATTAAAACAGTTGTATAACTAAAAATTTCATGCAACATTAAGGCTGAGTTATGAACTTTTTGGACAGATTATAAGTTCAATTTTACACCATATGCTTGTTAATCAATGTAAATATTATTTGTGTTTTACGCCCATTGTTAACAGAACTTGTCTACAGTATCATGTTATCGAATTATGGATTAAAATAAACAATATGGAGGGTTTAATTATTGTGAATAGACAGTGGTAAGTTAAAAATACAAATTCTATGTAACATTTCATGCACTTTTTAGTTTAGATAAAGTATGAATAAAAATGCACATTATGAGAGGGTCTAATTAACGGGAACATATAGTGTTTGATTAAAAATACATTTTATTCCTTAAGGGCTGCAGAATTGCTTTTCTGCCCTTTTTGGACAAATTCTGTATCAAAACGCAGACATGGTGGTTTAATAAGTACAAACAAACACATATGAACAGATCTTAAATCAGTTACAATCACAATTAATCCATGTAAATGTTTATGACCGCCCACCTAGGTAGTCCACCCTGTTTTAACTTATCTAATCCCTCCCCCTTTCACTCCTTCCATTCATGAGAAGACTGTAAAAGCCATCAGGAGCAAGAAAAACAGTTTATTTTCCCCCAAAGGTGCAATCCGATGCAAGGAAAATCCCAAGTGGTGGTTTTAATTGACATACAGTATATAGATATATTTACTAAATAAGCCTGTACAGCTGCTAGTTTTTGTATTTTTCAGGCTTAAATGGCTTTGAAAAGTTTTTATGACATGCTTTAAACAACATAAGTCTTTTGTTGGAAAGATTACCACCAAAGAACTTTGAGGAGCTACCATGGCAAGATGGTTCAAGGAGTTCCCCATCAACCTGAAGAATGGTACAGACAGGATCAAAACCGGCAGCAAAACCCGCAAGAACTCCTCCACTGACCTGAGCAGCTCCCAGAAAGATGGCAAAGTCTGGGACAGCCTCCTCTTGGCAGGGAAAAGACGGAAAAACTCCAAAGGGGACCAGGTCTTGGAGGAGCCCATGAAGAACGTGAAGAGCTCCAAAACAACAAATGCTTACATCAGCAGACTGATCCGGGTTGACGCACTGGATAAAAGCCCTAACTTCGACCCTGGTAGCGTCACTATGAGCCACCTGGTGGTACCTGAAGCAGAAAAACACAGCAAAACAGACACAGTAAGTGTTCATATGATAATAATAATAATAATAATCAGACACTTGTAAAACATAAAACAATATTATACAAAATGTAGCCCTAAAGATGGACAGAACAACAATATTAACAATAATAACAAAAGTGCCTCAGATGCAAGCAGTAAAATAAAATGTAATTATAAAAGTAAATAATGCTTTCAATAACATCGGTGTGCATAGCTTCAATTACCATAATTATAAGTCATACATAATTATGTTTTTCCCCAATATGGAACATTTTTATATTAACACATTGTCTTATAATTGATTGTGTAAAATGTGTATATATGTAAATTTATATGTTATACATTTTTGTAACCACTTCTAGTAAACTAAAATCATTTGTAAAGTAATTCCACCTTTATTTCTTCCTTTTTTTGTTCCTTTTTTAGCGCTGAGTGTCTTTCTTCTTCCTCGCACCCTCCTTGCCCCACCCTGAACACAAAAAGCGGCTCTCATGTCATAAAGAAGCAGCATTGTGTTATATGACACCAAGGTGCTAACTCCCCCCTCTGAGCTGCAGCCTTTGAAATGAAGCTAGAAAAAATGGAGGTGATGAGATGGTTTTAAATGTTGCCACCCTTGCAGGTCATTATCCTAGAGGACTACGCGGACCCCTTCGATGCCCAAAAGACTAGAGAGCAAAGGGACTCTGAGAGACTCGGGGACAATGATGGCTACATGGAGCCTTACGACGCCCAGCAAATGATCACCGGTGTGTTGTTTTCCCCGGGGAACCCCCACCCCTCTTGCTTTTGTACCCCATCAGCCTCACTCAAACAATGGCTGCAGTTTCCACCTCTTGCTTCCTCTTTCCTGTTTCTGCGCTCGAAAGGAAGTTAATGCCCACCCTCCTTCCTCAGCTCAGTACGTGTAAACCCCCTATATGGAGCTGTCCGAGCCTTCATCAAAACTTCCCAACATCCAGGAAGACCGGTGGTCCATCATCCAGTCACATGTTTTCATTGCATCACGCCATTGTTAGAAGTCACAATAGGCTACCGCCAGTGTGAGCATGTTTTGCTTTGTGTTTGTATTTGTTCTTATTTACATCAGTAGTAGCGGTGCTGCTTCCAGCTCTTCTCCTGGAAAAGCCCTTAAAGGAGGATGTGATAATATGGGACTGGGAGGCTCAAATCACTCTTACAGGACGCAAACAAACTGCTGATGTCATAGAGGAGGGCTTTACGAGAGAATAGCTACAGAGGTGTTTCTACTTAAAGGAAAACTGTGCTCTTTTTATGGAATTCCAAAAAAGTGCTGTTTTCCTTTACGGCTAAGGTCACACAACCGGGTGTACGATTCTTTGGCGTCTTCATGTTGAGTGTGCATCTTCTCTCCGTGCATGTGTGGGTTTACTCCGGGAACTCTGGTTTCCTCCCACACTCCAAGAACATTGGAGATAAAACTATTTTCTGCGCCCCCCGCCCGAAAAATACGGTAATAATGAAACGTGTTCGTGGTAGCCCTGTCCCACCCTCTCATAACACCAGGCCACCCCTAGGGGGCGCGACCCCCATTTTGAAAACCACCGGGTTAAGTGGAGACTCTAAGTTGTCCATAGCTATAAACGTGAGTGTGAATGATTGTTTCTCTGCCATGCGATTGACTGGCAACCAGTCCAGGGTGTACCCTGCCTCCCGCCCAAAGTCGGCTGGGATAGGCTCCAGCATACCCTCCGCGACCCTTATGAGGATAAGCCGCATAGAAAATGGATGGATGGATTTTTGGCGTTCCCCAAATGATTGTTTTTTTTTTAAACAAAATATCGTATTACATACACGGTGTGCACGTGTGGCGCACAAAACACATATGGAGTCCGCAAGAGTGGCAAAGAGTATGAGAAACATACGCTGGCCGTACAGACAACACACAAAGACATTGGAAGTGCGCACGTTTGTCTTGCAACTTGAAAAAAAACATTGTGTTTGACATAAGAAAGAACCTCTGCCCGTCTACGGCTGGCAAATCAGCACGTGACACGCGTCCCCGCCGTGTGTTTCTTTTGCACGTAGACTGACCGTAGTAACCCGTACAAGTGGCTGACCTATAAGAACCCTTGGTTAATTGTTGCTATGCAGAATTTCAAAAAAAGAACAGGGACAGTCGGCAGGAACATTAAGACAATATTACATTAAAAAAAAAAAAATTCAAAAATAACAAGCCAATTTTAATTGTTCACATTAGTTTTGCCATTTATCGCCATGTTTTGGCTTGCATTTTTCGCTGCCACACACAACAGATAAAGGACAGGGAGAGCTGACAGGAAAGCATACCACCAAAAACAGCACCATAGCTATAACTGTTTTCCATTGTATCGCTACTCCTTTCTAAATATTCAATATTTTAGTTATGCTCTTGTTTGGGCTTCCATTTTTCACTGCAACATACACCAGATCAAGTTCGAGGAGAGCCGGCAGGAAAATTACTCCTAAAAGCACCGCTGTAAGAGTTGTCAACGTACTTTATACTAAATAGGAATTTACTATGCTTATTAGTTATTCTTATTTGTCCCTGCCACACTCATCAGGTGAAGGACAGGGAGCAGAGAAACTGCAAACACCACATAAGATTTGATTTTGCTGTTAAATTGACATTCTACATTAACTTTTTCAACGTTTTTATCAGTATTACATTTTTAAAAACGTATTCTGACTTTATCTTACTTCACTGATTGGGTAGGAGAGTTCACATGGTTCCACGGGCGTTATTGTGAGGCTCATTGTTTTATTATTCTATGACAGTGCCTTCTGCTGGATCAACTGAATTACTGCACTAGAACCACTTCCATGTGATTTTAATAGAACCTCCAAGGCCTTTTTTATGTAATTGCACCACTCAAAAGTACTCGTGTCTGCAGCTTTGATACAAACATGCCTTTGATTTCCATTCTTCTAGAAATCAGACGCCGCGGCTCCAAAGATCTGCTCAAAGTGCAAATGGAAGGGAGTGAGGCCCCAGCAGAGAAAGGTCAGCCTGCAAACCTGCACCTGTACGACGGCCCTTATTATGAGGGAAGTGGTGAAAGCAAAAAGGTGGCGCCGGTGGCGGCGGTTGCACGACCAGAGATGGATATGCGCCCTTCCATGGAGTACGAGCTGCCTTGGGAGTGGAGGAAGGAGCACATTGTTAAAACACTGTCAGGTGCATACTATATTTTTTTGTGGGAAACATCTGCATAGAGCCAACACAAGAGTTCAATCACAAATGTTGCATTTTTTAAAGGATAAGAATGTTCACTTTTGTCATATGTGGTCATGTGACCATGTTTACTGTTGGGGTTGTTTTAAGCTACTGCACTGTATCCTATTGACACCAGAGTCTATTATTTTGACCCTCCTACAAAAGGTAAACAAAATAACAATCTCATCTCATATAAATAATAATAATAATAATACATTTTATTTGTTAGGCGCCTTTCAAGGCACTCAAGGTCGCCTATGTGGTGTAATGCAATTCTGCCCCATTGCAAACTGCAACCACAAATCAAACACTTCCTTAAACCACTACATCCTTTTGCTGGATCTTGGCGCAGATGTACCCACTGAAATATCCACTCAGTGTTCACACTAATGAACATTTCGACGCCACTCGCCATTCCTCAGCTCACTTTGACGGCCCCGAGTGTCCACCCAAAGACTCTCACCTCACAAGTAGAGAAGAGCACACAAGGCAGAAAAGCTGGGCGCAGAAAATCCTCAGGTCCTCGTCATCCTCCAGTCCTGGAAGCAGCCCTGAAACTGTGGCTTGCTGCGTTGACCCCACGCGACCCCTGGAGAAACAGAGGTAGACCTGAATTGTCCAAAAGATGATGTGACAATTGTTTTTATTTATTTTTTATTTTTTTACTAACATCACTTCACCTGCTCAGCTGGTACCATGGCTGCGTGACTCGGCAGGAGGCGGAGCTTCAGCTGCAGTCCTGCAAGGAAGCCAGCTTCCTGGTCAGGAACAGCAAATCGGACAGCACAAAGTACTCTATCTCCCTCAAGTGAGTGTCACCTGAAAGCGCAGCAGTTTTATTCCAAAAGTTCCAAGATGTTCCGTTTTTATGAGCTTTTTTTTTTGCCGACTAGAACAAGCCATGGCTGCGTTCACATCATGGTGGCCCAGACCAAAGAACACGGCTACACGCTGGACCAGAGCAGCTGTGTCTTCCCCAGCATACCAGAAGTGGTACACCACTACTGCAGTCAGCGGCTGCCTTTCAATGGGGCTGAGCACATGACCCTGATGCACCCCGTGCCTCGCATACTATGACTCACTCAGGTATATGACAAAACAAAAACATGTCTAGGGCTTTAAGGACCAAAAACTCATTAAATAGACTCAAACTCTGTGGTAGGGTTACAAAATATGGGAGGTGTCTATGGGAATTACTAGTCAAAATAGTAGAAAAAAATAGAAAAGTTGAGAATAGAAATCTTTCTATCCATTTTCTATGCCGCTTGTCCTCAATAGAGTCAATGATATGCTGGAGCCTATCCCAGCTAACTTTGTGCAAAAATCAGTATTTTTTTTAGTAGTATTACCACAAAATTATATTTACAAATTAATCAAATAAAAAAACATCACAAATATTACATAAAAAATATATTCCCCTTACATTATTAAGAATGTGACGTTACCTTTATGAAAATTAAACATACAAAAAGTACAAATACACAAAAATATATAGAAATATTTACAAAGTGTACATTACCAGTCAAAAGTTACCATTAATTATATTTGGTAACTTATTATAACAAATCAACAAAATAAAAATAAGCACAAATTACACAAAAATATAAAAATATTCATCAAAAGTTTGAACACACCTCATTTTTCCGCATGCACTTTTCACATGCATTCATGTGTACATTTTAATTAATTGTATCCATTAATTTTACATCAATCAAGTTTACATTTTTTTTAATATTTATATTTACTATATCCAAAATTCCCTATCTAATCTTCACAAGGAAAAATCCCAGTGCAACCCTAACTTCTCCTCAGTGATGCTCAACAGGTACTTGTTTGTATCTAGACTACTTTACAAACATTTATTATTTCATCATTGTTCATTATCATTCTTTGTTGTTTGTCTTTTCCGTCACTTGCTTCACATTGAGGCGATAAAAAACAACCATAATGCTTGTTATGAAGTCAATTTGGGGTGAATTTTGCAAACAAATCCAATAAATTTTTAAAGTTTTTCTGATTCTGATTCTAAATGGGACTGGGGCTGAAAGTCCTGTAATTTGCAACTCTCTGGCTCCCTCTTTTGGCCGTGAGTCTCCACTGCACGACATTTAAGTCCAACAAAGAGCTGTTTGTGTTCAGGTGTTGCTGCTTAAAAGCCATGCATAAAAAGCGTGTCATTACCCAGATAAGGCAGCCAGCAGTTGTGCCTGCAGCTCACTTCTAACTGATGTTTTTATTCTTTGCTATCTGGCCCTTGGGGGTGTTAACTGTGAAGTTGTTGTGTTTTACTGTATTATGTCTACAGGGGAAGGCCTTGACAGTACCTTATGGCTACTTTATTTCCACCAACAACTGTGGACAATGTCTGGAACATTAACAAAAGATTAAAATGACCTTCATGTGCTTTTGTGTTGCATTTATGACAAATCCTAAATGAAAGAAATGTTGCTGCTCCACCTTAAAACTCAAAAGTCCCCTGGTGCTATGTCATTACATTAGTGCATCATTATTTTAAGTCCGTGTCAACTTTAAAACAAGCATTCAAAGGATTGTCGTTTTTGGCCGAGCCCATGTGTGCAGATGGTATTCACAAGTGGACACACCCGCCTTGTACACATTTTCAACAGTCTTCTTTTCTTTTGAGATGATGCTCCACATCCCTCTGGTGCCTCCGTCCTCCTCTTTCCTCTCCGATCCCCGAATAAATCAACAATACAAAGAGACAAACGTGGTGGCGGAGGATGTGGATGTCTGCTCTGGGAGGGAACGATCAAAGCGGGAAAACATGTCGAAAAGGATGACTGAATGAGGCTACAGTCTTATGTGTGCAGAATTAATCTTTTACGGGCCCCTATTGTGCTGAATTGACTTTTTAATGATGTCCTGAAAATATTATGTCTGCCTAGAGCAAGATCAAAAAGAAAAAAATCATCTCCCTCACTTTGATAAATACTGTAGCAGGCTTCGCTACAAATCTCAAAGCCTGGAGCTACAGATGTGCGAGCTGTAAGTTTGATCACTTTGATTTTTCTTCTATAAATGTTGTTGGCTTACCAATAATGCATACAATACAGTGATGCAAAATTAGGCTTTGCTACGCATCTTCAATTAAAGCTCTGCTGTTAAAATGTGACTACAATGTTGGCGCTATATCTCTCATCGCTATGCTAGTGTTTTCCTCCTCTACCACTCCTAAATGCTGGGCTTCTCGATTCCTTTCTTCCATGCCACACCAATTTTTGTTTTGAAATGCTACAGTGAACTTGTAGTTTTTATTTATTTATCTGTACAAACCACTGCATGAGTTGCTGGCGCCAGCGTCACTCAAGTAAGCAATAAAGACACTAACAGACCCATCGACCTTTAAAGTGTAATCATTTTCTACTGGTGGGTCAAAAATATGTAATATAAAAAAATTTAATGTAAAAAAAAAACAATTTATCACGTCCTTCCTCATTTCCTTGACAGAATGCCGTAATAAAATCCTCTAAAAATCATTTTGGGCATGTGATTATGTGTCTTAATGAGATATAGGGAGTTAAAAAAAACACCATTTGATTGGTTTGACTTAAAGATATTAAAAAAAATCTAAATTAATAAGTAATTCAACAAAATAAATGACTAATACATTAATACATAAAAAATACACGGTTAATACATAAATACATTAGAAAATAAAAATATAAGAAACAAAGGTGACTTAAAGGAAAGTGTAATGAAATAAAAATGACTAATAAATAAGTCCTGACCCACGACTTATGGACTAGTATAGAAAATAATTATAACTTGATAAATTACACAACAGTGTTTTTTTGGCTTCTGGCTTTTGGTTTAAGGGGTGTAGCAATTTATCTAAAAGTCAAGAAACCTAATTTTTCATCTTAGCAAAGAAGAAAAGAAAACTTTGCTCAGGTCTAACAAAAATACAATTCCCTACATACACCCTGCAAAATGTCATAAGCATTCCCATAAGGGTGAACTCTATACAAAACACAACTATTGCATATTTTTTCTCATTCAGATTCCCCTCCTGTAGAAGAAGATGGTATTAATCGAAAACAAGTACCCCAAGGACACTTAATAATGTGATCCCTCTCGCCGCCTCCTACTTTTATTACACATCCTCCTCACCTTGTGTCATCTGATGCTGTTTGACCTTGACACCTGCAGAGGACACGACCCCTGCTTGCTTCGCTTTGCAAGACAATTTGAAGCGCCTCACCAATTCATTCCTGTGACCCAAAGTAATTGTAAGCTAATTTACTGGCATAGGAAAGCGCCCTCGTTTATGTGAGGCCTTGTAATGAATATGTATCTTCCGAGGCCTTCGGGGTTTCGTTCCACCAAGATGGATTTCATCAACTCGAGGGAAAGCGGCGGCCCTTCTCAAATTCAAGCCTCGAGGAGAACATCTACACCGGGAAAAGTTATCTGATACATCCTTTTTTATTTCATACTGTATATGTGCTCCACTCTATACCTAAAGGCATCATTTAATTAGTGTAACGCGCTGTCGTCCTTACTCTTGCGTGACGCATTGATTACCTAAATGGACCACCACGACGGTGGCCAAGAAGGGTCAACACGACAGCATGATTTATTTAGCATTATTCTCAATTATATGGAGTACAGATGCCTTTCAAAAAAAGCTCCAGCAACTTTACCCCATTTTTTAAAATTTCCCTCCACCCTCATCATTAACCCAATTATAACCTCTAAATGATGTTACCCCAACAATAAACAGGAATGAAAGTCACAAGCCAATTCGCTCCCCTTGCATTGGAATGCAACTCATTACATACTCTGAGTCACGTTATTTACGTTTATACGCACCTCTTACCTAAGGATGTAACTGCACCAATAATCGACACGCCATATTTTTGATCAATCGATCATCAAGACTGCAATGCGCACATTTTCTTTTCTGTTGTTGTTGTCAGTCAATTGAAAAACGCGATTAACCACATACGCAATAGAATGAATTTTGTCACCTACGGCGTACTGTAATCACGATGATTCATATGACGGGGTAGTATACGCATGCGCAGTAGTCGTTGTTGGCAGCGTTTGTTGCCACAAACTCATTAAGTGCCACGAAGACGCTTTTTGTAAAGTTATTACTCAAAACGTAAACGGCAGAGTGGTAAATATTGACTTAGAACTACTTTCTAATGTTTACCAACGTAGAGAAAACAGTTGGGGAAGGAGGAAGTACCTACACCTGAAAGGGGACCATAACAACACCTAAACACGTTGGTTCCGCCTTTCTTTGTTTCCTGTGTTTTTCATGTCAATGTACTCATATGCTTTTATATTGTATGGGACATCAAGGAAATATACACACATTCTTATAAAGACATCCATCATCAATAAGTATAGAAAAGATGTATCCTTTATGAGCCATTTGTGAAACAAATGCGTGAATAAGTATGGTGCACAGTGTTAGGAGCCTAGGGAGGTGTGGGGGAGCATAAATATTGAAATGAATCCCAAATCCATGTATATATTTCTATTTACATAGCTCAGGTTAAAAGTAAGTGTTTCTGTCTAACCCTAACCCTACTGCCTCACACATGGAAAACTGCTGTCTTGGATAAACAAAAGTGTCATTTGACACCACGTCATTTTAACCCTCTTCTCAAACACGATCCAGTTTGGTGTTTGTTTATAAACTTTTATGACAGTTGCTGACAAACCGGTAAATGATGGGCAGAGCAGTTCTTGTCTGTTGAACGTCAACCCCCCTTGCGGCTAAAACGGGCTAAACAGACGTATTTGTTTACCAAATATTCAAAGATCAGAGGCTGCGGAGAGTTGAACAAAGCAGTTGACTCCGCCCACATGATGCAAGCTGACCTGAGGAAGGTAAAACACAGTTTGCCCTCTTCAAGCATGTCCGCCTGCTGTCGTGGTTTGGAGTGGATTCACTCTTACCCAGTCAAGGACAGTCAGAGTACACACACACACACACACACACACACACGCACGCAACATTCCTGTGTGATTATAGCGCTGCCCCCGAAGCTGCATTCTTGTCTGCTTTACACACTTTAAATTGGATTCATTCACTCGTTCATTCAAAAAAAAAAACCCAACACTCTTCATCTTCCTCTCCTTCAATTCCCTGCGTCCCTCATCTTCGTCAAGCCTTTTCCACGTGGATCCAAATCCGACATCTGGGTCAGCTTATACGCAGCCTAGTGAAACAAGACTTGCAGGATATTGTTGGCAGGATGTGCGAGCCGGAGCGCTTTGCTCTGTGGGAATCCCCAACACACACACACACACACACACACACACACACACACATAATGAAAGTAACACTTTGCCATGACATTGTTTCTCCTTTGCAGCACTTCGCACTTGAGTGGAAGAAGATGTGCAAGAAACAAACAACGTGTTGGTTAAACACCACATTTAATATTTGGAAAGAATGCATGAGTCATTACCAAAAAAGAAAAAAAAAGATTACAAAATAGGCTCGTAGAGAAGGAGGAAAAACATTCCACTGTTGAAGGCAATAATATAATAAACTGTGATTTAATATTGCATTTGTATTCACAGGAAATCTCACCCCCTCGCTATAATTTCATTTCTTCTCACTGCCATTTTTTAGTCTAAGTAACATTCACAGTAGCAGAGAGTTAAAAAGCTAATGAATGTTGCATAAAGCTGTAAAAAAACACGGGTGTTGCGTTCAATGACCCATGTGTTTGTGGCTATGGGCAGGGTACTGTGCAAAAGTAGGAGCTGTTTGCTGTTTTTAGGGGGGGGGAAACCTAGTAAAAGATCCTTTACGTGACAGGAGAAAACACCAGTCAAAAATCTTCTGTGTAAAAAGAAGTGGTTTGCTGTTTTTAGGAATTGAAAAAAACAAAGTTCTTCTGTGTGACCAGAGTGTTCTGTTGGTAGGTTCCTGCTGCAAAAACACTAGTCAAAGATCCTCTATATGATCTGTTTTTATGATCTTGCTGTAAATATGCTAGTAAAAGATCCTCTTTATGACAGTAGCACTCTGCTGTTTTTAAGGACCTGGTGCGAAAACTCTTGGTAAAAATCCTCTACATGACAGGACCACTCTGCTGTTTTATGGAATCTTCTGAAACCCCCCGGACAAAAAGACCAAAGATCTTCTATATGACCAGAGTGTTCTGCTGTTAGGTTCCTACTGCAAAAACACTAGTCAAAGATCCTCTATGAGACCTGTTTTTTATGGACTTCCTGTAAAAATGCTGAACAGCTGTTTTTCAGGACCGACCCTAAGAACATTGATATGCAGGAATGCTCTTCTCTTTGGACCTACTATAAAAAAGGTTAGTCAAAGATCCCCTCTAGTATCTAGGTTCTCACTAAAGCTTCTCCTTGTTGAATGCTGTGCCACCTCCCTACACGGTGTAGTGGAATTCCGTTAAATGTAATCCTGCAAAGTCCTATCACGGTTTGGAGTTTTGCACAGTACTCTGTGTGTTGTTGAAACATTGCGTAAGACAGAAAAATTCAACTGCCTCCTCATCTCCCTGTGATTTACAACCTTTTTCCCCCTTCCCTCCCCATTCCATCAGCCCCCTCTACTCGGTGGCCCTAATTCGCTGCCTCGCCGCCCTTGGGCTTGTCGTCCGTCTTGAACTCCAGGAAGAAGTCGTTGCAGGCCACCGTCAGGGCGCCCATCAGGATGATGAACTCGGTGAAGTCCACCTCGCCGTCGTTGTTAGCGTCCAGGTCGTTCATGATCTTCTCCACCGTCTCGTTATCTTTGGAGTTCTGTCGAGCAGGAAGCGTTACGATTTAAGAATGTGTTCCTTGAAAGTGTGTGTGTGTGTGTGTGAAGAGTCCTGCCTGTACTTGTGAGTTTCGGCATGCATGAGCACATACCTTCAATTGTACGTCAAAGCATCTACACACTGAAGTGCAAAGTGTGTCACACACACGCACACACGCAGACACACACGGTGTAATGGCATAAAAGGCACTCATCCTCGGGAATGTCTCCCGCAAAGACTTATGACCTCACAATCAAAGTAGAACAGCAAACATGCCACACAAGCACAGAAAAACAATGAGATAGGACCTGCGGCAAAAATTATAGTCAAAGATCCTTTAATGACAAGAGTCCTCTGCTGGTTTTTGGAATCAGTTGGAGGAAAAAAAAACTACTCAAAACTCAGACACACTCGGGAGAGATCCTCTATGTGACATGGGATGTCCACCGGTTTTAGGAATTACTGAACAAAAAAGCACTGTTGTTTTTAAGAACCTCTGGCAATAATCCTTTTCAGGATCATTTCTATGACAGGAGCCCTCTGCTGTTTTTAGGAATTCTCTCTATGACAGGAATATTCTGCTTTTTTAGGAAAAGTCTTAAAACAGTCAAAATCATTTTTAGGATAAACAAGAATGCTCTGATGTTTTTAGGAATCAGTTGCAAAAAAAATGACACTTGATAAAGACCTTCACTGTATATTACAGGGACCCTTTGCTGTTTTTAGGAAGCAGTTGGGGGAAAAAACATTAATTTAAACATCCTCTCTATGACTGGAATACTCGTACCTTCTTAGAGAGGAGTGCCTTGCTGTTTTTAAGAATCAGTTGAAAACAAAAAAACTCTGAAAATATCAGAAGCTGACTTCTGTTTTTTGGAATTTACTGAACAAAAAAATAATAAAAATAGTAAAATATTGTATTTATATTTGATAATACCTTTTAATAATTGTTTTTAAGGATTTACTGCTGCTGCCCTGCTGTTTTTAGAAGATTCAATTGACAACAACAACAAAAAAAAAACACTCAGCTTTTAAGGACCTAATTTAAGTCAAATATCATTAATATAACAGGATTAGTGATTTTAAGATCCTACTGAAAAAAACACCCAAAGATCCACTTTAGGACAGGAGCCCTGTGTTGTTTTTAGGAATAAATTGGTAATAAGTCAGAAGTCTTTTTTATGACTGGAGCACTTTTCTGTTTTTAGGAATCAGTTCCAAACAAAAAAATCCTTGGTAAAGATATTTTTTATGACAAGAGCACTGGAGCAAAAATCCAAGTCAAAGATCATTTATATGATAGCGGCCCGCTGATGTTTTTTGGAATCAGTTGGATAAAAAAACAAACATTGTCAAACATCCACTGCTTCTTTAAAGGATCAACTCCAAATATTCAAAAGCAAAAATCATTTTTACAAGACTGCTAGGTTGTTTTTAGAAATCATTTGCAAACCAAAAAAAAAAACACCTGGGACAGATCGTCTATAAGACAGAAGAACTCTGCTGTTTTTAAAGGACCTACTGCAACAATCAAAGTCAAAAACCATTCACTGTATATGACAGGGGGCCCTCTGCTGTTTTTAAGCTGTTGGAGAAAAAAACACTATTCAAACCTCCTTTGTAATCCGCTGTTTTTAAGGTTCTACTCTAGTCAAAGGTCCTCTTTCTGACAAGAGCCCTCTGCTGTTTTTTGGAACCAGCTTGAGAAAAAAATACTCAAAGATCCTTTTTATGACAGGAGCCCTATGCTGTTTTTTGGAACCAGCTGGAGAAAAAAATACTCAAAGATCCTTTTTATGACAGGAGCCCTCTGCTGTTTTTTGGAACCAGCTGGAGAAAAAAATACTCAAAGATCCTTTTTATGACAGGAGCCCTATGCTGTTTTTTGGAATCAGTTGCAAACAAAATAAAAACGCCTGGCAAAAATAGAGGATCTTTTTTTGCGTTTTTTAAACATTCGGCTGTTTTTGGGAATGGACTGAATAGAAGATGACACCACACACACCTACCCCCAAGTAACTCCCCAGCTCCTCCAGCAGCAGCTCCTTCAGCTCCGCTCTGCTGAGTGTGTACTTGTCGCCTTCCTTCCCCGAGTACTTGTGGAAGGTTTTGATGAGCATCTGCATGGCACTTTCCAGGTTGGAAGTGGGCTCCTTGGACATGCTGCACAAGGGTCACAGAGGGGTCAAAAGGTCAAAGTCGGCCTCCAGATGCCCGCTCCGGCCAGCCCCTCCCTCCAATCGCCGGCTTGCATGTGGGCGCCCGCATGAGCCGACGAGGAGGAGGTGGAGGCAGAAGCCGCCATTTAACTTCACACCGGAGAGGTTGTGTTGAGGCTGATGGCGCGTTATTATAGTGAGCTTTGTTTGTAATTGATTTCTTTTCCAGACGATCTTACACACATTGTGTCAGGCATCTCGGCGTCGCTGCTGCTGCTGCTGCTGCGATGAGACGTGCGGAGACTGTGCACAGACACATACCAGTCAGGGAGTGTCAGAGGGGTTAGGAACAAAGACAGAATGCACATAGACGTCACTGCCATTTCTTCATTCAAACACAACAACTCACAACGCATGTTGCTGTGCGGAATTGATGCATAATCTCATGTAGCGATGTCTTATACCACGGATTTTGTCTCCAGTCCGCTGCTGAGTATAATGCAGGCTGATATCGGCAGGACGGATATTTTGCAAGAAATGTTTTTCATATCATAGCAACATTTAATTAATTTATGAACAAAATAAATGACTAATTGAAGTAAACGTAATTATTCATTTAATAAACTATTTATTTAAATACATTTAATTAATCATTTATTTTCAAATAATAAAATAATTTAAGCAGTTTCTTTATTGTAAATATGATCATAATAATATACGCATATCTACAGCAAGAGGAAAAATGAAATATGTGAAAATGGTATTTTAAACAATCAAATAGATCACAATTTGATTAAAATAAAGGATTCATTAATAAAAACGAAAACTTTATCCACAATCCTCACATGGCTCCATTTACAATCTGTCATCGCTTCAACAAACAAACGTTTCAGGCACACGTTGCCGCAAACGACTGACGAATTGAAAGTATTGATATTTTGACTTGAGAATCGATTTTGGGGCTGGTATCGGAAGTATCGATCTTCAGTATCGATCCGCGCGTAAGTCATTTCTTTCAGTCATTCGTTCATTTTCTATACCGCTTATCCTCATTAGGGTCGCGGGTATGCTGGAGCCTATCCCAGCTGACTTTGGGCGGGAGGCGGGGTACACCCTGGACTGGTCGCCACGCAATCGCAGGGCACATATAGACAAACAAACATTCACACGTTCATCTTGAAGCAAAATGAGGCACAAGGAGTGCAGTACGTGGCCATCAGAGGCACACATATGAAATGCCAATTTGAATGGAAATAGGAGTTCAGAACATTCAATGACAACTTTAAGAAAAAAGCAATAACAATACATTCAAAAAGTAATTGATGCGGATGCCCTGATCCCCTGCAGAACACGTGCCTGCAATTATCCAACACGGACACCCGGCGGTGAAACACAAACCTCACTCGGCCTTTCCGAAAACTAAGAGGCCGAGTAACCCGAGGTGCTTGATGATGTGAGGCCTTCCACACTCGCTTGGTCACACAAAAACCCGCCGAAGGCCAATCAGCTGTAGATCTACACCAGCATTATCTTTACAACATGTCGTAGACCTGCTGTGGTGTGTTCTATTACAACTCTATGGCCGCCGTTTGAGCCCAAAGGAGAGGAAATTCGGATTCGGACACATCAGGAACTCCATGTGGACCCGCATGTTTTCAGCCATACAGTATCTTCTGCATATATACTGTATATACACAGTAAATACTTCTAACCAAGTTTTTGCACGGTGGATGCTGTCGCACTCTTCATCAGATAGAAGAGGAGAAAGTATTTGAGGCACCCCCACCCCCCTCTCCCTCCCTTACCTGAGTCCTAATGGAAGGCCTCCTTTGTGTTGGATGCGCCGCAGAGGGAAAGAGAGTCAAGGCAGAGATGGAGGAGGAGAGAGTTTACCACTGGCTTAAATATCACCCCAGCCTCCTCCTCCTCCTCCTCAACACTCCCCATACTCCTTCACCCCCCCACCCCCGAGACAAAGATACTGCCAAAGTGCTGAGACCAATGCACAGAGTGAACTCTCTCCACGCCTGTCTGGAGGCGGGAGACGAGGAACACGGACAAGCAATTATTATTTATCCTCCCATGCATTTTTACGCCGTTAATCCTCATTAGGCGTATGCCGAAGCCTATCCCAGATGACTTCCGGCGAGAGACGGGGTACACCCTGCACTGGTCGCCAGACTCCTTGTCATTCATTGTTTGATCAATACGTTTATTTAGCATGGTGGTAAAATATGCGTGCTAGGTTAACTGGAGATTATTAGACTACCCATAGTTGTGAATGGTTGTTGGCCCTGTGATTGGCTGACAACCTCCTCACGCTCAAATGCAGCTGGGATAGGCTCCAACTTTATCAAAACGGTACAGACAATAGATGGGCGTCTCATATTTTCGAAAGAAAAGTCACACATTTTGGAGAAATATTGGTGAGACACAAACTGGTATACTGTACGTTTGAGACGAGTAGAAAAATCTTCCAAGCATTGTATTTTCAGGAAAAAAAGTGTACATTTGTGAGGAAAGAAGTCATATATTTTCAAGAAAAACAGTTTAAAGAATAAAGTTGCGCATTTTTTTAAATTAAAAATTGTAATTTTAAAAAAAACATACCTTTCGGGAAAAAAAACGTCCAAAATATTAAATATTACCAGAATAAAGTCATATATTTGTGCCATATTTAGGATATTATTATAGGTGTCCAAAGAGCTTTTTATTCCAAGAGCATACATGTTAGGTTAAATGTCGACTCTAAATTGTCCATCGGTATGTGTGAATGCTTTTTTGTCTGCCCTGTGATTGGCTGGCAACCAGTCCAGGGTGTACCCCGCCCCTCGTCCGAAGTCAGCTGTGCTAGGCTCCAGCATACCCGCGATCCTAATGAGGATTAAAAAATGGATGTTGGATGCCTAATAATGCAAAGCTTTGAGCCTTTCTAAGAAACATTCAAAAATATATAAGATTGTGAAAACAGCCTCGATTTCTTTCAAACATTCGTTGTGCAAGTCGTGGCCCGAACGTTTGATTATTTTGAAAAACAAGAACAGGCCCAACAAACACTAGACGTCATTTGGACGTTGTTTTTTGGGCTAAATTTGTTCGGTCTGTCATTGTCCTGATGTAGCCCAGAAACAGACGTTGAAAATTGGGCTGACTTTGAAATTTGATCCAAATCTATTCCATAAAAAAACGCTTTTCAGCCAAATTTAGACAGGAATAGGGTTGTCTTTATGGAGACCTCCTTCATTTTTCAGCCAAATCTAAAAGCTTTTTCAACGTATGGAAATGATGTCGTTCCACTGTCTAATTTTTGCTCGGAGGGGGGTTCACACATTTGACTGGATTTTAGATTTTTTCCCCACATATGCTCAAACACATACATACGGTCGGCCCCAAGCCTATAAAAAGTGGTCCTGAAGGTTCCACAAAGCCAACTCCTGCTAACTTCTCCCATCTTGGACTGCAGCTAGTAGTGTCCCTTAAAAGATTTTTTTCAGCATAAAAGAATTTTGAAGCAACAGATTCTTGTTTTTTAACGCCAAGTCGTATAATCATTCCACTCTGCAAAGAGAGCGCCGCACATGAATTATTAAGGGACCATAATTGATGGATTTACCTCCATTATCTTGGGATGTCACGAGACGAGATGATGCACAAGATTGGGTCCACGCAAAAGAGACGAGATTTTAGCATTTGCCTCTTTCAATTGTGTCCATCTATCCCTGTCTTCTACATCCTCTTCTACCTTTATGTCCACTTTCACTACATCCATGAACCTCCTCTTTGGTCTTCCTATAGGCCTCCTGCCTGGCAGTTCAAAACTCAGCATCCTTCTACCAATATATTCACTCTCTCTCCTCTGGACATGTCCAAACCATCTCAGTCTGGCCTCTCTGACATTATCTCCAAAACCTCTAACATGTGCTGTCCCTCCGATGTGCTCATTCCTGATCCTGTCCATCCTGGTCACACCCAAAGAGAACCTCAGCATCTTCATCTCTGCTACCTCCAGCTCTGCCTCGTGTCATTTCCTCAGCGGCACTGTCTCTAAACCAAACAACATCGGTGATCTCACCACAGTTTTGTACACCTTTCCTTTCATTTTAGCTGAAACTCTTCTATCACACCCGACACTTTTCTCCACCCATTCCGGCTAGGCACCTGCACACGCTTCTCCACATCTTTTCTACACTCTGTGAGAAAATACAGCAATCTACTACTTTAATTTCTACGACTCCTATGCACTCTGTGTGTATGCTAGCAGCCCCGCCTCCACCCACCGAGAGTGACAAAAGGGCTCACTCCGTAACAAGGTGCTGAAACCAATGCACAGACTGAACTCCTTTCTGGCCTGTTTGGAGGTGAGGAAGACAGACACGCATGCTCATGGCACCATATTGAGATTGGCAACAAATTTTCCTTTACTTTGTGATGAATTCATTTATTTATTATCAACCCAGGCCTTGTCTTGTCGAGAAATCTTTTACTTTGGCGAGATCTTGTGACACCACCTATAGGTGTCTGCAGTGATAAACACAAACTTGTTTGGGATAGATTGTCACAGTTTTATTTCATTTACCAACCATAAGAGCAATGAGATGACACAGCTTTTACATACTAAGAAGCGGGATTACTAACATAGTGGAACAAGAATGACTAACATTGTGGCGTTTTTAAAGCACTCTCACACGCACACTCCTTTGTCATCTTCATTCATAGTGTGCTCGAAATCACTCCCCGGCTTTCCTGGTGGATGCGTTTGGGGTGCGGTTGACACGCCGAGACATAGAAAGACCAGGCTGAGGTACAATACGTTGGCTCGTTGTGCACTTGAAAACCTCTAGATCAGGCAGGGATGGGCAAACGTTTGGACTCACGGGCCACATAGGGGTAAGAAATCCGCCAGAGGGGCCGTCTATATGTATATATGCTCACGGTGCAACGCAACAAGAAAACACATCCACAGCACAGGTGATGAACAAATACTAAGTGCTGACCATAACACCTCAATTTTATTTCCCAATGCCCGCAAGGCATGCTGGGTAGTACAGCGCCAACAACAATAAGAACTATGAACAATAAAACATTGGCTATAAGGAGTATGCTAATTCCTTGTTTGCGACCTCCTCAACATATTTTGCAGTCAAGCAAAATGCGACAGACACAGCAAAGAGTACCACAAGCTACCCAGCATGCTTCGCGGCAAGAATCTATGGGTGTTTTATGGCATGAGGATTGTTTGTAGACGTTTATATAAGTGTTTTTTTGTACAAGCTACGGATGAAATCAGACTATTTTGCCAACTCAAGCGTGCCACAATAGAAATGTGAGTTATGTGGCAGGCTACACTTGCCATGTTCAAAGTTACTAAAAAGGCATTTGGAAACGCCCCGTAGGCCGGACTAAGACGTTTGGCGGGGCTGATGTGGCCCGCGGGGCCGCAGTTTACCCGCCCCTGCTCCAGATCCGGTTTTCCCTTTCCAGAATCGATCGGTTAAAGTGTACAAAGATCACACCGAAAGCCCATAAAGACAAGAGGAGTATTTTTAGCTACAGGAAGTACCTTAATAAAAAAAATATTCAGGTGGATTTATATATCTGAAGAAATAATAGCCCCAAATGCCCAGTTTGTTAGTTTATCAAGCTGGAGGAGGGAGGAAATGGGAGCAGTGATATTTACAATGGGAGTGTCTGAGCACATGACCTGCTTGTATTTGCTTTGTTACGCTGCCAGCCAGGTTTGCAGTGCCAGCAGGTGTCCAACAACAGCAAAAAAAAAAAAAGTGTAGCAGACGTAGCAGCGGTGGCACATGAGGCCGCGGGCAGGCGTGCAACTGGAGCCGTTTTCTCACGACTGCATTATTGATCATTTACAACGCATTCGATGATCCAATTACACCATAGCACACAAACTATTTTTAAAAAAAGGCAATATCGTGTGGATTGGCTCACTTTCGACGTCTAATCCGCTCCTTTCCAAACACACCGGAGACTCGGGTCCAATTGCAGGTCAAACAGGGTCTTTAGACTAAATGAGGGGCGTGTGCGGCAAACAAAACACGCTGGAAAACCGGTTTAGGACTTAAACGAGTGGAATACATTCTGACCATGCGTTCTACTCCTACAGTTGGGCCAGAAACGTTTTTTCACAAACTGTTCTGCGTGGAAATGGTGGTCCAGGTGAAGTATTTCGCTAAATTGCAGAGAGTTACTCGTTAAAAAGTAACCAAAAGAGTGATCAAGACTGCAAAAAAGCTTCTCAGCCATGTTTTTTGGCTTATATTTCACCTAGTTTCATGACAAAAATGGCTTATTCCAGTCGCTTTTGAACACTTTTTCACATGCCTGTTGTAGCGCCCCCTATAGGCCGCGGTCCAAATGCTTTGGAGGATGTGCTAGCATACAGGTAGCACGCATATCCCAAAGTTTTATCATCATTAGACAAACAGTCGGTGATGTATGGACAATTAGCTGCTAAGTTAAGTGTGACGTTTTGCTTCATGGCGGCCATGTTGACTGACCGATCTTGCTCAAATTGGACACACGCGTGCTTACCCATCCCCGAAAGGTGTGTGCCGAATTTTGTGGAGATTCGGCCAAACACCGCAAAGTTACAGTGGGTGATTGGCGGGAGCTGCGTGAGAAATTTCAAGACAATCTGACTTGTGGGGCTTAATGACAAATACAATAGCGGTTTAGAAGCAGTTACATACAGTCATGTGAAAAAAAACAATTTTCTAAAGTGGATATTACAAACATCCTAGTTGCTTTGAATGCAGCATAAAAAGAAGGGAAAAAAAGAAGGGAAAGACACTGCTGAGGGTGAGCTGAAAGGAGGGGATGCAAGATGGCGGCCAAACAATGTGTTTATTGTCATTGCCAAATCAGCACTCAAGCATTTGTGAGGCACAAAGGGGGGGGTTGTTTGCTGTACCACTCTCGACATGTTTTTGGTCATCATTTTGTTATGATTGTGAATTTTTTCTTCTTTTTTGTGGAACTGTTTAAATGTGTCTTTTAATTGCACATGTGTATATTGGACCCCTCAGCACAAGTAAAATTACTGAAACAACTTCAGACCTGCTCAAAACAAAAAAAGCTTTTGATGACTTAAAAGCCGTTTTTGGTTCATTTTTGCCACAAATGTGCCAAAAGCAGGGCCTGATTTTCAATCTGACACGACATTACAAACACTAATGCCAGTTTTGTTGCTGCTTGTTGACATATCCAAGACCCCAATCACCGCCTCCAAATACTATTTCTACTATGGAGAATAAAAAATGATATTATCTGTGGGGTTTTAACTAATCAAATGTTTTAACTGGCATTTAAAAGGTTAAAATCATTGCTATGGCTTCATTTTTTGTAGTTTTGAGCAGGGCTGAAGCAGGAAGAAAATTTTCAAGAAAAAAAGTCACATTTTGCAAGAATTCATGTTGGTTATTTTTGAGAATAGAATTGCACATTTTAGAGAAAAAAAAGTTATATTAAAAAAAGATGTATTTTTAAGAAAAAAAGTTTCATTTGAAAAAGAAAAGTTGCATATTTTTTAGAATAAAGTTGTACATTTTTTAGAAAAAGATGTTATCTTTATAAAAAATGTACTTTTAGGAAAAAAAAATTTATTTGAAAAAGAAAAGTTGCATGTTTTTGAGAATATTTGTAAGGAACAACATTTGTTTTAAAAATCACACTTGTATAATTTCAGGAAAAAAATCATAAACATTTTGGTTTAGGGGGATAAGGTTAAATATTTTTGAGAAAAATGTTCTATAAAAAAGTTGCATATTTTTTAGAATAAAGTTGCACATTTTTGAGAAAAAAGTTCTATTTAAAAACAAATTTTTTTAAAGAAAAAAATGTTTCATAGAAAAAGATAAGTTGCATATTTTTAAAAATATTTGTGAGGAAGAAAACTAGTTTTAAAAATCAAAGTTGTATAATTTCAGGAAAAAATAAAGTTGAATATTTTTTAGAATAAAGTTGTACACAATTAAGGAAAAAAAGAGTTGTATATTTTTGAGAATAAAGTCATATATTTTTGAGAAATATGTTGTACAATTTCAGGAAAAATAAAAATAAATATTTTTTAATGAAACCCTTTTTAATTTTTTAGATAGGGTTGTATATTTTTGAGGAAAAGTTTTACCAAAAAAGTTATATACTTTGGAAAGTAAAGTCATATGTTTTTGAGGAAGCAAAACTATTTAAAAAATAAAAGTTGTGTAATTTAAATAAAATGTAGTAAACATATTTTTCAGAATAAAGTTTCAAGTTTTCCAGAAAAATATTAGTGAGAGAAAAAAATGCTAAATTTTAGGCAAATAAAGTTGCATTTTTGGGGGGAAAAAAGGTATGGTTTACAAAATAAAGTCATACATTTTTGAGGAGAAAAACATTATTTTAGGATTAAAAAACCAATATAAAATTTTTGAGAAGAAAAACTGCATATACTTCAATATTGCCCTACATTTCTGAAAACAAAAAAAAAAAAAAACAATTGGCAAATACTGTAGTGTCCATAAAAGTCTAGTAGTAGTAGAAGTAGTGCCTCAGAATAATAAAAGCTATTGATGTGTGATGATTTAATAGCAGGTCGATTTTTGGCCACAAAGGTGTCCGTGCAGAGGGTAGTAAGCGTGAGGGTGGGACTAAAGGAATAGTTCAACACAACAAAAGGGGACAAACAAGTGACTGATGCTAACTGGGTGGGTGTGGGTGTGCACAAAGGGGGCGTGGTCAAGGTTTGCATTCACAGGATGTTATATTACCATATAAGGTAAACGTTAGAGTGGTACTAGAAAGCGTGTTTAGTGGGCTTTTTCCACAGCTGGTTGGTAGTGGTTGTACAACATCTTCTAGTGGCTCACCAGCTCTTATTATTACCATTAGTGTGTGTGTGTGTGTGTGTGTGTGTGTGTGTGTGTGTGTGTGTGTGTGTGTGTGAGCGTGACAATGAACAGATGGATTGTCCCCTATGAGTCCTCTGTCTTCTTCTCGGCCTCTTCCTTGGCAGCTTCAGCCATCTTCTCCACCGCTTCCTCCACTTTTTCTGTCTCCACCTCAACAGCGGACGATGACAACTCCACCGTCACCCCGGCGCCCGCCGCATTCGCCACCGCCGCGCCTGCAGGCTTCACCTCTTCCACCACTTCCTTTTTCTTCTTCTCGGCCTCCTCCACTTTCGCTTCCATCTTCACCTCCATCTTCCCATCCGCGTTGGCTTCCACCTTCACCTCCGCGTCCGCCTTGGTTTCCCCCTCAGGGGAGGTTTGCGCCGCGGGTGAGGCCGCTGCGGCGTTCTGGGCGGGCTCTTCTTTGGCGCGACACCGCTGTTCGCTGAGAGACCTGGCAAGGTAGCCCACCAGCTTCATGTACTCCTCAAAGCCCACCTTGCCGTCCTGGTTGGCGTCCAGGCCCTGGCCCATGTTGTTCACCGCCTCTTTGCTGTCTGTGTCCTGCAGTGGGAGCTCACAGTTATCAAGCCACCAGCGATTAGCATTACAGTCAAACATGGCGGAAGGCCGTGCAATATCCTCTAAAGAGCTTTTTGCTTTTTCACCATACATATCCCAAAACAAAGACACCTGTACAGTACCTGTCAAGACGGCCCCGGTTTGACCCCGGAGCAGATTTTTTCCAATGGGAAATGGTATGATTTTGAAGTAAAAAATGCTGTATATGTGAGAGACAAAATATGTATATTTTGGAGCGAAAAAGTCTTATTATTATGAGAATAAAGTTGCATAGTTTAGAAAAAAATGTAGTGCAGTTATATACATGTATCGTAAAGACAGGTGTCGATTTTTGAGGAAAAATATGGCAATAAAAGCAAGGGGACAATGTCTCCAAAAAATCTAATCTAATATATATACATATTTACATACATACATATACACATATAGTATATGTATATATACACACACTGTATATATATATATATTTATAATAGTATTTGCAAGAATGGGATGAAGTAATATATTCTCTAAAATAAAGGAGCATACAGTATACAGTATATATATATATATATATATAAATATATATATGCTGTATTTTGACTTCATATTTTGACTTCTTTATCAAAAATATGACTTGCATTCTTGTATGTTTTGGAGAAAAAAGTTATATGTTGTATATTTGCAGTCATATACTATATAGTATATAAATAGTCATATATGGAAAAAGTCATTCTAAATAATAAAGCATTATATTTTTTATAAATATATAATATAAAATAAAATAAAATATATTTCCAACTAAA
This sequence comes from Oostethus manadensis, assembly GCA_024372805.1. NCBI lineage: Eukaryota > Metazoa > Chordata > Actinopteri > Syngnathiformes > Syngnathidae > Oostethus > Oostethus manadensis. Next base: position 587,585 of record QODF01000073.1, read on the forward strand.
AGGAATAAAGTTTTGATTATAAGATTATGATTAAAGTGAAAAAAATGACATTTTATGAGAAAAAAATTCTAAAAATTATGAAAAGTTGTAAAATTTAATTTCAAAAAAGTTCCTGATAAAAGATCTTTATTTCTGAGAAAAAAATTTTATTTGTAAAAAAAGTATTTTGGAGAATAACTTTTCATATTTCATGAAGAAAAGTGCTATATTGGGTGAAAAAAATCCTTATTTTGGGGCAATATGGAGAATAATCCGAGCACACAATGTATGAAATGTATCCAAATTAGGCTAGTTTTGCCTTGGTGGAGGTCTGCGCTCTATCTAACGTACCATGTGTATTGCAAAAGCTACTAAACTCTGCAGGAAACTGGCTTGACTTTCGTTTACAATGCAAGATTTGAGCTCATTTTCTTCCATATCTGAGTGAATAATGCCAGAATTTGAACGGTAACATGGAAACCTATGCAGGAGGCGTCTATGAAGGCTCAGTCGGGACTGTTTGTCCTTGGCGGAGGTCGGCACTCTTTTGTTGCTTTTGTTAGTAAACAGGATTAGACCAAAATAACTTTGTGGAAGAGGGCGAGGGGTATAGAATTGGTGGAATTCATGTGGGGATGTTGGAAGTTTTTGGACACATTTGTTACTTTCTCCATGCATATATACACGAGGTAGTGTACTGTGTTACTTTCTCCATGCATATATACACGAGGTAGTGTACTGTGTTACTTTCTCCATGCATATATACACGAGGTAGTGCACTGTGTTACTTTCACCATGCATATACAGGAGATCGTGTACTTTGTTACTTTCATCATGCAGATATAGGAGTTTGTGTATCGTGTTACTTTCTCCAAGCATATACAAGAGTTTCAGTATTTTTGTTACTTTCACTATGTATATATATATATAGGAGTTTGTGTATTTTGGTTACTTTTATCCACACATACACTGTATCTTTCTCCATGCATATACAGGAAATGATATATTTTTGTTACTTTCTCCATGCATACGCAGAAGTTTGTGTATTTTTGTTACTTTCTCCATGCGTCTGCAGGATTATGTTTTTTATCTGTTCATATAATAGAGTTACTGTATTTTGGTTACTTTCTCCATGCATACTGTATACTAGATTATGTTAGTTATCCATCCATACATATAAAAGAGTTTGTGTATTTTGGTTACTTTCTCCACGCATATTGTGTAGCTGATGTTAGGCATGGATGTGTGCAAGCCTCGGTGGAGGTTTCAGTGTGTGAGAGAGAGAGAGAGCGAGAAAGAGAGAGCGAGAATAAAAGTCAGTGTCCTGACCGACAGGATGTTACTGAGTTGGCTCTTGACCAGGTTCTGGAAGTCTTTCTTCCCTAGACTCTCCTTCCCTTTGCCGGACTTCAGGAAGACATTGACCACCGTCTGAATGGCTGCCTCCATGACTCCTGCCTAGGAACACACATAGATATGGATGATATAGATAGAAGATCACGTTGGGTCAGTGGAAAAAGAAACGGATCGCGTCCGTTTGGTTTCAGGTGATGACGACGACGGCGTGATGACAAAGGCCCGAGGTGATCTTTGATAGGTCATCTGATCTGAGGGGGGAGGGGGGGGGCGCCTCAGATTACTCACGTCTGCTCTTCTTCTTCATCTGCTCTCCACTCTCTCTTTTTTCCTAGTGGCCTTTGGTTGCAGCGCCTCACACAACAAAGGGCAGGGGTTCCCCAAACTATGGCTCCAAACGCATGTTCATGTCTTTTATGCTCTTTGCTATTCTTTTATGCGCGAATGCAGCATTCATGCCCCGGCGTAGAGCTGCAGCACATAGGAGCTCCCTCCATACCAGCGTGTGGCTGACACATCCTCGCAGGAATTCCATTCACAGCCGCCTGTCTGTGGAACTCACTTAGACAGGAATTTACAGCTCTTTTGGGGAGACTTTGTCCCAAGGCAGCAACGCCACGACACACACAAGCATGCTAAACATACTCGTCTTTCAGCTTTTATTTTTTGCATTCAAGCTCTCAGTTTTGTTGCGTTTTCCTGCTTTCAGTTTCGAGTTCAGCCTGTAGAGTGCAGGTAAATAGGTATTATCATTGACGCAATATTTCATACGGGGGCGGGCTAGTGTAACCAAAAATTCTTAATTTTGAGGAAAAGTCATACTTGCTTAAGAATAACAGTGCACACACACAGTGGTAAAAAACCTAAAAGTTGTATATTTGCAAGGGAAAGAAAACCATAAAAAGCAAACATATTTTGAGGAATGAGTCTAATTTGAAAGTCACACAGAAATCTGTCTTTTGGGAGTACAACTAATCTAAATATATACACAAAAAGATTCATATTGATGGGAAAAAAGTTGTATATATGGAGGAATAAACATTATATATACATTTTTGAAGAAACCATATTCTATAGAATAAGGTTACATTTATCTTGACTAAAAAAAATGATAGAATAAAGCCATATAAATATATATTTATATATTATAGAAAAAATACAGTCATTTATCCTGGAGGGATTTTTTTTAAGGAAAAGTCATATTTGCTTAAGAATAAAGCCATGTAGTTGAGAGAAAAATCATGTTTGTTAAAAGTCGAAATAAAGTTATATTGTTCAAGAATGAAAGGAATATACTTGTAGAATAAATTCATAACATTCCACGAATAATGTCACATACTGTATGTGGTATTGTATTTTATATTTCCAAGGGAAAAAACATTAGAAGCCAAAATATTTTAAGGAATAAGTCATCTTTTGAGAGTAAAAAACAAAATAAAAACAAAAAAAATAACTATATATATATATATATATATAGTATACATATATAGTGTACTGTATATAACATTCACATAGTTGAGAAACAAACTATTGTCATATAAACATATATATATATATGTATAAACATATTTTGTCAAAGAAAACAACTCATTTTCTATAATAAGGTTATACTTTTCTAGGGAATTTTTCTTGAGAAAAAAGTTGTACATTTTCAAGCAAAAAAAAAATCCAACATATTTTCTGAAACGATTAAAATATTAAAGTCTTTTTTCTTTTGGTAGTAAAAAAATATTATTTATTATATTTTATTTGTATTATATGAAGATTTAAATGTACATATATATTAAACTTTAATATAGTCGAGAAAAAAGTCATATATTATATATATAAAATTCATGTGTTTGAGGAAAAAAATGTACTTGTATTGTATTTGAGAAAAAGTCCACCTTTTCCAAGAACAAAAGTCATACATTGTGAAGAAAGAAGGTTTTCTAGAAGGAACGGAGGGTAGTATTTATGAATGGATCGGAGTATTTCCTGTTTGCCATCTTCAAGAAAAACCCAAGTCCAAGTCTAACCTAACTTCACTTTTAGGCCCTTGAGCGAGCACCCGCCGAGCCGTCAAAGGCGTCAAGTAAAGACGCCGTGAAATTGGCCTGGAAGGGGCTGGGGTTTCCTGCACGCCATTGTGCTGTTGGAAGCGTGGAGTTTGTCACTGAGCGACACACCCTCTGCAGCCCGACCGTGCACAGGCCCGGCGGACCCGCGGAGGCTCGCATCACCTGTCCCACGTCACGGCAAGCAATCCCGCCTTATTTGTGCCAAAAGCCAACGGCAGCCCACGAAGCATCCATTGGCGTTCAAGGACGCGTGGGCTTCCCAAATGGGGGCGAGCGTGATCCTGCCTCCGGCCGTGCCATCAAAAATTAACAGGACGGGAATCATCCGCACCACCGACGCACGCGCCGTTTGAACGCGACGCCGCCCGCGTGGGGACCGGTACGCCGCACATTTCTATAACTTTCCATCCCCTCGAGGGGTCATTGAACGCATCGCTGCTGCCGCCGCCTCCATCGAAACGTGGCAAAAAACCAAAAAAAAGCAAAAAAAAACCCACCAAAAAGAGAACGTACTCACCGTGAAAGCCGAGCGTGGAAACGCGCACGAAAATGACTTTTTCTGGGAAGGGGGGGGGGTATTTTCTGCGCGCCAACGACTCCACGCGTCTTGCCAAACGAGAAGGACTGCAAAGTCTTCTTCCGTGATTTTTGCTTTCCTTAAAACTTTTTTTTCTCCCCCCACTGACAAGTCAAAGGGCGGGTACCTGGAAGAGCGACAGAGAAAGGCACGGAGGAGGGAGGGACGGAGGGGGATTTTGGAAGAGCTGGAAGTTTCCAAGGAGAAACGGGTCAGGAGAGCTTGGAAAAGTTGACTTTGGAATTGCATTTGCTGCACGCTGCCAACGTGCGCGTGTGATGTGCACGCTGCTGGCTTGCAGAGACTTCATCTGCACTTTCAACACGCCATTGAAAAGCACACTTCGTGGAGAAAATGTGCACAAAAACCTGCAGGATCGTCAATCCCTTTCAGGGCGTAGCGTAGGGACACGCGAGTATCATTGTTTGGTGCAGGGAAACGAGAAAAAACGAGAAAAACGTCGACATTACGGCGGCGCCAAGGAGTAAGAAATTTAAGTACTGCAAGCTTCAGTGATGCGTCGTCCACGAACGAATCGGCTCTTTGGAGTGAATGCCAATTGAGAGCCGATTAGACTTTTCCTCTCCTACATGGTGACGCAATAGCGGGCGGGGCTAAAACAGCACACGAGGAAAGATTTTGAATGCCAATCTTCAGTAAAGACAACTGTTAGGGTGTTTCTTAGCGTGAAGAGATTAGACGTTGTCTATTCAGATGAGTCTTTGTAGCGGTTCATTGACGATTTAAAACAAATTCACGTTTTTTTATTTGTTTAAAAAAAACTTTCGGTAATAAATTAAGACACACAAAAAAATAAAAAAGAGAATCCACTTGGGAGCCGAAAGATCCGAGTCTTTTTGGGTGAACGGAGCCCAAAGAACTGGCTCTCTAGTTGTACATACGCTGCTAAAACAAAGGAACACCAAAATAACCGATCATGGAAATATTTTCTTCTTTAATATTAATGTGCTGACAACACAAATCACACAAAAATCAATGGAAATTAGATTAAGCCATGGAGGTCTGGAAAATGAAACACTACAGGCTGATCCAACTTTGACCTCACTACAACATCTGGGCATGCTCCTGAGGGATCTCCTCCCAGACCGCGACTAAAAGCATCCGCCAACTCCTGGACAGTCCGTGGTGCAACGTGACATGATGTCCCACATGTACTCTATTGGATTCAGGTCTGGGGGACGGGCGGGCCGGTCCATAGCATCTGACCTCTGGTGAGCACATGGAGAGCACTGCCAAACCGGTCATACTGGAGGATGTTGCAGGCAGCAGAACGTTCTCCACAAACTTGCCAATCTTGGTGTTCCGTGGCAAACATCCGGCACGGTGTTGGACTCCCTCAAGGGGTGTTTGACCGTTTGAGCAGACACAAGCACATTTGTGGCCTGCTGGAGGTCATATTGCAGGGCTCTGGCAGCGAGCCAAACTTCAGACAGAAAACATAGCTGAGAGGTGGTGAGCACCCGCACAACCACCCAGTCTTGCTGCCTATAATTTCCACCTGCTTGCACCACAGCGTGTCAAATTGATGGCCAATCAGCGTTGCTTCCTGAGTGGCCGGTTTGATTTCACGCAAGTGTGATTGCCTTGGAGATGCACCAAGTTTGTTGTTTTAAGTGTTCTCTTTATTTTTTAGTGGTGTGTTTGTAAAAACACCTGAGGTCTTGCCTCAGGTGGAGGAGTTCAAGTATCTCGGGTTCTTGTTCACGAGTGAGGGAAGGTTGGAGCGTGAGATCGACAGACGGATCGGTACAGCGTCCGCAGTAATGGTTCCCACCCTCACCTATGGTCATGAGTTATGGGTCATGACCGAAAGAATGAGATCGCGGATACAAGCGGCGGAAATGAGTTTCCTCTGTAGGGTGGCTGGACTCACCCTAAGAGATAGGGTGAGGAGCTCGGCCATCCGGGGAGCTCAGAGTAGAGCCGCTGCTCCTTCACATCGAGAGGAGCCAGTTGAGGTGGCTCGGGCATCTAGTCCGGATGCCTCCCGGGCGCCTCTCCCTGGTGAGGTGTTTCGGGCATGCCCAGACGGGAAAAGGCCCCCGGGAAGACCTAGGACACGCTGGAGGGACTATGTCTCACAGCTGGCCTGGGAACGCCTTGGTATCCTCCCGATGGAGCTGGAAGAGGTCGCTGGGGACCGGGAAGTCTGGACTTCCCTACTGAAGCTGCTGCCCCCGCGACCCGGACCCGGATAAGCGGTGGAAAATGGATGGATGGATGGGTGTTTGTAAAAAAATACATTTTATGAAGTTATTCATTTTAAGTCAATTTTAGTGGTAAAAAAAATATTTTTAGCCAAAAAAGTTACATTTGTATAGTGAATTTTAAGTGAGTCAAAAATAACATTTTTGGCGGGGGAAAAATTGCGCAGCTCAGAGAAGTGTATTTTTTATTTTTAAAAATGGACACAAAAGCTGGATATTTTTTTTTTTTGAGAATCGATTTTAGACGAAAATAGAATTAAATTCTTTACTGCAATAAAGCTGTGAAAATGTTTTTTTGGGGGAAAATATTTCGAAGAATAAATTTGATACTTAAAACTGCTAACCTGCCATACCTTTATGAAAATAGTCGATTTTCTAGAGAGCGAGTCAGAATCCTTTTGAGAATAAGACCACATTTTCAAGAGAAAAAAAATGGAGAGTAGTTGTATACTTAGCTTCATTTTTAAAATAATGCTGTGTGGGATTACTGCTGGAAAAAAATGTATATTTTCAAGAAAAGGTCTAAAGTTGTAACCTAATAGGGAATATAAAATTTTTAAAATGTTTAATTGCAATTTTAATCTCATATGGCATTAAATTAACAATGGCCCTTTTTGCTGAAATGTACACTTTTTTTTTACTTGGACACCTTTAATCTGAGAGTATGTGTGTGTTATTTTATTTAGTTTATACTTTCGGCTGCAAAGAGCCAATGGAGGAGGCGAGTTCCCCGGAAAGAAGAGTATAAACGGTATGTAAACGCAGGTGGGATTACACTGAGCAGTAAAACAGACACCCTATCTAAGCAATTGGCTACAAAGGTCGTGTTGGGAGTTTTGATGTTCTGAGCTCCTACCCGTAAATCAGAGTGGCGCACACACACAAGAACGACTCATAGTGGAGGATATTTTTGGCTGGCAGGTATCGCCGTTACCTGTCTGGGCAGCATCGGCGCTCAGTCAGGCCGCATTGTGACGCCGCGTGGAACAAGATAGGGGGTGTTGCGGTGTATAGGATTACGGCACTTCTCCTAAATCAAGGCTGTAATGTATCCCCGCTCCAATGTGGCCCGTCAATGAATGACAGGAGGCTCCCGGACAATGAGGCCTTTATTTCAGCGCTGCCCTGCAATCAGCAAATGGTTAACTAAATAAGATCTTACGCATGCGACAGTGACGGACAAGGACGCCCTCTCTTGTGTCTACGACTGACTGAAGCCGCCCTGCTTGGCGGCCAGCTTCCCGATCAGCTGCCAGAACTCGCAGAAGGTCAGCTCGCCGTCGTTGTTCTCGTCCAGCGAGGACATGAGGCGGTCTACGAAGTCGGGCTCGCCGGCGTTCTGGGTAGGAAAGAAAAATAAAAAACAAAGAGGAACCATTAAGAGACCCTCAGCATCACGGATGAGATGGGTGGCGCCATCCTGCCACCTGCTGGCCATCTGCGGGAACACATCCATTACTGACTGATTAATACTCTTTTGGTCATTTTTAATCATTTGTAGTGGCAACAGAATACATTAACACTAAATTACAGTACTTAAATATGTTTAGAAAATATTACTGTAATAGTTGCAAAGTGTTGGGACAAAACTGAAGAAAATGGTCAACAGGGAAGATAAAATGATTAAATAGTTATTACTATTACATATTTACAAATATAAAGTTATACTAATAAATATTTATACTATTTTTTAATGATAACTATTTTAATAAACGAGTCAGACGCTGAAAATCTCTTAAAGGGGCGGCGCTGCAAAAAAAGTTTGGGAACCACTGCATTAAGAAAAGATTATGTATAAAATATTTCAATGTGTTCAGAAAATAATACTGTTAATACTTGCAAAATGTTGGCAAAAATGATTAAAAAATATAAACAGAAAATGTTATAATGAACGAATCTTTTTTTCAGGGAACAACTTTAATACATATGAATTTTTTAAATAATTACATTTTTAAATATTTATTTCAATACTTTTAATCCTACAATTAATTATTTTAATTCAAGGTAAATTTATACAATTTATTGCATTGGTTGCCATGTTATTTGAAATAATTATTACTCGCAATAAAATACAGTAAGAGCAGATTATGTATGTAATTAAATGTTAACATATTACTGTGCCGGACAAAAATGTTTTAAGAAAAGGTATCAGGAGAAAAAAAATCATCTATAAAGGATTTATCATTATTTGTCAATAATACATGATTAATTTTAAACAATATATATGTTTAAATACATTAGTCAGTTGCTGATGAAAAAAAGGACACAACAGTAAATATTGTAAATATCGTAAACCTAGAAAATGAATTTTACACATACATTTTACATTATACTATACATTTACATTATACTATACATTTTACATTATACATTATATTATACATTTTACATTATACTATACATTTTACATTATACTATACATTTTACATTATATTATACATTTTACATTATACTATACATTTACATTATACTATACATTTTACATTATATTATACATTTTACATTATATTATACATTTTACATTATATTATACATTTTACATTATATTATACATTTACATTATATTTTCCCTCAACATTTGAAATCATTAGATAACTTGTGTATAGAGATACATTTGTTAAATATGTGGAATTCCAACAGCAGCACGCTTAAACACAGTCTCTGATTGGCTGGAAGAAATCACATGGTGATCCCTGGCGTTATTACCTTCACGTAGTTGGGCAGCTGAGAGGTGAGCAAGTTGTGGAACTCGTCCTTGCTGAGGGTGTCGGCGGAGCCCTCGTTGCCAGCGTACGCCTTGAACTGGCTGACCAAAGTCAGGATGGCGGCTTCCATGTTTCTGAGAAAGGAAAAAAGCACATTTGAAGTGTGGAAGAAAAGTGTGACCGGGCGTAACGTACCGTGGCTTGTCAGGATGTGGTGCATCTAGTCGCCTAGACGGGCCGCGTCCCCCTATTTATACATCCTCTTTCCGGGATAGCAGAGATCAGCGGAAAACACACCACAACCGCCTGCCCTCATCTTTGCCGCTTTTCCACAACCCAAGTGCTGATGAGACATGTTGGGAGTGCGGCATCGCCGGATAGCATCACTCTCAACACGCTAATCAAGAGCCCATCATGCCTGTCTAAGCAGAAAGGAGTTTACACAAAACACCAACAGTCAAGACGTGTGACGTAATACTACATTCTACACTATTACTCATACGCTACATCTTCATTAGTGTTCAAAATAGTAGCAGTCCAGTGTGACTAACCAGATGGATCGCTGCAAGTTACCAGAAGGTGCAGTAGATTCTCAGAAAACAAGACCCAGGATTTATATGCACGCTCTTAAGGCTGTGCAATTGGGCAATTAGTTGACAAAAAATAGCATGTAACTATTTTGTACAAACTTGGATTTGGCAGTCCTGTGAATGACTAAATTAATATTTTGTTGTATGAGCAGTTTTTTATAAGTGCTTCACATCTGTGTGGGATGAAGTCAACCAACACGTGGCACCTTTCAGCTGTTATTCCACTCCAAGATTCTTTAACAACATTCCACAATTTATTAACATTTCTTGGGTTTGCTTCGAAACAGCTTTTTTGATGTCACCCCACAGGTTGCACCACCAAGCTTCACTTGAATTCAGAGTTTGGGGGTCGTCTCACAAACTGTCTGCGGCCCTTTGACCCAAAAATAACAATTTTACTCAGTCCACAAAATGTTCCTCCATCTCTCTTTAGGCCAGTTGATGTGTTCTTTGGCAAATTGTAACTACACATGCCTTTTTTGAACAGAGAATTCTTGTAAATAGCTTCACAGAAATGTCACAGTACTTTGAGGTAACTCCAGACTGTCTTTGATCATCCTGGAGCTGATCATTGGCCGAGTCTTTGCCATTCTGGTTATTCTTCCATTTTGATAGTTGTCCTCAGTTTTCTGCCACATGTCTGGCTTTTCTCTATTTAAGGCATTATAATTTTTACTTAACAGAAAAAAATGTTTGCACATCTTCATACGTTTTCCAACACCCCCCTTTCAACTAAAGGGAATACACTGCACTTACTGGTAACTTGTTTGCCAGGTAGCAATAAAAATATACTAATACTGGTTAATCTAGTTAGTCACATTGGACTGCTATTATTTTGAACACTACTGTAGATAAAATAAGTTCTAAGTATACCTTGTCTGGCCTTGCATCCCCATCCCGGCAATGTCACTAAATAAAAAAACAATCATAAAAACAATCAGAAACGACATTCATTTTTATTGATATTTTCTATTTGAAATGTATTGCTTATATTAATTGATCATAAATGCATTAGGTTATTTTTGCATTTTCTGTTCTCTTGAAATGATTTGTTCTGATGTCCTTTACACATTAACTGTATTAAACGTTCATTTTTGGCTGTTTATCCAGTATTTTTTTCCACTTTTCTTTATTTTCGAGTGTCACGAGATCTCGCGAGATTTCTCGACAATAAATCACACAAAATGAAATTGCCAATTTTGCTGGTCCCAACATATTTAGAAGTTTCACTCTCAGCACCTTGTTCCATAGAACATCGGCATGATCGGAGTGAGCTCTTGTCAACCTGTCTTGGTGGGTGGAGGCGCAGCCACTAGTAGAAATTAAGATTGCAGTATGCAATTTTTAACACTTTCATTGTACTTGTGACACCTATTATATCCAAAAATTACATCATTGCATTTGCTCGTCCTTTAAAATGATGACAGGACAAAATGGCTGTTTTGCATTTTGCGACCGTGTGCAAAACGTGCTTTACAAATACTGGATAGTGACACAACCAAACCTAGAATGGTTAGCTAATTTACCTCTCCATGCTGCAAGGTCGTGAGTGCGCTGCTGACCTGATGGGAGAATTCCAAGCATGACAGGTGACATTCCTGCTCAGGAGTGTGTTGCGCAAGATTTGATGGCCGACTGGTTGGTTCACGTATCTTCATCTGTGGGGAGAATTAGTTCAAATGTTATCGGCAGCCAGATGTAGTGCAGATATTTCCTGATCGTGCACAATCCCACGTTCACTTAAAAGGGTACACGTGCATGGAAAAGAATGCTTAAATAAAAAGGACATAAGAGACTCTGGTGATAATTTATTGAACTTAACCGTGGTCGGAAACCGGGAAGAGCGTGAAGCAAATGAGAATCGACATGCACTTCAGGAAAACACACAATCATCTCAACATTGTCCCACAAAGACTAACAAATCTATTCTCAAATATTCAGAACTTATTTTAGAGGCTCCGACTTCCAATCCCTTTGGTCTAAATAGAAATAAATGTTCCTTGAAGACGCCCCCCATGAAACCTCATTGAACACTTCTTCCAGCAGTAGTACTTTTAGCAACAAAGGCACATAAGCAGAAATGACTGACGACCTCTTACATTGAGCACATTCACATTAGTATGACTTCATACTTTCCGAAAACAAAACAATGGGGTGTGGCACCACTAAATAAATAAACGTCACTTCAAAAGCTAACTTTGTAACATTCATCAGTCAACCAAATAGCCAAAAAAAGCAGCTTCCTTTCGCACACTATACCACATTACTTCATAGAAACAAAAAACAGGCAAAAGTATTGGGACTCTTTTAGCTTCCAATGTTTGTAGAAGACTTAAGGGACAAGTAAACTTAACACCATGCCACACCATCCCTTGAATACAATCAAGTCATCGGAATTGTCACTTCCTGTGTCCCAAAACTTTTGTTCACACACGCTGCTTGACTGTAGTGCATTTGTTAAAAAAAGGTAATACTTGTTTTCTGTAGTCAAGTTTGGGAGTGGGAACACCCGTGTGGAGTATTATTTGCTCTGTTTGCTGAAGTCGAGTAAAAAGATGGCCTCCCCGAGTGGTCGAACCAAATTGGGTGTTTGATCCTTTTTTATCTTATCTGTTAAGAATTTGTCCTAATTTGATGACTTGACATGCAGGAGATAAGCAGTAGTGGAAGAGGAACAAGGTGAAGAAAAGGCCGCACAGAACATTAGTGGAGGACAAACCACAACTTAGAAGAACATGTGGAGCGCATGACGACGTGCGTGGACTACAATAACAGCCCCAAAAATGTCCCCCTTGTGCTGCGTCTTAAGTGTGGAATTTGGCTCAGGCCGTGGCGGCAAACTTCCACAGGGCCTCCCTCTCGAACTCCTCCATCTCCTCCTCCAGGGCGTCGTCGCCATTGCGCCGGCCGTCCTCCACCACGTCCACCATGTCCTCCAGGATGTCCGCCACGTTCTCGGCGAAGTCGGCGAACCTCATCTGGTCGTGCATGAAGACACCGTTTGTGAAGAAGGTGGAGGCCAGCCTCCGGATGGCGTCCTTGCTTGAGGGCGGCGTCCCCTCCAGCTTGCTCAGATAGCCATCCAGCAGCTCTTCGAATTCGGGTAGCTCCACCGGGTAGAGGCCCTCCTTGGCGGCGCAGCTCTCCACAGAGGTGCAGGACGGCCGGGGGCGGATGCTGCGTTTCAGCTTCTGCTCCTGCTCTCTCCAGAAGTCGACTGCGGTGTTGGAATGAGGCTTGCGGGAGTGCTGCTGCGGTTGTTGGGAAGCCTGACGGTGCCACGGTTTCTCCTTCCTTCTCTCCTCCCGATCCTGGCGGCGCTCCTGCTTCCTGGTCTCCCACTCATCCTGGTTCTTCCGCCATGCTTCCTTATGGGTGTTGTCTTTGCCCTTGCTGCTTTTCCTTTTGCCCCAATGCTCCACCTGCTTGGAGAGCTCCCTCCGGATCTCCTCCAGGCTGTCCGTCACTGCCCTGCGGTGGCCGCCATCTTTTTTCATCCCTTGCAGCCTCTTCTTGCTTTCGTCCAGGAGAACCTTCTGCCTGTGCAGCTCCTTCTTCACTTTGCCCTTCTTGTCTGGTTCAGCAGGACCAAGGGCGGGGCTTGATGGTGCTGACTGGGATTCGCTGGATTCCGGGCCAACTAAACAAAGAATTACCATGAAAATGAATCATTATCATTTCAGTGGACATAGCCACAATGAAACATATATTATATTGCACAACACAGCGGCAACAGTGCCAATGTTGTAATAGCATTAAGACTGCTGATGAGTTGTCTTAACGCTAAACAGTATGAAACGTGCGAGGAGAAGTTTATTATGGGAAGTTAACAAATACAAACATCACGATGGTTGGTGGTGCATTTACGGTAAAACATCCATCCATGCTACCTGCGAGCAGGCTGAGTTCCGTCACCCTGGCCCTCAGACTTTCTAGTTCTTTCTTCAAGTGCGGCACAGACGACAGCTCTTCCCCCAGATTGGCGCTTACACTTTGCAGATCCGCTTTCTCCTGGATGTCGCCGCTCGCCGCCACCGCCGAGTCAAGCTCCTTTATCTGAGACTGACAACATAAAAGGGAAAACAGCTTTACTGAATGAATCGTCCATTCATGGCACAGAGGACCTTCAGAATCTGCCTCTATTGGGACGAACTTTCAGATGAGCCTCAAGGAGAGTGATACGTTGGTTTTCCTGCGTCAGTTTGTCCAACAGCGCCTTTATTTCCTGTGGATTGCTGCTAAGCCAGTCCTGGAGGGAGAAATAAGACCAATGAGGCAAACTGATCGTACAAGCTGTACACTGACTACTCCAAAGTGACAACACAGACCTGGCTTTGCTCTCCATCGCTCCCGTCCGAGGTATCAAAGTCACCTGTCAACAGGCAGGAAGACAAGCTGTCAGCAGCAGTGTAAAGTGCATTCTTTGTGCTCAAACACTGCTTTGAATGGAACGTTTTCCACCTCGTACAGGAAGTACAATGAATGGAACGTTTTCCACCTCGTACAGGAAGTACAATCAAAGCATACACTTAGTGTACAACCGAACAAGCGGGGACTGCAGGTTATTTAGCTTTGCTAAGTGCCTTTGATCAGCATACTAGTTTTGTTGGCTGCCATTATTCAGGTCGGAGTGCTTGTTTGACAAGCGGGGGTGGAGAAAAAAACGAGTCCATCAGGAATTTCAAGAAATAATTGCTTTCAAATGGCCTCCTGTCAATGCTAGGGTTGTCAAGATCTCAAGTTTAAAACGTGACAAGCTTGCTCGTTTCGGAGGGAAACAAAACGGTCTCCTGGGCACTTGACCTGGGACAATAACAAATGAATCACAAAATTAAAATGAACTTAGTTTTGTGGGCCTCAATAAATTGCCACGTTCATGTGTCTGTTTTGTCTCCTGCAACCCAACAGGCTTTGGTTTCAGCACCTTGGCACGTTTGTTCCAAAGAACAATTGCATGAACAGAGTGAGCTCTTTTATCAGTCAGTCGTTGTCTGGGTCATTGGGTAGAGGCGGGGGCGCAAGCATACACAGAGTGCAAAAGAGTAACGTAGTCAAAAAATTAGATTGCAATACATTGTCATATACTACTGTATTTTCTATGCAATACAAGTCTGTGCTTCCCTGCTTATGCTACTACCCCCGCGACCCCACCTCGGATAAGCAGGAAAAAACGGATGAATGAATGTATGCGGTCGTGCTCACTACATTATGGTTCAAACATTGCGCCGTTACTCCATCGCATTAAAAAAAAAAAAGATTTCTGTTTTTCGTGGATGAATATGGTCTATTAGTAAAAAAAAACATTCAAATCAAGTATCTGTGCGCTTTTAAGAAGCAGGGCCCGGGGAAGTGATGTGTGTGATGTCAGCTGGCTAGCAGCAGGCTAACAGTGTGGCCGACAGCAGCGCTGTGTGAATATTCACCGCACGTGTTGTCTGCGTGAAAGTTATTAAAGTACGCTGCGAGACTTACCTTGAACCCAAACAGCGTCAGTATAGTAGTATTCTACACTGGTCTTAAGGTGTCAGTAAAGTTACATTGATGAGACAATAACAAACCAGCTGTCGATGCTAAAATGGGAGTCTCTTATTTATGTTTAAGATGGCTTATTTTCCATCATTATGTATGCTATTTTGGGCAATACAAGTGTCAAGGTGACTGACTATAGGGGTGTTATTTCATGCCTAAAGGGTGGTAATTATGGTAAAAACTGTATTTCTTCTATGCTGTAACGTAAAATATTCAATGTATTGAATATTATACATATTGAATATTATAATGAAACCTACTTTGCCAAGAATTACTCATCACGGTTGGTTCGGGAAAACCAATGAACCGCGATAAAAGAGTGACAATCTTACTTTGTACACTGTGTACACAAGATGCGTACTTGTAGTCTTGCATTGCGCCGTACTTCAGTGTGAACAGATTTTAACTGCTAAGTTTAAGTACCAAAGTGAACGAAGTGAGACACAGCCCGAGTATACTACAGTATGAAGGAGCCATGTTCCATATGCTCACCCGAGAGGAAGAGGGAGCCCAAGAAGAGAAGGATGGCAGCCCCCACCACGCACTTGTTCATGGACCACCAGGACTTGACATCCTTTCTCTCCGCCAGCCTGAATGCCATCTCTTCATGCTCCTCCTCTACATCATCGTCTTCCTCATCTGACGCTTTCACTCTCTGCGTGTCAGAGGATTGGAGAGCCCTCCTCCGGAGACCATCATCATGGCTACTTGAGACGTTGATGTTGAAGACCGTGGGAGACTCTAAGAGGCCGGAATAAAGAATGAAGGCTTTCGTTTATAATCACATTAGAAATAAAAAGTCTGTACCTTCATCTTCCTTCTCTTCCTCCTGCATCTCTAACTTCTCCTCCTCCTCCACACGAGGCTCCACCTCTTCAGAGACAAGTGTTTTCGGGACAAGGTCCCCATCAGCAGGGCTTTCTGCTTCTAGCATTGCTGGTTCTACAAGGCCGGGAACCTCAGAGACTGTGGTGGTTTCAATGGGGACGTCCACCTGTGGTTCTTCAGCCAGTTTAACCGGTGTGGCAACCTCTGGTTCCTCAATGACAGGCCCCTCCGTCAGGGGGGCATCAAGCTGGGTCTCCTCAGGCTCATCTGCAGCAGCGATATCCTGGGGCGCCAGGAAATCAATGCCAGAGACAAAGGGTACACTGCACAGGTGCTCGTTGTCGCTGGGCGAGCTTGTTACGATGTCGTGAATGACGGGAGCCTGGCTCTCGGTGTCCGGTTCCGGTGGATGGGGGCTGGGTGAGCTTGGAATGGAAGGGATGGGACCCTCACCGGACTCTGGGGAGGTCTCTTGACACACCTGGTGACCACACAACATGTGTTAATCTTGATATCCTCTGCATACTGACTAGAATGTTGTGTAGCAACCTGGTGGCCTTCCTCTGATAAGATATTCTCTACTGGAATATCACTTGGCTTGAACTCCATGGCAGCACCTGCAAAAACACACGCACACAGAAAACTTTTGCAAATAACTTCATATTTCTTCCTGTGTCTCTTAAATACTGTACCTGCTGCCATGTCCTCGGACAGACTGGGGGCGTCGCCCAGGCTCTCCGTGCCGTCATCCACTGGCCCCACGTTGTCACCGGCCGCTTCCTGTGGGAAAAATGTGGATTTAATTGCAGAGAATTGCAGGCATTATTTGACAGAAGCTTTGGGTGGTACTCGATGTTGTGCTGCCCATTGATTGGTACTTCCTGTGGCAACAGATGTAAAGGTGTGCACTTAATGAATTGGCTACTTTTTATGTATGTGTGTGTATATATATATATATATGTATATGTGTATATATACATATATATATATGTATATATATTTATATATATTGGAGCTGTCATAAGATTAAACATTTTAATCAGATTTTAATTTATCATGATTAATCACCATTTGCAACTATGAAATATGCAAATTTTTATAAAAGACAGGACAGGATTTTATATATTTATTAACAGCTCCAAATAAACTGGAAACTAAATCAAGCTAAAAGATAGCACACATAAGTTACATAAAACTAGTTTCTTTAATATAACATTTTAAACACACTTCAACCATTATGAGCAATGAGGGATTGCGTTCAAAGACACGATGTAATTTAAATTAATTTTGCATGTTTTGAGTATTAGTTTGAGTATTTCAAATTTCAAAACAGACTTACATGCCGCAAATTGTACTTATGCATGAATAGTTACAAAGTGAGTGATAAGAATATTTACTTTTATTATGTCTTTGTTTATTTAGACCACACATACACATATTTAGGAGGTTGTTGATCTCACTGTAGCGACAACGACCAAGTCCCATTACAAGGACTAGAGGCGCCTTTGTGACATGGGAGATACTTTACGGTGTTGGAATTGCACTGCTGTTGATGTGTTCAGGTCAGAAAAAAGTTATTAAAGAGCGGCAGACTGCGTGTGACTCCGGTGAGCCACACTGTGCTGTCGTCATAAAGGAGAGGTGTGGCATGCCATGATTAGTGTTAACGCTAAAAAAATGTCAAGTTTCAACCTTGGACTACTACTCTTCAGTAAAAACATGAAGCGTTCCACTCATTTGAGGCTCTTTAAAAACAGCAGCATGTCCCTGTCATATTGAGGATCTTTGACAAACGCTTCTAGTACTGATAAAAGGAGGGCTGTCAAAAATAGCGCCTTAACAGTGGTGACAAATGTATTTCATTAATTACGTTACATTTTTTGTGTAATTAACACATGCACACCAAAGCTAGCACGCCTCAGTAATAACGACCGATGGAAGCGCAGTGGAGCGTCCCCAGTCACACTGAGGCTGCCGCAACTTAACTTATGACCTGAACACATCGACAGCAGAGCAATTCCAACATTACATACTGTCCGACTCACACATATCTCTAGTCCGCTCATCCTGTGAACAGCACTTCCTCTTTCTCATTACAAGAATGGGAGATGCATTCAGAGACACTCCGAACATCACAAAAACAGCTTTATAGTGTGTGTGTGAACAAACAGAAAAAGATATATTTTAATCTTAATTTGAACGTACAATTTGCTACATAAGTATGCTGGAGAATACACTGACACGTAAATTGACCTTAAATGACGATGTCTGACCCCTTATTGCCCATATTAACACGGTTTAAAGTGCGAT
Organism: Oostethus manadensis; assembly: GCA_024372805.1. Taxonomy (NCBI): domain Eukaryota; kingdom Metazoa; phylum Chordata; class Actinopteri; order Syngnathiformes; family Syngnathidae; genus Oostethus; species Oostethus manadensis. The sequence goes on from QODF01000073.1 coordinate 605,747, forward strand.
TCAAATGTTCTGCTACTCTTAAAGAGACTAGTGGACTTTTAGACCTGTGTAGTTTTAGCTTGATTGACTGTTGTGCGGTATCTTTTAGCTTGACTGTTGTGCGGTATCTTTTAGCTTGATTGACTGTTAGAAATACGTTTAAAAGGCCCTCAAAGATTGTGAAAGACCAAAACATGACATGCTTTGTCATATAGAGGATCTTTGATTGGCATATACGATCTTTGATTGCTATGTTTTAAGTGGATCCTTCTCAAAATCTTTGATAAGCATTTACAAAAGCAGAGTTCTCCTGTCATATAAAAGACAAACATTTTTGCAGTGGACAACAGAGCAGCATTGCTATTTAGAAAATCTTTGACTATCGTTATCAACAGTTTTTCCTTACTATGACTTTATTGTTAGTTGGGGAATGTTATGAAAGTATGACAGCTTTGCATTAACATAAAAATAAAGAGTACTGAATATCTGGTTCCTAGTCCTCAAGTCTCTGAAAATCTGGCCTCTGAAACAATTTTGTCATTTTGGGATAAAACAAAATTGCCACACAAGAAAAGTGTTCTTAAAAGACTATTGTGCATTGAAAGAAATTATAATTCTCACTAGTTTACCTCGGGGGACAGGAGGGTCCAGCTGTTGGTAGAGGAGCCACTACTGCCGGTGCTGTTGCTGTTGTCCGACATCGCCCTCTTCAGTCTTAAATTGGCGTAGCAGGGACAATTTCAGTGTTTTTTCCCCCAAACGCAACCCTGTAGACACAGTTGCATGGAAAAATGGCCCACAGTCTATATGAACAGCGACAGCTGAGATGATACAAACAGCCCTACACAGAAACACCAGCAGTGGTCACGCACATGAAAAGCAGCCGTGACGCGCCGTCCGCGTAGGATAAAGACTAGAGAATAGCGCCAATGCACGTTATGTAACGACATCCTGATGAGCACCTAAATGAAAGATCCAGTCCGGATGATGCGGATGACGCTTTGAAACGTTGCTGTTATCCCCCTTCGCTTATTTTGACAACTAAATGAACAAAAACGGGCAAACGACGTGCAGAAAAGGGGAATACTTACAAGGAGGAAGGTTACATGCGTTCGCGGGTCAATGATGATGGATTTTAAAGGCAGGCGATTGTAATGGTAAACAAAGGATGCTGACTAAAGTCCCCACGAACACTTCCGCGTTCGCACTCGCAGCCGAACCCACGTCAGCATTCTAAATACAAACACAAACACCACACCATATTTACCCTGCTTCCTTTGGATGTAATCCCCCGCAAAAATATGATTTCGCAAGAAAGACGCTCCTCTCGTCCCTGTAAACTTGGGAACATCGGGAATTCCAATCTGCGTCACGTCACTCAAAGCCGCCCTCAGCCAATAGGATTTCAGGAAAGCGTCCGTCAAACCCGCCCCTCGGGCTGCTTTTAACCAATCAGAAAAAAGTGTCGCGTCAGGCTACAATGACGTTGATACATCCAAGCAGGTGAACGCGGCAGGTGATGGTGACTTTAAAGGTCCTTCTCCCCCCGCCCAGCAGCTCTTTATAATACAACTAAAGCGTAAATGTCGCCCTGACAAGTGGTCGCGCATGTATTTATATACAAGAGAAGGACAGGCGTGGACCAGCCGTTCACTGACACGTCTGCACGTCTAAATTTGACCAAAGGGGACTTGCCGGAGTGGGCAACTCCTCCACTCCAGTTGCTCGGGGTACTCATTTATTTCATCATCTGCATCTTAAAGACTCTTGCATCAACGTCATAGATATCTTGAATGCTGTTTACTAAATCGTTTACATAGTGTCCATAGCAACTGCCCACAACAAAGTATAAAGGTCCAACACCTTTCATTAAAAAAATCACAATAAACCACTCACCAATAGAGTACGGGTACAAATCAAAACATTAGCATTATTGTTGAAAAGGTCTTTCAAATAAAGAATAGAAATGGCAGCATGATATACTTACCTAATAGCTGAGAGAGGATTGGGTGGGCGCTACAACTTCTGTCAACTGTGGATCAGAAAGTTAACTTATTTTGGAATTCACCCACGCCCGCTATTAATTATACGAGTCACCATACACATTTAAACGTCACCCTTTGATGATGAAGCGCTCATAAACAAAGATAAACAACAGAAAGTGTGGCATGTTTGGTACCAATGGCGGCCAATTGGGAGACGCAGTTCTATTGCGTCATCGGTCAGCGACGGGACAATCCCACCAATAGCAGGAGGGCTTCTTGGCAGCATCAACCAATGAGAGGAGGCTAGGCACATTTGAACCGTGAAAAGCGGGCTCTGTAACATTTTAAAGTGGGAAACAAAGGGAGACGGGACTCACGTCGCTAGCAGCGGCTCTTGCACGCGAACATTTATCTCAGGGGAATCGTGGCTAATATTTAAGGTAATTCTTATGTGTTCTGAAGTGGGTGTTTTTTTTTGTTGTTGCCGCTTTTGGTTTTGTGAATGTCATTCAAGTGCGTGTTAGCATGCTAGCCAAAATAATACAATCATCGGGTTTACCTTTATTTGATGAAGTTGACAAAGTTGTCATTTCACTTTTCTGTTAAACGTTGAATATTTCTCATCTAGGATTCAACATGTCCCACAAACAGATCTACTACTCTGATAAGTATGACGATGACAAGTATGAATATAGGTACGGATGGCTTATGTGTACATGTTATGTCACACACATGTGAGTCCTCATTTTTTGTTTTATTTCTACTTTCTACCTATGTAGACATGTAATGTTGCCCAAGGATATTGCAAAGCGTGTGCCAAAGACCCATTTGATGTCAGAGTCCGAATGGAGGAACCTGGGGGTCCAGCAGAGTCAAGGATGGGTGCACTACATGATCCACCAGCCAGGTACCTTGCATTGACTTAAAGGCACTGACACACATCAAGCTAATAATGTAGCATGTTATCTGGTGAGAACCTTGTTGGAAAATATGTAACAAAGTGTTTATGATGCATTTGCTTTGATCTTAAAACACAAAGCAAAATGGGATTATTTAAGCGTTACAGTTGTCATCATTCAGCCTTAAATGCCTTTCAAGTTCAAATAACAATGTTTGATCCATTAAAACCAATTTGTTGCTGTAAATGTGCAGACTTGAGATAAGGTCATTTCTACACATTATGATTTATTAAATACTGTACAAACATTGCCCACCTAAGGTGTGTACTGCAAAAGTGGCTCAACAAAGTTAACCTAATGCTCAGTGTGCGTTCACACAAAGGCGGCGTTTGACATAGCGTGATTGTACTTCAGTGCAAAAATGGAGGATGATGTAATTATTACAGAGCATTATGAGGAGTTTTTAAAGGATAGCTGTTGCTGCCAGTAGAGCGAAGGAGGATGAAAATGCTGAGCGTGTACTAGGTAACTCAACAACAGTTATACTACATCCTTAGTGCTCATTTCTGAAAACTCAACATTGTGCAACATTTACATAAATAGCTTTTTCATTTCTACATTGTTTTCATATTTTACTGCTATATTTCACATGCTGCACCACGTGGTGACCACTAGATGGCTGTGTCATGTTTTGTGACAAGATTTTCTTCCGTTTGTTAGAATATGTGATTTGTTCCAGTTGTTTGGTGCTATTCCTGCGGCAAATATTGTAATATAAGAATAACAGACTGGTCCCGCAAAGACTGCTGCAAGGTTGAATTAATGTTTCATTTTTCATTTTATTCTTGATGTAGCGTAATTCCCTCGGCTGACAATCTTATCTCTTTCAGAGAACTTCATCAGGGAGCGCTACCAGATTAGTGCGATCTTGTACTGGCTGCCCAAAATATTCTTTATGCGTGTTCATAGCCGATTTTAAGATGAAACTGCAGGGCCGTGTTATGAGCTAAGCCAAATTACTGATGGTGATCTAGCCTCATTCAGAGAGCCACCTTTGCTGTACAGCCAAACTCACTTTGCAATGCACCCCTCTGCAATATTCAAAATAATACAAAAATAACTCATGAATATTACTACTAATAATTCACATCACACTCACAGCAGTCAGCCATTTTTCTTGTCAAATACTTTTTCTTTTCACCCTACAGAGCCACACATCTTGCTTTTCAGGCGTCCCCTGCCCAACACAAAGTAAAAAAACAACCAAAAAAAAAAACAATCCGAATGCACACCTCCTTGCTGGATCTGCCTACTAGACATGTGCCACACATCAGATCACTTGAAAGAAGCCCACATGCTGTTGGATTACCAAATTCTTCGTGCGTGGTGGGTGACCTGGAAGTTTTGGGGAACAAGAACAGTTAGATGTGGATGGAACATTCCACCTGGGTTATGAAGAGAAGAGGAGGAAAAAAAGACTTCTGCGCTCTTTGTGAAATCACCTCATCTTGTGCTCGACCTACGTGCATGCTCTCTGTGCTAACGTGTAAGCTGTTGCTCCAAAAATTGGATTGGAAGTCCATGTAACATCAAGGTGCAGCTTTGAGTGACCTGTTGCTGCTGGGTAGAAATGCCATTTTGACACTGAACGTAAATGACATTTTTACCATTTATTTGTCACGTGCATGACAAGCTGCATTTGTAATTAAAGGCGACCCACCACCCCACAAAGAGCATACTGTATGACTGAATTTATCAAATCTATTGGTGAGTTGAACAGTATTTATGAATGTTGGCCTTTTTTGAAATAAATATGAAACCTTTTAAAAAATATATTTTGTGGACTTTTACAACCTACTACAATCAATGTCTTGTAGGGGATTGCTTTGTTACAAGAGCCACAAAGTACAATATGAAAGTAAGTCAAATACATTACATCTAAACCATAAAAAAAATCAGGGCTTGGGTGTGCAGACTGCACACACAAACAGAAGAATTTGTTAATACAGTGAATCAACTGCTTTGGGTCGCAGGTTTTTGCCTTGGCAAAAAAACAACTTGCGCTTAATTTGTGAAGGATTTCTTTAAATGCTGCAAGATGTCTATGTCCTATTTAAAACCTGTTTGTTAGTACAGTCATCTCTTGTTTATGGCGTTTAACGGGTTCCAGACCCGACCGCGATGAGTGAATTTCTGCCAAGTAGGATTCAATATTAAAATATTTTTGCAGTTGGCACATAGAAAACCTGTTTGACTTTCAATACAATCTTTACCCTTATTAGAGGTCCCCTATAGTATAACACCCCTATAGTCACCTTTTACACTATTATGTTTACACAACATTGTTCAACTGTAATACGCAGGCTATGGGATCACTGAAGAGACACGAGACGGTCATAAAGGCCTTAAAGTAATGCTTCTCTAATAGTGCATGCGCGTTTGTAAAGGAGTGGAGGTATGACGCAAATGTTTTCAAAGAAGCTGGGGCGCGGCCATAATTACGGAGCTGCGTAATTTTTCCAGTCTCGGACCCGGTTTTTTAAAAAGTGTTTACAGACTGAAAATGTTGGCTTTGTGTGGATGATGTGCGGGTTTGATAAAGTATTTGTGTGTTTAGCCCTCGGATTGTCTTTGGATGGATGGGGCTTAAGTGTTAGTGCAGCTCTGCCAACATGTACACAACATGCAATTTGACTCTTGAATATGCTTGTATGTTTCACAGCTCCCCTTTTTATTGCATTTTCCTGAGTTCAGTTTGTACAGATAAATATCAGTTTATCAACGATCTTTCAAATCGGGGGGTGCGGGGTTATGATGGAATATGTGAGAACGACTGCTTTAAAAGGATAGTTTGCATTTTTGACATGAAGTTGTACGACATCCCTGCCCCCTGATCCTTGCTGCCATCTTGTTTACGTATGTTCCACAGTTGAAGATGCCCGAGTCGCAGCCATCACATACTCAACAATGGACAACCATTAGCAAGGAAGAGAAAAGTAAAAGCTGAGCGAGTTATGTTTTTGTTTTTTTGAGTAAGCATGCTTTTCATGCAAATTATTACTTTGTGGAAAGTATGTTATTTTCAGAGGCCAAAATAATTACTTATGTAGCCCCAGAAACTAACCGGCTCTACGTTCAACAAAATCCGACAAGAACTGGACTCGTGTGACGAATTGGGGGGAAAGTCACTGTTGATGTACATCACACCAATGATGGGTATGCCATACAAATTCATGTCAAAAAAATCCGAACTATCCCTTTAAACGTTAGCCAACTAACTTGTTAGCCTCCAATTTATTGGCTGGATTCTGAACTTAAGTGTTTAAAATGGTGTGAAGAGAAAGAAGCCAGTAACTTAACCACTTCAAAACTTTTTAGTCTATCATGTCGGACATGCCATGGCGGACTCCATGCAGTGTGATGGTAACATGTGATGTAACATCACTGACGCTTAGTGGCCAGAATACGTATACCTTTTTCTTTCAATATTTAAGACTAATAGTGCATAGTCAACCATGAAACAGCGATCATTTATCCATTACTTTTTGAAAACCGCAAGAGCGATAAACCACAACACTGATTGATTATATATCAGATGTGTCAGTGGAATGCACAGCATATTTGGAGGTGTTCTATATTACCAACGCTAATCAGTAGTGAGTGTATGGGATTTTCAATTTAAATTAGCATCAAGCTCTCAACTTTGTTTACATGAATTTTGTTTATGTTGAATGTCACAGAAAAATGATTTTGTATTTTATATTAGTTCAAATTGACATGCTAATGTACTTTCAGTGCTTCAAAGTGAAGGCTGTGTAATGGCGTCTTTTTGAGAACTTATGTTGGCTGAGTAGCCAAGTATGTTTTAATTAATTAATTCATTCATTTTCTGTGCCGCTTATCCTCACTGGAGTCGTGCTGGAGCCTATCCCAGCAAGAGGCAAGGTACACCCTGGACTGGACTGGTCGCCAACCAATGGCAGGGCACAGGGCAAACAACCATTCACACTTACATCCATTCCTTTGTAACATCTGTTATCTTCCTCTACCTCAGTCTTTTCATCAAATATGAAGCTATTTCAGTTGAAAAATGCAGCTGCCTGTAATTAAGGGGGCATGGTTGGTCCTGCAGCCAAACCGGCTGAGAAATACTGCACTAAGGAATGTAAACAGGCTTACATATTACTGTTACACCATTAAAAAAAAAGTCAAGTTTTGCATAAAAGGGTGGCGGTAATTGAAATGAGAGCCTTGGCCTGAGGAAACCCACAAGTCCAATGCTCTTTAGCTCATCAACTTATTGATGCTTGAGGCAAAATGCATTTTCAGCATATTTGACAGTTTGCGTGGGAAATGCAGCTTAAACAGCAGGGTGGCTTATGGCACTTTGAACCTCTTTAACAGTAAGTGTGTGTGTGTTTTTTTTCCCAGAAAACACTCAAAACCCACAATCCCATTACCTTTTAGAGTAAAGCCATTGCATCATCACAAATACATTCACAGGGCTCATTCACCTGAGGCAAAAAAAGGCCTGTGGGGGGCAGTGCAACACAACAGACACGTCAACCCCCCCCATCCCATCTCCTGCTGCACAGAGCTGAATTTTTATCATTTTGAGTAACATTAATACACTAAACCATTCTCTTTCTCTTGTGTACATTCAATTTGCAATAACAACTGCTGTTTCTTTCCATCGTGGCGCAGTGCTCTACACAAACAAGCCAACCTGTCCCGCACGCACCAGCATCTTTATAAAAGACCAAAAATAAAAAATAGCTCTGACTTTGCGGCTGCTGCAGTCAGACTCAGTGGGAGTTAACGACACAACTCAAAGCTAATGGAGCAAAGAAAGACTTGTGGGATGCACACTGCCTGTCTTGACAATTCCTGCAAAATGTTGCAGAGGTAATCATCGGGCCGGTCAGCAATCTGAGCCTCCTGCTGAGATCCAGACATCTTTGAAGCTTTAAGGTGTGGTGGAAAAAAAAAGCTTGTCGGTATCCATGAATGATAAAATAGCTTCCCGCAAATGATAACCGGCGTCTGTGGCTGTATTTACACAACAGCTAAGAGCAGCAAAACGAGCCAATTTACAAGGGAGGTGACCTTTACTGGCAACGTGCCTTATAACATTTACATATAATCTCATCCTCATACCCCCAAAGTACCCAAAGTTTGACCTCCGGTAAACACATAGTCGCTGAAATTTGATTTTTTCAGCATCTCAATTCTTTGCATCATCGATTAAACTGCATCTTATTAGACCGACGGGAAAATTTTGCACAGGGTTTGTGAAAATGTCAGCAAATGCCAATCATCAGGCATTGCTTGAAAAATGACTCAGACAACTATGTTATTGACTAAAGTCTTACTTTGGACTTTTCTATCAGTCCACCCAGCCCCGTTTTAGGCAATATCCAGCTACAGTATATTTCCGCTTTAAATCACCCATGCCGGCTACTGGAGGTGGAGGTCAGGTGTATTTTTTTCTTTCATAACTCCCTCTGGAAAATGGATCTCACACCTCTGTTAGAGCGCAGCAGGGACATTTTTATCAATTGTTAGCACCTGGGAAGCAAGACAAACACCATTTTTTCCCCCACAGTAAACTCAGACCAAACATTAGTAGAATTCTGTAAGAATGGTGGTTCAGGGTTTCTCAATCATTTTCAGCTCAACTCCTATATTGTTCCTCCCCAGAACCTAAACACACTAAAACGATCATGCGTGATCATAAGGTTGACACAAAAACGAATAATCTTTTCATTCACAGCATAGGACACTCATATAAGAAAATGAAAAGTTTAGGGCAGACAAGTGGAGGTTCTGTTGCGGGAGATCATCCATCTTCTTGCAGCAGACCTCCAAAATCTTGTCTCTTTTAATGCACAGTATAGGACACACGCAATAACATCCCAAGATTAGGGCAGACGAGTGGAGACTCGGCTGCAGCAGACATCCAAAATCTTGTCTATTTTAATGCACGGTATAGGACACATTCAATAGCATCCTTACATTAGGGCAGACAAGATTTGGGAGTTCTGTTGCTAGGAGGTGGATGATCTCCTGCAGCCGAGTCTCCACTTGTCTTTTTAATGCACAGTATGGGACTCTTGGCCAGGAGCGGTAGTGTTGCTAGAGCGCAGCCCCTCTTTGGCAACAGTTCCACAAAGCTCTTGGCTTCTCTTAATGCGGGACACGTTCTATCCAAACTAATTATTATTACCATCAACACCGATGACCACTGTATCTTTTAATCAAATGTCTCTTGTATGCATAAACAATATTAAATATATATATATTTACTGAATAGTAAATCCAGAATTAGCTATAATACATGATTGATATGTTGATAGATGATGATGGTAGAATAATGAGTACTGTCGCAAGTTGTACAAGGTATAACACATTCATAATCATGTATATTGTATGTCGGTGTGCAGGTGTAATACCTTGTTCATGTATTGCTGCATATTGTAATAATATAACAGGCTTTAGTGCTACAAAGAGTATAGGGGGTGGGTTTAAATAAGCTTGTCTTCTTCCCACATTTTTTTGAGCCAAACTGTCAGCTTATGTGTGTATTTTCATTATGTTCTTTTCTGTGTATTTTGTTTTGCTCGAAGCAAACAAACAAAACAAACTTAATGAATAGTTCATTCATTTTAATAGTAATTCCGGGTCAAAGATGTGTTGGATAAAGTTTCACATGAGCACTGACAAAAAAAATCATCCTACATATTTTTTTATTCCAGTGCCATTCCAACTGCATATGTAAAGTATTGTTTATGAGACGCTTACTTTGTTTTCGATAAGACGTGGCAAACGGCGCCCTTATTTTGAAGGCCGGAAAAATGCTCGTTCAGCACACACAGCCTCACTAGCATGCTAACCGCGCTAGCTAAGCTAGGGGAAGCAAACTAAGAGGAGGTTCTGCAGCTTTTATTGTCATTTCAACATGTTTAGTCCGGAGATTGGAACCCCAATATAAATTAAATCTCTAACACTCTTAATGCTCAAAATAATCATCCAACTTGCTTATTCGTTCTTATGACGCACACACAACAACGAACAACTTCTCGCTCTGCCTCGTTTCGGCTTCATTGTCTTCGCGCAGTGATGCGTTTAGATGCACTCGTAATTGTGACCGTTCGGCGCCAATTGTCAATTGCCAATTTCTTTTCGCGTACCCCATAGCATTACGCCTACCACACTCTTTTAGTGGATTGAAAATGGACCCACAAACCATTTTTGATCCCGGCCCTGAGATTTTGATACCTCATTTCGATCAGACATGGGCATATATCCAAATAATTCATAATTTTCATTACCATATTCAATTTCACAAATTCATGTTTGCAACAAAAGGTTATTATTTTTAAATCATAATAATTGGTATCGGATCAGCTCAGCAAGACTATTAAAAAACTCCTTCCTGAGCCACCACCTCATCGTTGTGGAAGAGTTTGCGTGTCCCAAAAGCACTAGGAGGTAAGTTGTTGGGGGCTTTGATGCCCCTGGTGGGGTCACCCATGACAAACAAGTCCTAGGCGAGGGACCAGACAAAGAGTGGCTCAATAGACCCCAATGATGATAAGCATAAATGAACATGGATCGTTTTCCCTCGCCGGACGCGGCTCACCGTGGCCCCCCTCTGGAGCAGGGCACAATGGCGAGCACGGTACAGCCCCAAAAGATAACGCGGGTTCCCCCTACCATGAGCTCACCACTTATGGGAGGGGCCAAAGGAATTGGTTGCAAAGTGAGCTAAGAGGCAGAGGCCTTGGCGGCCCGATCCTCGGCTACAGAAGCTAGCTCTTGGAATGTGGAATGTGACCTCTCGAATTGGATCAGAAGCCAAAAAATGTGGATCGGGACACGATGCTTGCGGTTATCGTGTTGCTGCTCCAAAGCATACCGTGGCAAACTAAACCATGGTGGCAATGTGCCATTAGGTTGTACCGTAACTAATGCTGAAGTTGGTTGTTGCAGTTTTATCCCATTATATTACAAATATAAAAATATGTTATCAATTGTCATTTGTACCCTGACGGTACGCCATGGCGGATCTCACTGGACCGGGTGTGTTCGACGTAGGGGAAACTTAAAGCTGAGACAGAAGTAGAAAAATGGTGAGCAAGGTGAGAAAGAAGGTCAGGACTGGTTAGGAAAGCGTGAGAGAAGAGTGGGGGTATTTATGTCTGGGTGCCGTTGGCACAGCGGGGGTGGTGGGGGGGCACCTCCTAGGAGGAAGCCAAGTTTGAGTGTGGAAGATTAGAGAGCTGTTTGGAACGATGGAACAAAAAGCCCCCCGAAATTGCTCCATTAGAGAGTCCAGAGAGGTGAACCTTTTAGATCGGGCTTTAGTAGCTCACAGTAAGAATCTGTCAACGCAAAAATGTCAATTAATAATCAGCGTTCCTGTGAATCATGCATCTCAAAATGTATTATTTAGTTTCTTATTGGCTATGAAAATATGAGACGCAGGTAAATGGTCCGCTCTGAATTATTTAGGCAGTTTCCCCGCACAGGAACACAACAAATCAAGTGGCAAACAACGGAGTCTGATTGGATTAGCCACCCCCGCCATATCCAAAACACCATTTTATAGCAGAAGTACACTTTTTTCCTCATCTCAGAGTGGAAATAATCACACTTTCACTCTGGTGTTTAAGTGGTCCCAATAGGATGGTAGAATTGGCAGCGCCGGGACTAAATGAGGACATAAATTAAACTTCAGAGCCCGTCGTGTTAAACATCGCATTAAAGTCGCTGAACCGTGGCGGTGGAGCTCCAAAGTGGATATCTTGCCTGAAATAGACACCTGTGAGGAAAGTCGGACACCTTTTAGATTCTGGGGATGATGGGCTATATTTTACGCTTTACCCTTTCCGAAAGTCAGATTTAAATGTAGGTGTTCAAACAGTAGCCCCCTTTTACTCCTGCTGTTGTTCTCTGCAAACTACAGTTGCCAGAATTAATCAATGATATTTCAATTTGTCTTCAACTGATCATTTTTGGACTGAAAAAAGTAAATTTCCTCTGATTTCAGCCTATTGCAGCCGAATATTTTTAATTTCCTTAGACATCCAACAAAAGCCAGCCTATTATCCTTATGTTTTCTGCAAAACAAGATATTCTCACACATCAGCTTTGACTTTGGAAAATGGTGGTGGACATTTTTGAAGACCAAAGCACAAACTCTTTGTTTGGTTTATGCTGATTTGTTCTGTCTAGGCCACATACTGAAAAATGAAAAGACGCAAGAACCACTTTGATATTTTGTCAAGCAACACATGTAGATATATATATTTTTTAAATCATGCTGATTATTTTTTTACATTTTCCAAATATTTTGACTTCTTAAATATTTTTTATAAAAATGTTCTTTTCATAATATTGTAACTTTATTCCCATAATACAAATTTTTACACAACCTATTTTTTTCAAAAATTACATGTTGTTCTGTGTCAACTACAGCTGCATGAATTAATCATTGATTAATTGATTATTTTTTTATAGGCCAGCACATTCTAAAGATAAAATTCAACAACAGCCAAAACAAAAAAATCTGCACTAATTTTACAAGAATGATGTAAAAAAATGTTTGACGAAAAGTTGTAATTTAACAAGAAAATGTCATAATTTTACAAGAATAACAAAGGATAATAAGTAGTAATAATAAATATAAGTATACATATAATAATATTCTGAGAGAAATTTAATTTTTGTAGCATAAAAATTTAAATATTAAATTAAAAAGATATTCTTTTAAAAAAAGTTGTAATATGAAAACCAGATATATTATATTTTTTTGGAAAATTAGGTTGGGGAAAAAGTTATAACATTATGAGAATAAGGTGAGAATATGATAAAGAAGAAAGTTGGAAAAGCTGGACAATTTTAAAAACACCCAGCAAAAAAAAAACCAACTCTGATTTTACAAGAACCAGGTAAAAATATTACAAAAAAAAGTTTCAATATTAAAGAGAAAATAACCCTCAGAATATATAAGGAAAATATATAATGTCATTAGTAGCATATAGTGTGTTATTTTTAAAAGTCGTAATATAATGAGAAACATCCAAAACAAAATAAAGTTGTAATTTTTGGAAAATTGCGTTTGAAGGGTACAGTTAGAGTAGTACAGGAATAAAGTCATAATATTGAATATAAAAAACACACACACAAAAAAAAGCAAAATTGGAAAAAAGAGCACAGGTGGAAGTTGATACTACTAATAGGCTTTTTCACCTGCAGTACATCATAAAGAACTTAGCATATACAGTAAATGTGTAGCTATACAAAACACCAAAGTGGCCCTTTTTCATTCAGTATATGGCCCTCAGTGGAAAAAGTTTGGACCCCCTTGCTTTATCAATTATTCTCTATGGGAAAATCTCCCTCCCGGAATGGATGTGCTTTATACGTTATTTCATATTCTAGTCACGGCTAAAATGAAGCTACTGATGAGGTCAGCTGATGTGGCATTTAGGGATACATCCTTGACACGTCTTTGGTGGTACCCTCAGGTGACTTCATCTCCTTAAGTGCCACACACAGAATTAACCAGACTTGGCCGAGCACTTGTCCTGATAAACCCCCGCGCCCCTCCCAAAAAACAACCCCTGCATTAATGGAGGCGGCGAGCCCGGCCAGGCATCGAACAGGCTGTGAGGTGGAACCATGGCTTTGCCTGTTTTAACGTGTTTGGACTTGGCTGTATCGATCCGTCTCCTGCACTTGGTAAATCGGGTGCGATTGCTTTTTGTGTGAGCTTGTTTTGCAGAATATTGAGATTGGCACCTGGGTGTCCCTCATCGGGACAAATCTATAATGTGTGTCGATACAAGCAGCAGAGGTCGAGCTACTCAGCCTCTTAATGCTGCGAAGTATACTCCTATGACCAAAAATGCTCCCATATTATACCTTTTTTCATTCTTTTTAATGTGTGTAAAAATTATCCTGCTTCCCATTATGCATTGCTTTGCTTTGCTGAGAAGCTACTGCAGTTCATTCAGCTGCAATGATGGCCTGTGTCCACCGGAGGGACCCTCTGTCAACAGTGTGCAGTGGCCGGCTTCCTTCCCAGAAAAGCAATGCATGATGTGAAGCAGTTAAGATAGTTGTTATTATTCCAAACTTGTACTGGTACTTGCCTTGTGTATTTCTTACGTGTTAAGATGCTGTGTGATGATTTGATTTTTTAACCGACGGGTTGACAAGCTCGTTGTGAGTTTTCTTACGGCTACCTCACCGACTCACGTGCGCCACAATATGCCATGGAATAAAAAAGGCTGCACTCGGATACATGGGGCGGGCAAGAGGCGGTATTATATCGCGGAAGGAGGTTTTTACCAGAAGGTCCAAAAGCGAGCGTTTGAGCGCCTCTTTTCTGGCAAGAGGAGCAACCAGTGAGGGAGATGACGGATTTTTCTCATGTTTGGTGCTCATAAATAGGCTCTTGGGACATATATTACAATTAGGACGCCATTAAAAAGTCAATTTTGCATAATAGAGGCCCTTTAAACCACTGCCTGCTGTATCGCTATTTCGACGAGGAAATGTATGCTAATTCCTGAGACAGTATCAAGTTCAAAATGAAAATCCAAATGAAATCCTTCTTTCACACAGTGACCCGTCTGTGTTTCCCCGAGAGCACGGAGAAAAGGTCAGGTATAAATCAATTTCGGGGTAGACTGAGCGCTTGATCTTGATTTTTCAACCTTGGCAGGATCCTTTTAGTGGGCTCTTTTAAGCATCTGCGTTTGACTGCTCTCTTTATGTAGAACAAGGCCAGTCACACAAAGTGCGCACTAAAGCGGCCGAGCCCATTGGTGTATCTACAGTCGGCCTTTATATGCGAGCGAGCATCCCGTCGTGGAGACGGCGCTATTGATCAGCGTGACTAATCTTTGCTCTCCTCTTGGTGGCAACACCTCTCCAAAATGAAAGCAATCAATCGCAACGCTTTAACGACCACACACGACCCAAGCGTTATTAATTGGGCGGCCTGCGTTTTTTATCTTGCATGGAGTACAGCGCTGTCTGACCTTTTGACCACTTGTGAGGCTACTCACCCTCCCCCAGGACGGACGACATGTCCAACTAGAGCTTAATATGAACTAAACCCCCACAAGTGAGTCTGCCTGTTCTCTTGTGTCGCCTAAAGAGCCTTTTTGCATGAGATATACCGCTATAGACACCCACACCCGCTTTCCACTCCTCACTGTTTGGAATCTAAACACATCTGAGTGTGATGCTTGTCAAATGGTCGCCGGTAATCAGACGGGGTGAGGGGGGGTGATCATGAATAATGCAACGCAACATGTCCGCCTTTCATTGTTGATTGTTAGAAAGAGCCAAAATGCTTTCAACATCTCACAAAAATGTAACCATTTTGAAGAACAATTAACACACACATATGTACAGTATACATACCATACATACTGTATATGTACTACATATACAGGAATAACAACTGTGACGGCTGTAATGATCAGCTTCCCTATAAAATGTGCAGAAAGAGGTGGAATATGTACTGCTGTGTGTACATTCCATTGACTGCTGGGCTTTGTCCCACCCCATCTGACGCTTAGGGCCTCTGGGAGTCTATGGGGCAGTGGGCTGGCCCGGACGCTTGGCTGCTGCATGATGATTGGGTGATCAGTCTGAGGCGTCGACTGACAGTAAAATGAGCGAATCAGCGATCTTGAAGTATAAACCTTTACCGGAGTAAGTTTTTCATGTTCATTCTGTTGTTCTGAACCGATTCGGAGACTGATCCCCAGCGACTTTGCCTTATGACCAAGAACTGAGGGTAGAAAAAACATGAGTTTCACCTCCTTGAATGACCAGCAGCTGCCACTGATACATACTGTATATATTCATTCATTCATTCATTTTCTATACCGCTTATCCTCATTAGGGTCGCGGGTATGCTAGAGCCTATCCCAGCTGACATTAGGCGGAAGGCAGGGTACACCCTGGACTGGTTGCCAGTCAATCGCAGGGCATATACATCTTATAAATCTACATAATCAGAATCAAAATCTGAATAGTTTTCATTGCCGTTGCTATACAAACTAGAATACTAAACTAATTTTTTGCGGTGTAATGATGCATAACATAAAAACAGGCTAGTATAATAAAAACTAACAGTAAAAATAGACTGTGTCAATTAAACAACATAAGACAATATAAGATATATATTTTGTATGTACAAAATGAAAACTACTGACATTACAGAAAGTAATAATATAATAAGTAATCATAATAAGATAATCATGATTATGATTATTCAATAATTTGATGTTGTCTACAACGTAAATCAAAATGTATTTTTCTACAATTTAATAATTTGATTAAAAAAACCTTTGAATTAGTAACTTAATTTGAATGTCATCTGTAAGGGATAATTTTAAAAAATGTATATATATGTACTGTATATATGCTACTTTTTTCTCACACTCTGAACCCTGTGCCATATACAGTGATGCGCCTAATGGTCACGGCCACATTCTAATCTTGAATCGTTTTGCACTTCACCCAACTGCACAAAGAAATGCATGTGACGCAGCTTTCAAGTTAAAAGCGACGGATCTACCAACTTTTGCTCAAGTCTGCCAGTGGATCCCGACAGAGTGAAGCTGTCTAAAAAAATCCACCATCACCGACGGGTTTCAAAAGGCTGGATTACTGCGTGATGGACAGGACAAGCTCAAGGGCTAATTTGCCTCCAGACAAAAGTGACAACTGAGAGTGACGGCGGGAGAGAGCGGGAGAGAGAGACTGACAAAGTGCGTGATGAGGGAATTATGAGACTGCTCATTTCAAACACTGAAGAAAATGAAGACGGCAATGAATGACTTTTCTGATACGCTTCTGTTTAACCAGCCGTGTTACACACACTGTTCTTTTGGGGAAAAAAACAGGTATTTAATATAAAGCTACTGGTGTAAAGAGTAGTAAATATTTGATGTTATTAGGTGGACACCTGCAGCTTATAGAGAAGTGCAAATGTACAAATCAGTTTTTTGTTTTAAGTTTAGTATAGTATATAGTAAAATAAAGATCTTTTAAAATGTATGCAAAAAAATACGACCGTGCACTCAACAAACATTACATTGGGTATGATTTTGCTATTGATTAGGAATCTATTTATTTTATCTTATTGTTTATACTCCACAATATGCACAATTATTGCAACTTAATTCTAACGCTTGGAATGCTTTTTGAAATGCCTGTCTGCAGACGACCGCATTGTATCCCACCAGGCACGGAGAAAAAAAAGCCATAACTTCATCAACGCAAAAGAAGTAGGTACTCTTAATAACATGACGTGTTGTGCTGCCACAAAAAGACGAGTGTTAGGACTCCAGTGTCCCTCTGTTGGCTTCATTAGACTGAGAAATCAGGAGGTGTTATGTGGATTATTACGCAGTGTTATTGGGTTGTTGGTAGCGGGAGGAGGAAGGCGGGGGCTTCTCACATCTCCCGTGAGTGACACAGATGGAGCCTGAAAGTGCGAATGTGCGAGAGACTAATTACAATTGCGGCATTTAGTGGCGGGAGATGCCAGGGTCTGAGCCCTCGGGAGAGCGACAAAATGCCCACCTGTGAGCTCAAATGTCAAAGTCTTTAAAAGGATCCATAAAACGGGCGTCTAAAGAGTGCGTGTTAAAAACCGTAATCTTTCCCGACACTTCACTGCTTGCCGCTGCCATGACAAGGCGTCGTTGTTATCTCAGCGTTAATGCTTTTAGCTCCTTTTTTTTGGAACTGGCTGTCAAACTGGAACGTGGTCTCCTCGACGAGGCTTGCACCAGTGGCTGAAGCGGGCTGTCTAGCTTTAGAGATAATCGCTTAATTGGGGTCTCAGGCCAAGGAATTCGGAAAAGGTGAAAGATGTCGGCAGCTAATTATTCAGCCACCATAGAGTCAGCGGCGGCCGATTGTCTCCCCCGTCTAACTCGGTGGACTTTGTGACGTGGACTCGCACTATTTGTGAGCGTACCAGCTGGAAAAATGTCAGAACTATCTAGCTTCTTTAATCCACGCCTTCCGGAACATACATCTTCTTCTACTCTAGTGTCAAAATGAAGTCAGTTTGTCTAAGATTGTGGCGTCCAAACTTTTGATGACATTTTCCCAAACAGGCCAATAAAAAAACAAGGCCCCGATTTTGGATGTTTTTGGGGGACAAGATTCAAATTCATGACAGCTATTTTTACAAAAAGGGGTTCAACAGAATTCCAAGACTGGAAAAAAAAATACAGTGGGGTCCGAGGCAAATAACAGTGGGGAAAAGAGAGTAAGGGGTGCGATTACTTTGGTTCCGGTAACTGCAGATCATAAAAACATGAAGGGGAAGAGATGGGGGATTAGTGCCATTCCTAGAATGACAGAATAAAAGGAGTGCTGGTGGGTATCCTGGGAGTTGAGGTGGGATTAGTTTTGCTTCAAGGGCTGTAGGGGATTGAATCGTGGGGGAACGGGAGGTGTCATGAAAACAAAACCTCTTATCAATCAATTCTAGACAAAGTGAGACTAGGGACACACTCCCAGTCTGCCGGGATGTGTCTATTTACTGGAGCGCAATCTGCTGATCCGTGAATAAGTGAGTGTAGGGATGGAGCCTGAATCGTAATTCTTCATCATACCGAGACATTTTCCGAAAAGGCGTGGCTGCATGAGGCGCAGCACTAACATCACTGACCTCTGACCTCATATTATTCCACTGGATGAAACATACCAGAATTCCCATAGACGCACTCCCCAATCTTGCAGAAAGTCTTCCTAGCTGAGTGGATGCTGCGTAGGCACGTATTTTCTTCTATTTCGACTTCCTGTAGGTGTAATAACCAAGTGTCCCAATCCCAAACTCTGCTTCTTCCTACTCTTTTTCAGACATATTCAATGATGCAAGCGTTAACGAGTGACGTTTATTAAGGGTATGCTGTATCAGTGACTTGTACTATATGTTCTAACGTATTGTTTCCTACTGTAGACCCATTAACAAGCAGAACATTCTAATCACTTCCGTCGGTCCAAAGCGACTTTGCAGCACATGAATCACAGTGAACATCTGCTCACCCCCCCTCTGTTTGTGTCTGCGGGGAGGAATTTATTTTTTCACCCTGCAAATGGAAGATTTGCCTGAGAGATATAGTTGGCCCTTTTTATTGAGGCCATCAGGGGAGCCCTGAACATCAAAATAAAGCTCATCGGGGTGCTTTTTCTTTGCACAGAGGCCTGGAGAAAACAACAACAATTTCTCAAGGTGACATGGATAAGCATACATTTAGATGCAATAATAATAGTACACAGTATATACAGTAGTGCTAAGGCATTACCTTTTAACAGTCATTAGTACTTTAAATGTGACAGCCCCGCCATGAAATTTGGCGCGTTATTATGCACTGATATCAAGCTCACTACCAACCAGCTAAAAGCTCTTTTATGGGAAAGCTAAGAACACATTTACAGATATATAAGAATACTGTATACCCTGTATATACCTGTATATGTTCTAATACCGCAGCAACTGAGAATTGGATCAAATCCGTCAGTGTGAACAGTACCAATACAGATCTCTTTCGTATGTGGATAGAAATCCGATGCTACTGCAGTGTCATGTATATATGCGACCTATACCTCGTCAAAAGGCATTTTTTTCTATGCAAGAGTTACTCAAAGGCCACAGTTCTTGTTCTTTCAAAAACCGCCACTACTCACCTTCACGCTCCCCGAAACAGACGTCGCAGCAAGTTCCCCATAAACCATAGTCATCGTCAAAATTCTGGCCCCCTTCCTTCTTGATCTCCTATGAAGAATAAATGGGTTAAGAGAATGTTGACTCCGCTTGCAAAAAAATCCCTCAAATTTCCCCTGACACTTCATGTTTACGTTTGTAAACACACCCACAGTGCGTGATGTTGTGTTTAGAATGGATTTCTCTTTTACGCCGGTTATTCTGACTAGAGTGGCGCAGATATGCTGGAGCCTATCCCAGCTCCTTTTGTACACCCTGGACTGGTCGCCAGCCAATGACAGGGCACATATAGACAATACTCACATTCACAGCTATGGACCATTAAGAACCCAACATGCATGTTTTCGGAATATGGGAGGAAACCGGACTACCCGAGAAAACCCAACGCACACGTGGCGAGAACATGCAAACTCCACACAAACACACTGCCCAACGGGGATTCGAACCCAGATCGTCCAGACCTCCAGAGAAGTATTTGGAAACGCCTGGCAGTCCGGATCACAACGCTTGGCGTCTAGATGTAGCCTGCGGGCCGCTGTTTGCCCACCCTTGGGTTAGGGATTATTGATGGGAACATTTTGGGGGCATTTGCGTAAAATTAGACGGTTGTATTTATAATACAAGACGCAAAGAGCAAATGTGGCTATCATTTGCACAAAAAGCAAGCAGCCAAGCAGACAAAAAGTCCAGTTGCTTTCCGTCTCATCTCCTCCTGTCTTCCCCTTCAGAGGAGGGCCAATTAAAGTACATCCCAAGTTCCTCCTTGGCTCAAGCGAGGCTCCCTCTAGGGCCGCTAATTAAACACAAAGCTTCCCCTTCTTCCTGTCTCTTTCTTCCTGCCCCCTCTCCATCTGCCAGCCCTGCCTCGCAGCCGCTTTCCATCAGTTCATTTGTTCCTCCTCTTTGCCTCTCGTCCTCTTTGGACGTCCTCACGGCGCAGGCTTGATATCCGCACGGGGACAGTCGTCCGAGTCAATCTGTACAAAGCAGCGGACTTGTTATTCTCTCCTGATGGTGTTAAGCCGAGCGCGCCGTGACCCCGCCGGCCGTGTAGACCGATATAGGAGGATGTCCGGCTCTGACGGTGCTCTCTAGCAACCATCCCGCCAAACTACCGCTGGCCTGTGTCTGCCGTGGAGCCCCTGACACTGACAAGCAACCCCGTTAATGGGAGTGTCATGTTACTTCCTTTCCTTTTCCCTGTCAGGACACTATGGGGGTAATATGGAGCCTCGTTGAAACACTCGCCCAGCCCGGCAGCCCTCCTCACTTTGCAAGCAAACAAGACATTTATTATCCATGCCAAGAAACGATGTCACTTTGGATGACATCAAAGGCAAAAAAAGCAAATAAATGCCTCAAAGAACAGTGAAAATACCCTTGAGCTCTGTTTCTTTATTAGGCTAGCAAGTTACTTGCTCCAGACTGTACAGGATATTGGCCTTTTTTACAATATCCAGAATACCCATATTGGCCAGGACTTTGGTTCAGTTGGGTTTTACCTTGCCGTAGGATACGGCCGCAACAGTAGATTTTGTTTTTATTACGGATTATTGTAATCAATAAAATCTGGAGTAAAAGCCTCGTATTCCGCCGATCGAGTTTGGTGCTTGTGCATCGCAACGAACATTA
Organism: Oostethus manadensis; assembly: GCA_024372805.1. NCBI lineage: Eukaryota > Metazoa > Chordata > Actinopteri > Syngnathiformes > Syngnathidae > Oostethus > Oostethus manadensis. The sequence goes on from QODF01000073.1 coordinate 627,016, forward strand.
CAACAACATTACTGACACCTTGTGACCAGTGTAGAGTACTACATGTTACTCGCTTGCTATAATATGTGTATTTTTTACAATAGGTCATGTTCATGTAGACCCTGAGAATAAGCAGCACAAAAAATGAATGGCTGGCTGGCTGGATATTATTATTATTATATTATATATTATATATATATTTATTTTTTTAACGGATATTTTATCTTTCTTCTACATTTTTCCTCTTAATATTGTCTTTATTGTCATATTATTTTGACTTTATTATTGTAATATTATAAATTTTACCTCCAACCTGAATTTCCTAAAAGTCCACCAATTTTCCGTTTTGTATATTATTTTAATGATGTTATTTTGTCTATAGTACAACTGTTAGAAAATTCATTTTCAGTCATAAATATTTCAACTTTATGCATTTTTTTACCTTAATACCATGACTTTTTTCTCCTAATAGTTTGTCCTTTGTCCTTATCCAATTTTGGTGTATTTTTAAAATATTGTTATTTTGTATTTTTGTATTTATTTTTCACAAATATTTCAAGTTTCTTCTTGTACAATTTTGTGCAACTCTTTTTTGTTTTTAGTATTCAATATTTCAATTTGTGCCATTTTTTTTACTTAATATTGTGACTTTATTCTCCTAACCCCTTGTCCTTATTCTTGTTATTTATAATTACTGTACTTATTTCCATTTTTTCCGATTTTATTTATTTATTTATTTTTAACACTATGTCTATATTCACATAACATTTTTACATTAGTATTGTAATATTGTAACTTTTACCTACAACTTACATTTCCTAAAAGTGCAACTATTTTTGTTTTGCTTGGTTTTCATAATACTACCTTGTTCAAAATTACATTTTCAGTCTTTAATGTTTCAACTTTATGCAACCGTTCTCTTGATATTATGACTTTATTCTCCTAATATTAATATTTTGCCCCTATTCTTGTAAGATTACTGCGCTGTTTTCCATTTTTCTTTCGTCATTTATTTACATATTTTTCTTTCTCCTTGTACATGTTTTCCCACTTCGGATTATGTTTTTGTTGTCATAACATGAATTTATATTACATTTACATCACTTTATGCATTTTTTCCTCTCAATATTATGACCTCTAGTTTCCATTTTTTGTTTATTTTGGCAAAATCTCCAGAAGGCCACTAAAAAAAACTGCCACGGGCTATACATGGCACCCAGGCTGCACTTTGGACACCCAAAACAAAGATAACTCATCTGTAGTAAATAAAACAACTGGATAATTTCATGACACAGTGGTGAGGAATCACTGGTTTGATGAATTATCACGATGTTTAACCTTATAATAGATTGATGTTGTCGGTATCGCAAGCCATGTATCGCCAATGGTATAGTATTGTGCAGTGCCCTGAGATTCCCAGCCCTATTTATAAATGGAATATGGCTGTAGTTTGCATTTAGACCGGCGCTAGTTGTCTTCACAGCTGGCACAAAGCACCAAGAGAAATGCAAAAACACAGCAGAACATTTGAAAAATGCACACTGTGACATATTTCAGCACAATGTGCACGAGTGTACGGCCGCAGCAGAGGGTCAAGGAGAAACTCGGTTGCCATGGCTCGCTATGAAAGCGAGATTGGAGAAAGCTTGGAGGATATGAATAAGGGAGCTGTAGGGGGGGTGGGGGGGAGGCCGCATGAAGACAAAGATGGATGGAGTGAAGAGTTGGGTTATGCGAGGGCACAGAGAGAGACAATTCGCAGATGCTTTGGAGGAGAGAAGATGGCGAAGTCAAGAAGGATAATGAGCCCAGACAGGAAGGAAGCGCCCACGGCCATGATGACGGCAAAAACGGCCCATCATTGGAAAGAAATATGAGAACCAACCAGCTCAGCACCGTTTAGGATGGCGGCATCATTCCAAGCATAGCCCTCCCGGATTAATACTAGTTACAGCATATCGGTGATCAATCAAAGTGCCAAGGCCGGATTGATCAGGCGCCCGTCAACAATGTGACAACAACAAGGCCTCGCGGTCGATATGATATTAGTGCGTACGCTTGGAGACAAACACGCTGTGTCTCAATTATCTGCTCCTCTGGACACACTTGATGTCTTGAACTCAATTTGCAGTCAGCTGTCACCAATATTACGCTGTGGTTTTAACAAACACAAGCCACTAACTACAAATGACTTCTCCAGGACAAAATACAACATCATTGCCTGTGAATTTATGTGGAATTTGTACCAACACTGAAGTCAAACGTAAGTAAATCGTTTGTTTGGTTAATGTGGTAAATGTTTATTTGGTTCAAGAACAGCCAACGGCAAACGACCGTGTGTTTTCAAATAGTGGCCTCAACTCTCAAACATAAAGTGCGTATATTTTTGAGTATATTTAAAAATATGTAAACAACAGCAACAAATAACCATAAAGTATTAGACATCATTAGAAAATGAACACTAGTGATGTTACACAGTACAGTATACAGTACAGTATTCTCTACTGTATTTACTATAAACTGTACTCTGGAGTATAATAATTTGTGTACTAATACACAACAAGGCAATATGTGCGACCACTTTTGTTTCCGCTTATACAGAGATATTATCACATTAGGGATGTCCCAATCCACATTTTTTGGCATCCAATCCGACTTCTTTATAGTCTTGCCGATCCGATCTGGTACCGAAAAAAAAAAGAACATTTCTTACAAACATTAATCTGTATAATTGAATATGGTTACTAAAATAGCTCTCCAAAGCATTAAAATAATCCACCCAAAGCATTGCTGTATTTTCTTTTTTTTCATTACACAGCATAACCAACAATATTGTTTGACTTTTGTAAGAAACCTCTGTGAGTCAGGTCCTTAATGAAAATAAAAGTCCATCCAATAAAAACTAAAATCGAAAAAATGGGCAAAATACTGCAGAAACCCACATATTGTGTTTTAAGATACTGTTTAGTGTGTGAGCTATAGAGGGCAGTGGTGTTCAGCATGCTGGTTAGAGCAAGCGTTTGAAGTCAAGTGCGTATAAACAAGAAAGTGGAACGTCCTGTTGAAGGAGTGGGTGCTTAAAAAAACAACAACAACAAAAACAGCATTTTCTTCTTCATCCGGGTGGCGGCTGGCGCATCTAGCGCACCTACCATGTTGGAGTGTGGCCGAGAGTTATGCCATATGGATCGGTCGGTACCTGTCAGCTGCTTCGTGAGTTCCGTAAGCCATCCATACTCTATAGGACTCCTTCTACAGCTTGACGGCAGCCCTGATCTCTGGTGTCCATCATTGGGTTTGAGTCTTGCCGCCACAACTGGCACTGGACCACCTTGCAGCCACAACTGCGACTGGCTGCCTCTGCAATGGAGGCACGGAATACGACCCATTCGAACTCAATATTCCTGTCCTCCTCTGGGATGCAGGCGAAGCTCGGCCGGAGGTGAGAGTTGAAGACTCAATGAATGGGAGACTCTGCCAGACATTTCCAGCACACTACATGTTTAGGTCTCACAGGTCTGTCCAACATCCTCCCCCGCCATCTAACCCAACTCATCACCAGGTGGTGATCAGCTGACAGGTCAAGCCCCTTTACCTGCGTGTCCAGAACATGCGGACGCAGGTCTGATGATACGACCACAAAGTCGATCATAGATCTGCAACCTCGGGTGTCCTGGTGCCAAGTGCACTTGTGGACATCCTTATGTTTGAACATGGTGTTTGTTATGGACCAACTGTGGTTCGCACAGAAGTCCAGCAACAACACACAGCACGGGTTGGAATCGGGGAGGCTGTTCCTCCCAATCACGCCCCTTCAAGTCACACTGTCATTAACCACAAGGGCGTTGAACTCTCCCAGTAGAACTATGGAGTCACCAGCCAGGGTGAACCGAGAATTTGGTTTCAGAGTCCAAACTGTCAGTCGAGGTGAGTCCGACTATATCTAGTTGGAATGTCTCTACTGCTCCCATTAGCTTGTGTTCCTTTCCCACCAGAAAAGTAACATTCCATGTCCCAAGAACCTGATATGGCCGCTGAAGACCATGTTTCCCCAAAACCCACCCTCGACTGCTGCCCAAATCGCATGGCATCGGTCCCTTACGCTTGCCCCAGCAGGTGGTGTGTCTGCAGGAGGGGATCCCGTGTGGCTTCTTCGGGTCAGGTCACCACGGGTGAAGGCCCGACCACCAGGCGTTCACCTAAGAGCCTTCCCTAGACCTGGCTCTAGGGTGAGGCCCCCGTGTCCCACGTTTGGGAGAGGTGCGTTCATTCTTCTTGCTTTTGTTCATAAGGGTCTTCTGAATCACTCTTAGTCTGGCCTGTAACCTAGAACCTGTTTGTCTTGGGAAACCCTACCAGGATCACTCGGGCACTCAAACCCTTCCATCACGATAAGGTGGTGGTTCACGGAGGGGAAATCATTTTAAGCTATTTTTTTTAAAGCATACAACAGAAATAGCAAAAGGGTGATACTCTGATAGAGTAGATAGTATATATACTGTAGTACCTCTTGAATTATAAAATTGCAAAAAATATTTTTATATTTTTTCATTTGTGGAAAAAATACTAACAAAAATTAAATATATACATTTTATTAATGCATATTATTTATATAAACTATAAATATATGCATTCTAGAGTTCGCCTACTGTATACTGTGTTTTTATATTCAAATTGGTTATTTCAATACATCACATTGATACCATGCTTTGTTAAGGTACTCAATTAATTAATATTGGTGTTGTCATAGTATTGTTTCATAATTCAATATTAATTAATAATGATGTATTTGGGCCGCACGGTGGCTGAGTGGTTAGCACATTGGCCACACAGTCAGGAGCTCTGGAAGACCTCCTGGGTTCAAATCTCCGTTGGGCATCTCTGTGTGGAGTTTGCATGTTCTCCCCGTGCGTGCGTGGTTTTTTTTCCCGGGTACTCCGGTTTCCTCCCACATTCCAAAAACATGCATGTTAGGTTAATTGGCCACACACTTGTCCATAGGTATGAATGTGAGTGTGAATGTTTGTTTGTCTATATGTGCCCTGCGATTGACTGGCGACCAGTCCAGGGTGTACCCTGACTCTCGCCCAAAGTCTGCTGGGATAGGCTCCAGCATCCCCGCGACCCTAATGAGGATAAGCGGTATAGAAAATGAATAAATGAATGAATAATGTATTTTTTTTAATTATAAAAAAATAAGTTTTAACATAAAATAAAAATAGCAAAAGGGTGCTACTCTAAGGACTACTTTGTACACATTCAAATTTCCATCCAATGTTTGTAACACTGTTCTGTATAAAATATAAAACACATGCTGTATTAGAAAGAATGAAAAGCAATGGCCTCCTACCCTTAATGCAATGTCCCCACTGCAATGCCTAACAAAGAAGCCATTAGATGCAAAGTTACATTCCATTCCATTGCATTTTTTTCCACTTATCCGGGTCGCGGGGGCAGCAGTTTCAGTAGGGAAGTCCAGACTTCCGGGTCCCCGGCGACCTCTTCCAGCTCAGCGAAGAGGGAGGTGCCCGGGAGGCATCCGGACTAGGCATTCGGACTAGATGCCTGAGCCACCTCAACTGGCTCCTCTCGATGTGAAAGAGCAGCGGCTCTACTCTGAGCTCCTCCCGGATGGCCGAGCTCCTCACCCTATCTCTTATGGTTAGTTCAGCCACCCTAGAAAAGAAAAGAAAAGAAAACTCATTTCCGCCGCTTGTATCCGCGATCTCGTTCTTTCGGTCATGACCCATAACTCATGACCATAGGTGAGGCGGGGAACGTAGATCGATCGGTAAACAGAGAGCTTTGCCTTTGCTCAGCTCTCTCTTCACCACGACAGTCCGGTACAGCGACCGCATTACTGCTGATGCTGCACCGATCCGTCTGTCGACCTCACGCTACAACCGTCCCTCACTCGTGAACAAGAGCCCTGTCTGCCAGTCCAAAGGTACTGTTCCCGACTTCCATGCAATGTTGAAGAGGCGTGTCAACCAAGACAGTCCTCCAATATCCAGAGCCTTGAGAAATTCAGGGCGAAACTCGTCCACCCCCGCAGCCTTGCCATTGGGGAGTGTTTTAACTACCCCAGATACCTCAGCCACGGTGATAAAACTGCCCACGTACGTATTCTCAGACTCTGCTTCCTCTACGGAAGGTATGTCAGTGGGATTGATAAGGGCCTCAAAGTATTCCTTCCACCGACCAACTATATCCTCAGTCGAGGTCAGCAAGCCCCCGTCCACACTGTAAACAGTGTGAACTGGGGAATGCCTCCCCTTTCCGAGGTGTTGGACGGTTTGCCAGAACCTCTTTGATGGCGACCGAAAGTCGTGCTCCAGAACATGCAGGCGCAGGTCTGATGATACAACCACAAAGTCGATCATAAACCTGCAACCTAGGGTGTCCTGGTGCCAAGGGCGCTTATGGACATCCATTATGTTCGAACATGGTGTTTGTTATGGACAAACTGTGATTCGCACAGAAGTCCGGCAACAACACACCACACAGTTTCAGATCAGGGAGATCATTCCTCCCAAACACACTACTCCAAGTCACACTGTCATTCCCCACATGGGCGTTGAAGTCTCCCAGTAGAACTATGGAGTCACCAGGTGGGGTGCTCTCCAGAACCCCTCTGATAGACTCCAAGAAGGCTGGGTACTCTAAAGTGCTGTTCGGCGCGTACGCGCACACCACAGTCAGGACTCTTTCCCCAGCCCAAAGGCGTAGGGAAATAAACCTCTTGTTCACCAAGCCGGGGGGCTTTTAATAAGCCCACCCCAGCTCGCCACCTCTCCTCTGCACCAACTCCAGAGTAGAACAAGGTCCAGCCGCTCTCAAGGAATTTGGTTCTAGAGCCCAAACTGTGGGTTGAGGTGAGTCCGACTATATCTAGTCAGAATGTCTCCGCCTCTTCCACAAGCGCGGGCTATGCAGCGAGAGACGGATTAATTATAGGCGAGAACTAATTACACTGGAGTGAAGTTGCGCTTGTCCCATCGTGATAATGAGACAGAGTGTGGGGTCGCATTAGGCCTAAAAATCTTCAACCTGGTTCTGATCGCGTGCAGCTCATTTGATGGCAATGAGCCTTGAAGATCGATACACTAACACTAATGGAGGGCCGAGTGACACTGATACATGCTTATAAGCTCGCCGTTATGGATAGCCATTGCTGACCCCACCGTAGCTGCACGCAATTAAACGATAACGCTTCTAAAGAGAGAACAAAGTAGCTCAAAGCACGCATGCTCCTTGCAGCTTAATGATGTTCCTTAGGTCTGTGGCTCCAGCTTGTCGAGCACAGGGAGAGTTCCTAATGCGCTATTATGACTTCCCACAGCCGCCGCCTCCATCAAACATTGGTAGCATGATTTCCATGTGTTTAAACCCCGGAGGAAAAGGCGGAATGGCCAAAGTGACCAGATCACAACCGCCCTGACGAGACCCATTGTAGAGAGAATGGCTCATTAGGGAGAGGCAGGAGACGAGTCAGCGAGCTGAGACGTGCAAATAACGCACAAATGACAACACAGTATGCGTGTTAGCGCATGCTGCATCGATCGGCTCCTTAAATTAATGCCCTGATGCATGCTTGCAAATGAAAACACCACAGTCTAGCAAGAGCAAGAGAAGCACTCACAAACCAAAACCCCCCGCTAAGGCAAACTCACTTTGAATTCAACAACCACATCCAGGATTTTTTTTCGATGTAAAATTTCAATTCCTTCCAAACTGAGTTAGATCCGGATTAGGTTTGGTTTGACTCTCTCACATGTCACATTTCAACTGTACATGATCTGACAGACACATTTTAAAAAAGTCTGTTGTCCATTATAATAAAATATTTAAAAAATGAGGATAAGCGGCACAGAAAATAGATGGATGGATGGATATTACATAATAACAAAATATTTGTAAGGTTTTATAAACCAGTGTATACATGACACGATAGAGTAAAGGTAGTTGACTTTCTGTCAAAATGTGATTGATGTATGACCCCTAAGCCTTGCCCCAGGTGTCCAACAAACCTTTGATCCCTGAACCTATGGAATGTGACATTTGACCCTTGAGTATATTATTACTCCTTTAATATGCCTCCCCTGCTGGGAAAAGTTGCCATAAATCAGAAAAGGGGTGCAAACTGAACAAAGAAGCCCATGTTTTATAATAAATAAGCAAAACATCCTCTACAAATTAGGTTGCAATGACATACAGCATTGCTTCTATTAAATTAATTATTTCACAGATGTCCAAAACAAAACACAACTTGTGGATTCGTCTTACTAGCAGGATGCCAAAGGGGTCCTGTGCACCCCCAAAAAAGGAAGATGAATGTGTTTCTCTTGACGCTGAAAGGCTCCATTGCTTCATGGTCGCCTTCGCTCCACGGGCCATCTCTCCATCACGAGGCGTCAGAGAGGAAAAGACACCATCGCCCGCAAACCAGCGGAGCATCGGAGCAAGCCCGGGCCAGGAAGTCAGAGGCGCAATCAAAAAAGAAAGAAAAGGATGGAGGAGGGATGGCACAAAAACAAGCAAGGCAGAAGCACAGGAGCATGAGAGGACACGGACGTTCCAGAAGACATCCTCCCCTCTGGTTCCCCTTCTTCGCCTTCGCAATGTTTTTGGTCGCTTCATGGCCCTTTGCCTCCACCAGCCTCGTGTCCAGCTTGAGTTTCACGCCTCGACAGGTGGGATGGAGCCTCTTGTGATACATGAACAGCTGACCTTTGACCCCCCCCGCACCGCCCGTCACACACACGCACACACACCTACGCATACACACACACACAACCGGCAAACAAAAACTAAGCACACTCATTCTTTCCTCTGCATCCTTGGAACTTGAACACAATCCATTGTACTGTGTGCTGCATTCAATTTCAATTGAAATGGAAGTGCTCCATTGTTATAAAACAATGTACAGTATGTGTAAGCGTCGCTCATTGTTCTGTCTTCACACAGTATGCAACATGCAGCTGGTAGATTACATTAGCTTACCGTACATGTTGCTGGTTGGCGTTGACTGGAGTTCATGGTTGAGGAAGAGACGCATTTTCATTTATGTTTTATCATTTGAATTATTTGTATGTATTTATTTATATGTATATATAGTTACATTTTTCATTAATAATTCCATTCCATTCCATTTTCCTCCACTTATCCGGGTCTGGGTCACGGGGGCTGTCACGATCCGGGTGTTGTGCCCGTGACAGTTTAGGATTTTAAGTGGGGTTTCCTTTGTTGTGGTGTTTTCCTTTGATTAGACACACCTGTTCCTCATTTGTGTTTTTTGCTATTTAAGTTCAGGTGTGTGCAGCTTTAG
>QODF01000073.1:640929-699893 GCA_024372805.1 Oostethus manadensis
GGCGAGGTGCGGTCACTCCTCTTGATCTTCTTCATAGGGGTCCTCTGAATCACTCTTAGACTGGCCCGTCACCTAGAACCTGTTTGCCTTGGGAGACCCTACCAGGGGCATAAAGCCCCCGACAACATAGCTCCTAGGATCATTCGGGCACTCAAACCCCTCCACCACAATATTGTTAGGTGATTCACGGAGGGGATTAATAATTGATACATTTATTTTCTATTTAGTTTTTTTGTTATTATTTTTTAAATATTTATTTCATACATATTTTAGTTTTTCTACATGTTGTGGCTCTATTAAATGATTATTTTTAATACTGTAATTGATAATAATAAATAATATATTCTTGATTTCATATTTTTTTGTTTTATATATATTGCAATATTTTATTATAACTTTTATTTTATGTTTTACTGACTTTTTATTTAATAAATATATCATTTATATAATGTAATATTCTTTAATACTTAATTGTATAATATTCCTATTATATTTAACCGTCTAACCAAGCTTTGCTGCAAACGCTTAGTGTCGTCATCTTCACTGCAGTAAAATGTGTTTTAAAAAAAAGTATTTTTCTTAAAGCTGAAGAAGTCAGTGAAGCATCCAACCTCCGCCTCCTCCTCCTCCTCGTTGCTGCGTCTGTTTCCGTTCATTTTCTCAACTCATTCAATCATATCCTCCCCTTCTATTCCAACACTTTTTACATTTTATTTCACCCTCATTGCCTCCCAGCCCGGTTCCGGTCTGCTTCATAATCAAATTTTGGGTGACACACACCGTCTAGCGTTATACAGCTTTCTTCTTTAAAAAAAAAAAGTACGCTTGCCATGCGCCACATTCTTGTTTATTTAAATAGTTTCACACTCGCTACAACACTCCAACCATCGCTTCCCATCATACATTTCCCCCTCTGTACCCTCTCTCTCTCTCTCTCACTGGGCTTCTTTATCCCTCTTTCGCTTCAGTCTTCCTGCGTCTTTGAGATTTTACAATTCCTCTCAGGACTTCACAGCCTCTTCTGTCCTGGGAGGCTTTTAGCAGAAAAAGTGGGCCAAATCCAAGTAGACATGAGCGGGGAGAAAAATATGTATGGATCTTTACTACTCTGCACTTCCACTGCCTTTAAAACATGCAGTAGCTCATTACAGGAATGTCATTGATGCTGTCAATGTACCATTTCCACACCTCCAGAGGGCGATGACTGGCAGATGACCCGGAGAGGCCAGTGACTTTTGGTATTTGACTGAAAGATAGGCCCCCAAAGAAGCAGCTCAGTGCGCGTTAAAGTGTGTCGCTCGGATGTGTTTGCAACGCTTAACGTCCATTTCGATTTGCTACCATTCGTCACTGGTAGAAAACAAGCCAGTTCTTTTTTTTTTTTTCATTGGTTTTAACAACGGTTGTCTTCTTTTTACATTTGTGAGGCAGCTAAAAATTCTCACATTACACATGCATCAGTTGTCATTAATGTAAAGAATGGTGTGTTAGATTTTTAAAACTGTAATTAGCAGTGGATAACATGTTCTTACACTTGTAAGACAGTTAGGAGTGTTAAAAATTGGCATATGGCGCCGATCACCGTCTGATTACATCTGCAGCATTCGAATTGAGTGTTATTGTTTTTACATCCATAGCAAACTATTTTTACACTTTTAAAACCATTAAGAGTGTTAAAAATCGCCATCACACAACACCTGCATTATTTGTCATTACCTGATTCAAACAGACTAACGGATTTATACGTTTTTATAAACCCAAACACCCAATTCCAACACCCTTTTTGTACATATTTGAAAACTGTAAATACTGTAGTTCATAATGTTCTATTTGTAAATAGATTGTTATTTATGTAAAACAACAATTGTTTGTGTTGTTTATGCTCTGGTATAGTTCAGGTATTTTGGCTAAATACTGTATATATGGCTACATTTGTGTCAAATGAAAGTTATGCTTGAAATGTACTGTATATTTTCACAAAAAGCTGGTTTTCTCCTTTTGATTTTTTTGCCAGGAACTGATATTTCCCTGAAACTTACCTATGTTCTACTACTGATGACTAAAGAACAGAAAAAGGTAGAAAAAATGTAATTTTGTCTTTAAGCCACAATCCTTATGTGAGACATGAACACATCTTTCGCTTTTCTGTGCATTGTAAAGATCAAAAGAGATTTAAAAAAAAAGAGGCAGCTAGGAATGCATTTAATGGGACGCACCTATTCTGCCTATAAAGCCTTCTGAAGAAAAACCCTCCAAAAATACAACGTTCCATTTACAGTAGTGTTCAAAATAATAGCAGTACAACATCACTAACCAGATTAAGTACTGTTATTAGTATATATTTATTGCTACATGGATAACAAGTTACCAGTAGGTGCAGTAGATTCTCAGAAAACAAACACGACCCAGCATTCACTATATGCATTCTCATAAGGCTGTGCATTTGGGAAATTAGTTGAAAGAGGGGTGTTCAAAAAATAGCAGTGTCTGCCGTTGACTTTACAAACAAAAAAACATTTTGTACAAACTCTTCAATATTTTGACATATGCAAACTGATCCATGATCCCTGCTATGGGATAAATAGGCCCAACACCATAGTAGGAGAAAAATGCCCATATCATGATGCTTCACTGTCTTCATTGTGTACTGTGGCTTTAATTGAGAGTTTGGGGGTCCTCTCACAAACTGTCTGCCGTCCTTGGACCCAAAAAGAACTATTGTACTCTCATCAGTCCACAAAATGTTCCTCCATTTCTCTTTAGACCAGTTAATGTGTTCTTTGGCAAATTGTAACCTCTTCTGCACATGCCTTTTTTTAACAGAGGGACTTTACGGCGAATTCTTGTAAATAGATTAGCTTCACACAGACATCTTTTAACTGTCACAGTACTTACAGGTAACTCTAGACTGTCTTTGATCATCCTGGAGCTGATAATATGCTGAGGCTTTTCTATACTGGTTATTCATCGGTCCCTTTTGATAGTTCTCTGCCATGTGTCTCTGATTTTGCTCTCCTTTTTAAGGTACCAAAAATCATTTTAAGTGAACAGACAAAACATTTTTCTCTTCATAAGTTTTCCCCTCTCCAATCAACTTTTAAATCAAAGTACTTCTTGAATGACCCATTTTCCTCAAGCTTTCAAAAAGAAATGCATATTCAACAAGTGCTAGTTTCATCCTTAAAAAGGGGCCACTTGATTGAAACCTGTTTTTTTCACAAATGGATCACTGACTGAATGGCACACTGCAATTTTTTTGAACACACCCCTTTCAACTAATTGCGCAATTGCACAGTCTTAAGAGCGCTCATATCATGAATGCTGGGTCTTGTTTGTTTTTTGAGAATCTACTGCACCTACAGTTAACTTATTTGCCATGTAGAAATAAAAATATTCTAATAACAGTGATTCATCTGGTTGGTCACATTGCACTGCTATTATTTTGATCACCACTGTACATAATGTCACCTACTTAGCACAATGCTTCAGGCCACCACTGAAAGGTAACACTACGTAGTGGAGCTGCCGCTACTGCTGCTGGGTATTTGTTTTTTGAGTTTCAAAAAGGTAATAAGTGTGTCCCATTACATCCATCATTTTCTGCCTCTTTTAAGCTGTTTTTATATCTTTAGAACACACAGAAAGGAGAAAGACATGTGTTCACGTCTCACATAAGGATTGTGGATGATGGGCAAAAAAAGTGCTGCTTTGCTTTAATGTTAAGAATTGAGTGTTTTATTGTTACACTTTGTATGTTATCAACAGTAGCTCATTACTTATTTTTACACTTGAAATGCAGTTGGAATGATACTTTCACACTCACCTTACAATTGCATCATTAGTCATTCACATTATGAATTGAGTATTTTATTGTCTTGCTGTGTTACTTCGATTTGCTTATTTTTATACCTGCAATACGCTGATTTAAAGTATAGAACGGTGTTATAGTTTTTGCAACACAGCAAAAGAATTGCATTGCTGAAAAGGTTGAATTTCTGTAATTTCCAGCATCAAAGGAGCTTCTACAGTTTAATTGCCCCCCACATTCCAGATTAAAGTTACAGGACAGATGTTGTTTGGTAGGAGAGACTCATCTTCCTCTACCGCTGTCATCATCATCCCAGTTTTGGGATGACTAAATGAGAGCTTGTGAAATATTCAACAAGTTCCTGCTCGCTTCTTCTTCCAAGCTCATCATTCACGTAACCTTTTACTGCGACAGCACTTTGTCGTAAAAACGCTCGTGTTGGCCTCCCCGTGCTCAATGCTATGTTTCCAGCAGGGTGAGCGGAGGTGGCCCCATAGCGGCGTTGACAGTAATGTATGCCGGCTGTCCTTACGGGCCTCGGCGGACCTGGCTCCCCGAACGCTCCTTTTCCCTGCAGGCACTAGCTTGATGTTGTGGGAGCCAAGTTGTGTTGACTAGCTTCTCAAGCGTTCTTTTACAGCGAGATTCCCCCCCCACCCTCCCCAGGTTTTTGCTGCTTATCTCACAGGTTAACATCTCTTGATCTAGAACCACGACAGAAGCGAGAGTAGTATAAAACTGTAAAGCCTCCAACAAGTGAACCACAGAATTGCCAACGGTGGTCATTTACTCAACTGCAGAGAGTACCAAGTACTATGAAGGGTTGCTTATTCGGGGAGGCCTTTATTTGTACATTTTAAGAGGGCATGAATACAATAACAAGTGCATAAAGTAACTAAAAGGACAACTTGGAATTGGACCTGGGAAGACAGGGTGCGGCTTGAGGCAACAAACCGCAATCACAAATTGCAGCGATGACTTCTTGCGCTTAAGAAAAACCTTATTTTCACCTGAACCACTATGCTTCTCTAACTCTCATTAATTAATATCATCAAGAATGCAAACAAATGCTAATCATTTTTGACATCACCTCACAGGTAACTGTAATATGTGTTTATGAGCACCAAACCTGTGAAAAATCTATCATCTTCTTCCTTCTTTTGAGGGAAAAAGGCACTTTTGAAGTGGCCAGTTTTCATGATGTCATGAAGGAAAAATTTCTATCCTCAGGATTTACTACGCATCTTAAAACAAAGCCTGAAGCTCTGCTATCTCTCAGTCAGCTCCAGACGTTAGACACATATAATGTTAGCACTGTAGCTTAGGGTGACCAAATTTTGATAACCAAAAACCAGGACACATGGCCTGGCAATGAGATACTCAAATTATACTGGAAATGTACTCAAAGATGCCATATCATTTCATAAATTAAAGTACGCCTGTATGGACAAACATGGCTATACTAATACAAAATACAGTATAACCAAAGACACAAATTCCAAAGAAAGAACACTCAAAAAACAAAAATAATAACCTTAAATGTGTCATTTAAATTGCACACACGTGGGAATGGGAACCAACGTGTGCATGACGTCCCAATTTTACGAGAGGCGTTAGAGGATTAACATATGTAAGGATGTCCAATATTGGCTTTTTTGCCGATATCAGGTATGCCAATATTGTCCAACTCTCAATTTATATTGATTGGTGTAACATCAAATATCTCCTATCATGAAATTACCATGTCTGTTGAGAAGCTAATGGATACAGCATCAGCAATTGTCTTCTCGACATGGCTGTAAACAACATTGTAAATCATCTGAGAAATACTTGCCTTTTACCTGTGCCATATCGAGGTGGCAGAGCGGGGGCTAAGACCAAAGTAAAGCAGCCAGATAGAAGATTCAAGCCTTCTGTACCTACAATTATTACGGGAAACGTGAAATCACTACCGAGAAAGATCAAAGATAAAGAACGTCAAGACCTTCAGTGAATGCAGCTTTTTGTGCTTCACTGAAAGATGGTTAACAGCTAGCAACCCAGATGCTAATGTGGAGCTTGTGGACATCAGAACAGTCACTGCTTGCAATGTAGGTGAACAAACCGTGGTGTCATCCTGGGCATGTGAACATTAATATGTCTATACTGTACATATCTATTCAGTCCCCAGTGGTGTCTTTTCATTTCAGCGTATCCCTTCCAAGGTTGTTGAAGCGAATCAATTGCCTCCATCTAACCCTGTCTTCTGTATCCTCTTCTCTTGCGCCAACCACCTTCATGTCCTCTTTCACTACGTCCATAAACCTCCTCTTTGGTCTTCCTCTAGGCATCCTGCCTGGCAGTTCTACTCTGCATCCTTCTACCAATATATTCACTATCTCTCCTCGCCATGTCCGAACCATCTCAGTCTGGACTCTTTTACTTTTTTTCCGAAAACTCTAACATGTGCTGTCCCTCTGATGTGCTCATTCCTGATCCTGTCCATCCTGGTCACACCCAAAGAGAACCTCAGCATCTTCATCTCTGCTACCTCCAGCTCTGCCTCCTGTGTTTTCCTCAGCGGCACTGTCTCTAAACCAAACAACATCGCTGGTCTCACCACACTTTTGTACACCTTTCCTTTCATTTCAGCTGAAACTCTTCTATCACACACTTGACACTTTTCTTCACTCTTTCCAGCCTGCTTGCACACGCTTCTTCACCAATTTTCCACACTCTCCATCGCTCTGGACTGTTGACCTTATAACAGAAAATAATTGGGAAGCACCAATTTAAAGGCACAATGAAAAACAATGAAACCAGGACATTTACATCTCTTTAGAAAAAAAACAATCCCAGGATGACCTTAACTGGACCTGTCCTGGAAAAACAGGCTGCCTGGTCACCCCACTGAAGGTCACAGAGCTATGCCAGCGTTGCTAACATTTGTGTCCTCCTGTCCCACTCTTTAATATTACGTTGTTGTATGTGATAAATGGCATCTATTACATATTGGACAAGTACAGTATATGCAGAAATTGGAGCCACACACTCATTAGCATGAAAGCTACAGACCCACAAAACGGCGTGTTTTCAGTACAGATGCATTGTTGTACTCCACTGTCACCACTTAACTACTGCGCCCTGTTTTCATGCTGCCCGCAGTGTTCACTTGGATAAAATTTGCGTTGTGTTGCGTTTGCCTGTGCGTCGACAAACAATATGTTTGGTGAGAACCCTTTCCTCACGTCCCTGCGCTCCCTCATGTGCATGTTTGTCTTTTAAATTGATGCTGAAGTGCAGCTGTCTCTGCAAGACCAGACAGTATCACGCACTCATGCTGTTTACTAGTTTACTGCTTATGTTCTTCATCATCCTCCCCGTTAGCCCTTGTCAGATATCCTCTCCTGACCGTCGCAGATGGTTCCAGGAACTCCTTAATTATTCTGTCAATTACCGTGGGAGAATGTGCAATTAAAGTGGACACTCACTCTGAATTTATTGAGGTTACACCTGCTTCCAGGACGGCTGTCGCCTTTGGGTACTTCGTAGCGAAAGGGGCACTTATTATTTACCTAATCTTTCCCCCTGCAGGGATTCCCGCTAATGTTGGGCACAGTTTTGCAAACATATGTTTTGTGAGCAATTAGAGAAAGCTGCTACTTGATATTGTACCTAAACATTAACATTTGCTTGGCTTGCATAGAGCCGTAACCCTCATATCTGACACAGTGTTTCCATGGGAAGGGAGTTTGTCAAAAGAAGCCCAACTGTGGTGCGCTCCAACACTTATGCGCCGCATTGATCCAGTGCAGTGGTGCCCTAAGCCAGCCTTCGGGCCCCCACGCCTCTCCCTTTGCTCTTCATTACGAGGCCTTAATCCTGACAGCAGCAGTCCACACTCACTGGTGCAGAGATGGCTGCGTGCTGGAGAGTAAACACTGCTGCAGCTGCTGCTGCTGCACTGCCTTTCCAGAGAAAAGAGTTAGACCATGTCCACACCAACAACGGTATTTTTAGAAACAGGTTATTAATGTCCTGTACATGCTTGTGATTGTTACAAAGCGGTTATGTGGAAATGACAGTTGGTTAATAGTCTTGAACCAGTGAAGGCTACTGTGCTGTTGATTCAGTCTTAGGTCATTATTTTCATCACTACAAATCAATAACATACTGGACAATTATGATTGTAAATGCCAATTTGTGACTCCCCCAATGGGTTGTGCTCAAAAGGCTTTGCAAGACATGCATCTAATGCAGAAATCCTCCAAGTTTGATAAACATTACCCAAATGGTCAATGGCTTATGGAAAATTAGCTGCTAAGTATTGCTAGTGTTGACTAGAATTAGACACGATAGCTACTGTAGAATTAAACAATGAATGTGCTGTTACGTAAATCTTGCATTTACAAGTCACTTGGCAACCTTTTCAAGATGGCCATTGCTTGCAGAACAGACACACCCAAACCCTTGATTGACACAATCTGGAGCAGGGGATGCTGAGCTTTCCCTAAAATGTCCAAAAAAGTGGTGAAATATGTAGTGCAGTGTGTGCATTTCATTGACTGAATATGCAATTTTGTTCAGAATCAGCTACTTATCACAGATAACTGACACCACTTCCTTCTCATTCATCCCCACAGCGCAACGGGTAAGCACAGTTGAACACACACAGTCGGATGCTGAGCATCTACTGACTTCAATGGGAAAGTGTAGCGTGGGTTGTTCCACTGCGCGAAACTCGACGGTTGTTAGATAAATGCTGCGCTTTGCCCAACTGATGGTCATTGGGCAGTGGGCTGGACCGGACACTTAGCTTCCGCATGAGGACTGGATGATCTGTCTGAGACAGAAGCCCATTTTGAATGACAGTGAAATTACAGAATCAGAGATCTTGAAGTAAAAACCTCCACTCGTGCATTTTCCAAGTTTTTTATTTCGTTGTTCTGAACTGATCCATAGCTTTACCGATCCCCAGCGACTTTGTCTTTGTAAAAAAACACTGGGAACGAAGAGTGGAATTACATATAAATAAATAAACACATTTATGATGTAGGATTTAGGCCTGGGAAAAAATGAGCTTCCCCTTCTTGAATGACCAGTGGCTGCCACTGGGTGTCTGGTGGGGTGCTAGAGGCGGGGGGACAATACTCATATTTCTTCCAGGTTGGCAGGTTTGTTAGTTTCTTTAGTCATGCTTGAATGACGCTGGTGCTAGGAAGTACCAAAATAAATACTACAGTTTCTCAGTAGTGTTTCAAATTGGAAAGGGAATGTAAAATTCCTATCCCCTGGGGAGGTATGACAGAACATAACAGACTAATGGTCAGGGGTTAGATGGCTACCTGTTGCTTTGGCATGCCTGAGATTGCCACTGGTGTGGATGTGAATTGTTTTAACCTCATAGAGGTGAACAATTTATTGTTTTTGTAAAAGCTAGTGTACTCACGTGAGCTGATGGAATTGTGGGGTGAATTCCAGAATGTCCGGATTGGCATCATAAAGCCACTGAGTGAAGGGTAAAAGGATACGTTGAGGATGATGAAGAGCAAGTTGTGGAGGACAAGCAGAAATACCAAAAGAGACAGAAACTAGAGGAAAGATGAAAGATTAATAGAAGTGAGCTGGGAAGGCCCCGTGGCGTCACTCCAAGTCTTCAGAGCCAATGCGGACCTGGATGCTGAGAGGGCTTATTCACAGCGGGTGGTGGCGACCGCATCAGTTTGATCCCTGGCTCGCATCGCTCTTCTTCTCAGCTCCACTCCCTCCTTTTGCCGCGTATGAATTGTTCATTTTATCGCTCTGGTGGCAGCTCGGGATAAAGCAGCTGTCTGGGCTTGTAAACAAGTTCCTTAATCATAGCGGAACTCGTTTTGGATTGTCAAGGAATAGTAGATTTAAATAAATTCATAAGATAGAACTCCCTTCAATAGCGTGGCAGTAAGTGGGGAGGAAGGGGAGAAAGCGCCCTGTGTTCAGTCATGAAATATGTGGGAATAATATTTTTCGTTTTGTTCGTTTAAGAAAATCATTACGTGCAATGCGGCAGGCGTGTATCATCAAGGTAGGTTTTGAAGGCAACATCAGGCTCATCACGATGATTGTCAGGTTGTCAACGGCAACCCCAACCTCCCCCCCTCAAAGAAACACCAGCAATGAAACTGACATTTCACAGAAGTTCAATGGCGACGATGCAGAGGGAAGCGTGCTGATAATTTCCAGTTAATGGGCGAGCCAGAAGAACAACAGGGAAGCTTATCGGCCGGCGTGATGTTAATGTTTACCAGGCCTTTTAATTAATTATGAAAATGAGCCAAAGCAATCGGAACGCCGAGGCGCCAAATCAGATCTTTACGCTTATCGCTGTCCCGCAGAGCTTCGTGCTTTTTGAATGACATCTCAGGGAAGAATACACAATGCCAGCACAAAGGACCACAAACGCATACTCACAGTGCAGCCACTCGTCACCATTTAAATGGACAATGCATAGTCGGGTCTACCAATTCACACTCCGCCATGTGAACATCTGTACAGGCATATTGTAAACATCTGTCTGTCCATTCATGTACAGTACAGCACAGACAGAACGTAAAACATTCAGATATATGCCTCCATTCACACACAGTACAGAAAAGGTCATCTATACAAACAATATCCAAACATCTGTCAACTCACGTTACATAGTAAGTCACATACACTGCACACGTAATGTATACATCTGTCTGTCCATTCATGTACGGTACAGAGTGAATGTAAAGAATGTAAACATCTGTCTCTCCGTTCACATACTGTATAGTACAAGGAAGGTCATTTGTTAGTCCATTCATATACGCGCATTATAACAACATCTCACAGTGTAAACTTTGGCCTGTTTACTTCCATACACGCAACGTGTAAACATCTGTCCATTCACATACACTACAAACATAATGTAACATCTGTTTGTCCGTTCACCTACAGCACAACAGAATGTATACATCTGTCTCTCCATTCACATAAACAGTACTACAGACAAGGTGATCTGGGATGAGCACCTCCAAATTCGAGCCCATGGTTTTTAGTCGGAAACGGGTGGGTTGCAACCTGCGGGTTGGGAGTGAGGTCTTGAGGTCAGGTGGAGGAGTCCAAGTATCTTGGGGTCTTGTTTACGAGTGAGGGAAGGTTGGAGCGTGAAGTCGGCAGATGGATCGGTGCAGCGTCTGCAGTAATGCGGTTGCGGTACTGGCCCATTGTAGTGAAGAAAGAGCTGAGCCCGAAGGCAAAGCTCTCTGTTTACGGTTCGATCTATGGTCATGAGCTATGGGTCATGACCGAAAGAAGACCCTGGGGCAGACCTAGGACACGCTGGAGGGATTATGTCTGACAGCTGGCCTGGGAACGCCTTGATGTACTCCCAGTGGAACTGGAAGAGGTGGCAGGAGACCAGGAAGTCTGTTCTACTACTACTACTGCTGCCCCTGCGACCCGGACCCGGATCGGCGGAGGAAAATGGAGCTGAATGGAGGAGGTGATCTCTCAGTCCATTCATATACTGACAAATATCTGTAAAGCCACGGTATAAACTTTGGCCTGTACATTCACATACACATTATGTGCAAACATCTGTCCATTCACATACAGTACAGGCCTAACGTAAACCTAACGTAAACATACCATACAGACATAATCTGAGCTGTGCCCATTTCACACATCTTAGAAATATCTGTAAACTGGCATAATGTAAACTTTGGCCTGTCCATTCATATACACTACAGGCATAATGTAAACATCTGTCTGTCCATTCATGCACAGTATGTACAAAATGTAAATGTCTTTCTGTCCCCATCACACACAGTACATACATAATGTAAACATCTGTCTCTCCATTCACATATAGCTTAAGCAATGCCACTCCATTCTTACCTACAAGTGTAACCTTCGGCCTGCCCATTCACATACACATCTGGTTATTCACGTACAGTACAGACATAATGTAAACATATGTCTGTCCATTCACATACACACATTATGCAAACATCTCTGAATCTGTTTATATGATGTGGACACCTGTCAGTCCATTCACATACATACAGTACATACTAGCAAACATCGGCCTGTCCATTCGCTTACAGACATTTGTCTGTGCATTCAAATACACACAATATGAACACCTCTCTTTCCAGTCACATACACACATGAAGAAAACAAGCACCTGTTTGTCGGTTCACCTACAGACACATACAGTGCCTACATGTACCGTCTGTTTGGTCATGTCACGCTTGCCACTTACTGAGTTCATGGGGCTCAATCATCACAGCCCCATAAAGTGTCTATGCACTTGTCTATACACAAGTCTGTCACTCCTCTGTATGAAATATATTGAAAATAAGAAGAATGTCCATTGAAAGCATACATTTTCTTTCTTATGCAGAGTCGCCACATCAGTCAAAAACAAAGTTGCATTAAACGCACACGTTGGCATTAATGTATGCACACAAAGGAGTAAAGAAAAACACTCGACACAAAAACAAATAACAGTGATCGTCGCTCGAATGTAAAATTAGATTTTGCCCTTTCGGATCCCTGACAGGCGACAGGTTTCTCATTATTAAATGTAGCTGTCAAAATGGACCCGCTTGATCTATATTTGTAAGCAAGCGGCGTCTGCGGGTGAATACACAAACAACACAACACGAGCGATTGCTCCAGCCGCTCACATGACATTTCTGCATCGTTTATTAAAAAGGATGTTTGCAATCTGCAATAAGGTGCCTCGAGCGCTGTGCCTCCCAGCACTTTCTTTTTTAAATATAATTGAGCAGATTGCAGTGAACCACTATCAAAAGTGTCTGCTTATGTTTGGATTGTTTATCAGTGTGTACTTTTCACTGAGGCGTACAGTCGTTATAGTAGTAGTGTCTCCTCCTTGTGGCTTTTGAGTTCTCACCATTCAAAGATTCCTCCCGGCAGGATGTAAGCGGGCAATCTTCAACGGGATATTTTTGGATGAGAAAGAGAGGGAGTCTGCCAAGTTTCTTCTTCCGTCCTCCTCCTCACTTTGTATTGTGTGAAGAAGCATGGACAAGACCAGGGGAGGCTTTTCTATGTGATGTCCACAGAGGGAAGCGGGGTTGGCTACATTGGAATTGGAATATCCTGATCATATATGGGCGGGTGTACTTCAACAATTGACAAAGCAGCTGCAATACATTTCTAATCCATCCATCCATTTTCTATAGAGCTTGTACTTATTTGGGTCACGAGAGAATGACTTTGGACTAAAAGATAGTGTCAGGCATTGTTTCGATTTGAACGATTACGGTTCTGATTCCTTGTTTTGATTCCAGTTCCTAATTATTCTCGATTCTGATGCTTTTAAGATGTAGGGTCATAAAGTTTTGCGCGGTTTAAATGACGCTAAAATGCGGTATTATTTTCTGTCTTGACCCCCACTGGGGGACTGATATGTTTTTGTGACCCCAGATTTACATCCATCCATTTTCAATGCCGCTTATCCTCATTAGGGTCGCGGGTATGCTGGAGCCTATCCCAGCTGACTTTGGGCGGAAGGCAGGGTACACCCTGGACTGGTCGCCAGCCAATTGCAGGGCAGACAAACAACTATTCATACTGACATTCATACCTATGGACAATTTCATTCATTCATTCATTTTCTATACTGCTTATCCTCATTAGGGTCACGGGGATGCTGGAGCCTATCTCAGCAGACTTTGGGCGAGAGGCGGGGTACACCCTGGACTGGTCGCCAGTCAATCGCAGGGCACATATAGACAAACAAAGACAAACAAACATTCACACTCACATTCATACCTATGGACAATTTTAGAATCGCCAATTAACCTAACATGCATGTTTTTTGAATGTGGGAGGAAACCGGAGTACCCGCAGAAAACCCACACATGCACGGGGAGAACATGCAAACTCCACACAGAGATGCCCAACAGAAATTCAAACCCAGATCTCCTGACTGTGAGGCCAACATTTAACCCACTCAACCATCGTGCGGCCCGCCCCCAGTTTTAAAATACACCAAACTGAAACCAACGACAAGAAGAGTGGTGAAGCATACAAGTGTATTCAAAAGTTAAACTGCATGCTGAGTACAACAAATTCATACATGTTGGCAGGTCCGCACTAACATTGTAAGTCGACACCATTAAATCACCATGCCCCCCCCTCCAGGGGGACCACCCCACTATTTCAGAAGCACTGCTCTAACCAGAGTTCTTTTTGGATGAAATGTCTGAACTTCCCCATGAATTTTTTAAATGATATGAACTTTTCATCAACTTTCCTATCACAGATCTACTGTATTTTCACAGGAGTACACTTTCACAAAAGATGTTTACTTTTGAAAAGGTCATGAACGTACAGACGCCCGCACAGGGAGAACATTTAAACTCCAAACAGAGATCGCCCCCAATTCGTCATGAATGCAACAATATGCATATTATTTTTGTTTATGGCATAGGTGTCAGTGATGTAGAATATAGGGACAACGGAATACAAAGTAGATTCCCTTCACATAAAGCACTCGTTTTTATGCTGATTAGCCTTGTGAGACTGCATTAATGATACTTTGTCACCGCACCCTCCCATGATCTAATGCCATACATCTTCTTGGAACGTCCCGTTTCCTTTGTTTTTGTATTATATTTCTTTATTTCATGTCCCAATGAATTATGTATATTGGCAGAGCAGCTGCCTTGAACATACACAGTCCCCATAAGTCTGCATGTGTGGCACGTGCGCATCACTCTTCCCAACTTAAGCGTTGTATATCTATTTGCATGTTGCATGATGGCGTCTTGGCATTCATCTCTTTACGGTCCCCTCAAGGGATCCCCTTGGAATACATTTCCTCGCTCCCGTTATCTATCGCCTGCCGAAGTCACCGAGGAGGGGGCATAGAGAAAAAAAAGCAAGAGGAAGCACAAAAATGAAAAGGCGGGGGATCAATTAAATGGCTGGTGGGAAGAGGCAAAGTGAGGAAGAAAGAGATGAGGAAGTGCCATGAAGAATGCGGGGCTCGCATGTTATTAACTACACTGGAGTCACATGAGAGTAGAGATAACGCTCACTTGAGGACAAGGCCGCCATCACTGAGGGCGGGGCCAGGAAGGAAAAACTGCCCGCCGCCAGTGCTGTGCTTAAGTAGGCGTAGCTAGAGCTATAGGAAGACAAGGTCCTTTCAAACACCCCAATAGTGTTCACATATGCTGCGCCATTCGCATACAGACACTGTAAACACCTGTCAGTTCATTCATATACACACATCGTGTAAACATCTGTACTCATTAGTGTTTCCATACACATAATGTTTACATTATGCGTTACTATGTAATACGTCAGGATGTCCCAGTTTTTTCCACCGAGGGTCACATACTGAAAAATAACAGGGGTTAGGGGTTCCAAATATTTCAACATTCTTCTTAAATAATCGTTGTGAATTTGCTTTTTAGAATATTTGAAATATTATGTCTTTATTGTCATAATAATCTAACTTTTTTCCCCCAACCTAACTTCCACAATTTCCAACTATTTTGTTGTGTCTGTTTCTCATAATGGCCCACACGGTGGCTGAGTGGGTAGAGACGTTGGCCGTTGGGCATCTCTGTGTGGAGTTTGCATGTTCTCCCCGTGCATGTGTGGGTTTTCTCCGGGTACTCCGGTTTCCTCCCACGTTCCAAAAACATGCTTGTTTGGTTATTTGGGGACTCTAAACTGTCCATAGGTATGAATGTGAGTGTGACTGGTTGTTTGTCTGCCCTGCGATTGGCTGGCGACCAGTCCAGGGTGTACCCCGCCTCCCGCCCAAAGTCAGCTGGGATAGGCTCCAGCATACACGCGACCCCTATAAGGAGAAAATGAATGAATGATTGTTTCTCATAATATTACAACATTTTTTCTTAAGAATAGATACAATATTTCAGCCCTACGCTACTATTTTTGCTCCTAATATTGGAAGTTTATTCTCGTAAATGTTTTTCTTGTTAGAGTACGACTTTTTTTATTTTTTATATTCTGATTTTATACTTGCAAAATTACAGCAGTTTTTGTTTTTTTAATGTTTTTTTTCTTGCATTTTCTACATTTGTTTTGTAAATTATTTTGCACATAATTATTCATTACTTTATTCCCATAATATTTAACCCTATTCTGGTAACATTATGACTTTTTCTGCAACTTTGTTGTTTTCTTCATTTATTATATTATTATATTATGACATTAGAAAAACATGTATTTTTTTCCTTAATATTGCATGTAAATGCTACTAAAACAATATTGGTTAGCTTACAACTTTTTTCTCGTATTGACCTTATTATTGTAAACCTACTGATGATTTTCCATTTAAAAAAAATGTTTTTGTATGTCTTTATTAGTTTTCTTGAGAAATTATATTTTAGAATGTGCTGGGGGCCAATAAAAACACAGCAGCTGTCCGCAAATGGCCCCGGGCCACATTTTGGACACCTGTAATACGTTAACATGTGTTACGTATTGTAAACACCTGTCACTTACATTTTGCAAACATCTGTCTGTCTAGTCACTTACATGTTGTACACATAATACACACATAATGCAAATGTGTGTCCATTCACACACACACACGCACGCACACGCACGCACACATACACACACGCACACACACACACATACATAATATTAATACATTTGTCCATTCACATAAACATATCTGCCTACACACAGTATAAAAATGTGTCTAGTCATTCACACACATACAGTAAACATGTCATGAAAATCCAGTGTGTACATTGCAGCAATCCTGACTGGATGACAGGTTTTGTTGTTGTTGTTGAATGTGGTAAAGCGGGCCTCAGCTGGCCTGTTAGTGGTGCTGTGCCTGTGATGAATTCTGCAGTCTGCACTGTTTCACCGAGTCAAGTGTGCACAGCCTGGTTAGTCCCTGAGAGGGACCCCACCAGGTTGGTGCCCTGCTGGTGCCACGGGCTGCATGAGCATTCTATCTGCAGTCCTGACAGGACAGGCTGAGGGACTGGGGGGGGATATAGAGCAAGGTGAGGGGCAGCAGGGGGGCAAAGCTTTAGCGGGATTGTCTGTGCAGCAAGGTAGTCACAGAGTAGTTATATTAATGGCTGCTTAGTGGAGCTGGCAAGGTTGGTGCACCGCCGCCATAACGGCAATAAAGACAACAACATAAGTGGGACATGCACACATACAAGCATGATTGCCTCCGTGTGCAATCACTCAGCTAAAGCCTACACAGTACGTACGTGGATAAGAGGCACGCAGTATGTGAAGCACGTAGCGGTACGGGATAAACGACCTCTACCTTCCGTGTTCAGTCACACCTTATTTGGTTGTTACCTCGCCAACATTGTAGCAAGGACGGGATGGAACTCTGAGCACACTGCAGAGGATGTAATCACCCGCAAACAAGGACCAATCGCAGAATTACAGTAGATAGGGTACTTAGTTTTCTGAAAAACCTGACAAATGACATCCTCTCCCTCGTTTACTTTAATGTTCCTCCTCTGCCACCACCGCCATCACAAATATATTGTTCTTATGCTCCGTCTGTCTTTAAGGGGAATAACTAGCCTGATTCTGGCGATGCTGTTTAAATGCTGACCCACTTTGTCACCTTCCTGTCCCCTGGGCTGTCGCTATAGTGAAAATATTACTTGGATACTATAGCGACATGTTTATAAATGCAGTTTATAACTCCCTGCGTGGCCTTTTTCTTCACACTGCACTTATGCCCCCCTCGTCCCTTGTTTTGTACAACCATCCTCTTTATAGTATACACATTTCACAACTTAAAGCGCTCACCTAAATCACAAAACACTTAAATTGCTAGCTAGCCTAACTAGCTCACTACTTAGCTATTTATCCAAGTAGCTAACCAGCTATGTTGTTGATCCATCTTGCTATTTAAATCCCTTATTAGCCAACTTTTTAAAGTCTTTATGTCTATCAATCCACACACAAAATAAAAGCTAATTGACAAAACACACAACAATCTAGCTAATTTCTTTTACATGTAGCATCCTACCTAATTGTCTACCTTGCTATTTATCAAAGTTATCTTTTTAAATTCATTATCCAACCATTTAACCAACTATTTCACTATTGAACATATGTTTAAATTGTGTTTTCTTCATTCACTTACATGGGTTAGCGGGCTATCAAACTAGCGAGCAATGATTCATCTAGGTATTTATCTTATCTTAGCTAGCTATTTAGCTAAACTAAATCTAGGTATTTAGCTTATCTTAGCTAGCTATTTAGCTAAACTAAATCTAGGTATTTAGCTTATCTTAGCTAGCTATTTAGCTAAACTAAGCTAAATACCTAGATGAATCATTGCTCGCTAGTTTGATAGCCCGCTAGCCCATTTAAGTGAATGATCAAAACTTAGCTAGGGAGCTAGCTAAGCTAAGCTAATTGTCTAAACGGCAAAACACTGCGGAATAAGTGCGGCCCATTATGTGCGCTAATGAGTTGTCTCTCTTTATCACTTTTTATATCTTTAGAACCCACAGAAAAGAGAAAAACATGTGGGCAAAATTTCAAAAAAGTGCAGTTTTCTTTTAAACTGTATTTGAAGTACAATAAGAGCGTGTTTATGTATAAAAATGTTTAGTCATTTATTAGTTACCGGTAAAAATGCTTGTATCTGGCAGGCAATATTTCAAGAATTTCATCAGGTAGAATGAAAATCATATTCAAACACTCAATTCAACATTAATGCTCTTTCTTCCCGCGCAGGGCGTCCATCTTGGCTCTAAACTCATTTCTTCCCCTGATAAGGAGCTGTAAGACTTCGCCGTAATGCATTTGTGTGGGTTTTCGGGCGATATACATCACGCTTTGCGTCTACCTCTCTGACCGCAGAGGTGATGCATAGGAAACAAAAGCTGTGGGTTCTCTCATGAAAGTCTAATCGAGCGCTGATTCATGCTGGCGTCCGCGCGAGAAGACAGTGGAGGGATAGAGGCGTCCCACTCAAAGCAAAGTGCTGCCGAGGCTACACTTTCACTCCTACTGGGTTCAGATGTTGTGGAGACCCCATGAATAACAAAACCGTGCTTGATGTCATTATGTAATCAAAGCGAGCTGCCCCCATGCTTCCATGCACACACACACTTACCTGCGGGTTTCTTATCGACTTGTTTAAAGACATGTTTGCTGCTCTTCTGCCAAGTGGAATGTCTCCACGATGATTACACGGACAATAGAATCTTCTACAAAGCCCTTTCTTTTCGGGGGTACTTCAGCTTGCTTGAAGAAGTTGCTCTTTATTTGGGAAAGCAGTAGCCTGCCAATGAGCAGGGGGAGATCAGTAAACGAGGGCCGCAGCACACGTAAAACACGTGTACTGTACAACTAATACCGCTAAGGGGAAGAACAAACTAACCTAACGATAAAAATGTAATCCACCGACAAAGTCGTTCCTTGCTAGCTGGATGGAACATCGATCAGAAACTCTATTGCGTTAAAAAAATCATTAATAAATATAAGTATTATTAATGTATAATTAATATATAAATATTAGTCCTACATTTATTTTATCTACATATTTAGATTTCTTGACCACAAAGACATACCATGGAAGGGTTTGAATTACTTAAAATATGCTAACATGCTAACACCTAGCATAACAGTGCTAAGTGGTTGTAAAAGTGTTTACCTTTGAAAATGTTAAAAATGTTAATACAGTGAGGGAAAAAACTATTTGAACCCCTAGCTGATTTTGTAAGTTTGCCCACTAACAAAGAAATGATCCGTCTATAATTTCAATGGTAGGTTTATTTGAACACTGAGAGACAAAAAAAGCCATGTTAATCTGAGTATCTCGTGACACCCCCACTTCAACCACACAGAATTGACACCGACTCACTGATGACCAATCAAAAGTATTTATCTAACTAGTCATCTGGTTAGGTGTCTCGCCGATGTAGATGTAGCTATCTCTGTCTCCCTAGTCAACACGGTTGGCGGGTAGCGTAGAAGACAGCGTGACGCGGCGCCATGACATCGATGACATGACACAATTCACCCGACCGCTCCATTTCAGAGGCCGCGGCTGTTTTTCTCCTCCTATGCAGGCTGTGACGAGGTGCTGTAATCTATAAGAAATGACTCGTCTGATGTGATTTGTGTCGGCGCTCATAAAAGCTCGCCAAGCGTATCTTTAAACCAATGAACGTGTTGACTCAGCGCTGCTGTCGCATTGCAGGGACCATAAACGCTTCTGGAAACAGACGGCGCGTGTGCCGGAGTCACTTTTAACGACAAACCCCAAAGTCAAACAACTATTCATGCCGTGATGCCGGTTGACTTCCAAGTCAATTCGTTTCAAAGCTGAAATAACTGTCATACAAAGTGCAAAGTTAAATCAACTGTGGTACACCTGATTACGTCCTTTCTGCTTGCTCTCTAGAGAATTTTATACTTTGGAATTTGTCAATTATGATCATCAATCATGATCTGGTTAGCTACAGTAGACAGACCACCTGCAAAAAAAACAACAAAAAAACGAGTACAGTCGTCCCTCGCTATATTGCGTTTTTCAAAAAATTAATACATTAGTAAATGATCACTGTTTTGTGTAGACTATGGTGTACAAAATATTGAAAGACAAATGTATTTTGGCCACTAGGTGTCAGTATTGGTCCATTATTGAGGCAGGACACAATGCATGATAGAACAGCGGTCGGGAACCTTTTGGCCTAAGAGAGCCACGAAGGACATCCAACCATCCATTTTCTATAACGCTTGTCCTCATTAGGGTCACGGGTATGCTAGAGCCTATCCCAGCTGACTTTGGGCGGGAGGCGGGGTACACTCTGGACTGGTCGGCCATTNGAGCTCTTTGGTCTTGGCCATGGTGCAGAGTATGGCATCTGGATTGATTGCTTCTGTGGACAGGTCTCTGTTATACAGGTAACGAGCTGAGAGGGCTGCCAATGTCAGCTCATTACCTTTATAAGATCCACCTGGGAGCTAGAGATCTTGCTGACGGATATGGGGATCAAATACTTATTTCCTTCATGGAAATGCAAATTAATTTATAACTCTTTTTGAAACGCATTTTTCTGGATTTTTTTTTGTCATTGTTGTCTCTCAGTGTTCAAATAAACCTACCTTTGAAACTGATCATTGCTTTGTTAGCGGGCAAACTTACAAAATCAGCTAGGGTTCAAATTGGTTTTTTTCCCTCACTGTATGTTAGCATGCTAATACCTAGCATGAGATCGCTAGTGTGTCTTCTTAAGTTTAAATTATGAAAATGGCAAACAAAATGCTACTATAGTCATGCTAACATGCTAACAATGCTAACATGCTAAGGCTAATTTGCTAAAACCTAGCATAATAGTGTTTACATAAGAAAATAGCTAAAAATACTGTTATGGTAATGTTAATATGCTAGCATTAGCATGCTAACACGTAGCATGATAGCACAATGTACCGGTAAGAATAAATGTCACAAATAAATGCTCTGACAATATGATCCAATGTTAAAAAATCCTTTAAAAAAAAATCCTGGATTCAGACGGTTATCCGGATCACCCCCAAAATTGAATCAGTTCTATTCAATTTCCGACAATTTCATCCAAATCCAACTATAAATCTTTTAATTGGCATTCTAATGACACAAATGACTGAAGTATGGAAGAATTGCATTCTTTACAACATTACATAATTATATAAAAACTGGTTACAGTATATATGAACTTTATAACAAATTATATTTATTATCACTGTGTATACATACAGGCATATACCACACCCATTTTATGTATACTTCACATCGTGTCATTTTTACCACTAAAGCATGAGCAATATATCCTTTTCAACAACAATAAATACATGAATTCATCTCAAAATAACTAAAATAACTGATATATTCCCAAGTCCATGCGTGTCTGTTTTCCTCGCCTCTCGCCTCAAAAACCAATCGGTGCATAGGTTTCAGCCCCTTCAGTAGAACTCCATAGAACAACAGCACGAACGGAGTGAGTCCTTTTGTCACTCCTACAGTCTCTTTGTTGCGGTGGGTGGAGGCGGGGCCGCTAGCATACTGCACATAGATAGCAGAAGACTGCAACATTTTCTCATAGATTTGTAAAATACTTTTTCATTGTACTTTTCTGAAAAGTCATGTTAATCTGAGTATCTCGTGACACCCCCACTTCAACCACACAGAATTGACACCGACTCACTGATGACCAATCAAAAGTATTTATCTAACTAGTCATCTGGTTAGGTGTCTCGCCGATGTAGATGTAGCTATCTCTGTCTCCCTAGTCAACACGGTTGGCGGGTAGCGTAGAAGACAGCGTGACGCGGCGCCATGACATCGATGACATGACACAATTCACCCGACCGCTCCATTTCAGAGGCCGCGGCTGTATTTCTCCTCCTATGCAGGCTGTGACGAGGTGCTGTAATCTATAAGAAATGACTCGTCTGATGTGATTTGTGTCGGCGCTCATAAAAGCTCGCCAAGCGTATCTTTAAACCAATGAACGTGTTGACTCAGCGCTGCTGTCGCATTGCAGGGACCATAAACGCTTCTGGAAACAGACGGCGCGTGTGCCGGAGTCACTTTTAACGACAAACCCCAAAGTCAAACAACTATTCATGCCGTGATGCCGGTTGACTTCCAAGTCAATTCGTTTCAAAGCTGAAATAACTGTCATACAAAGTGCAAAGTTAAATCAACTGTGGTACACCTGATTACGTCCTTTCTGCTTGCTCTCTAGAGAATTTTATACTTTGGAATTTGTCAATTATGATCATCAATCATGATCTGGTTAGCTACAGTAGACAGACCACCTGCAAAAAAAACAACAAAAAAACGAGTACAGTCGTCCCTCGCTATATTGCGTTTTTCAAAAAATTAATACATTAGTAAATGATCACTGTTTTGTGTAGACTATGGTGTACAAAATATTGAAAGACAAATGTATTTTGGCCACTAGGTGTCAGTATTGGTCCATTATTGAGGCATGACACAATGCATGATAAAACAGCGGTCGGGAACCTTTTGGCCTAAGAGAGCCAAGAAGGACATCCAACCATCCATTTTCTATAACGCTTGTCCTCATTAGGGTCACGGGTATGCTAGAGCCTATCCCAGCTGACTTTGGGCGGGAGGCGGGGTACACTCTGGACTGGTCGGCCATTAAGAACACATATTTTCAAATGTATTTTGGTGAGAGCCATATCCTATTTTTTAAAAAGTGAATACAACTAAAAGTTTAGAATATAATAAGTCTCTGGGCTGGATGGATGAAAGTGCTGAGAAGGTTTTATATTTTGAATGTTATTTTTAACACTGTCAAAATACACAAAACATTATAAAACTAAAAATATATTTTTCATTTTAATGTTATGACTTTATTCCCACAATATTTTAACTTTATTCCCTAATTAATTTTTTCTCAACCTAATATTCACAAAATTACAACTTTATATTGTTTTGTTTGTTCATTTATATGTATTTTACCAAATTCATACGGTGAAATGTATGTGATTTTTTTTCATGGACTATTGCTTTCAGGGTTTCTTTTACCATCTCGCAGGGGAACTGCCGATGAGAACTAGCCTTCTGGCTAATTCCTGTGCATTTACATTGTTATGATGTCTATTAATGTACACTGAAAACTAACTAACCACATAAAAATAAAATAAATTGCAACCTTTAAAAAATAAAAATGAATTCTGTTACTAAAATAACATTGCTTTTACTCATAATATTACAAGTTTAGTCTCATAAAATTGGGACTTTTTAAAAAATATTTTGACTTTCTACTCATAAAATTACAGCATTTTTTCAATTTCTGCTGTTTTTTTTAAATATTTTCGCATTTTTTTTATACTTTTCTTATAATCTTGACTTTATTCTCCTAATATTATAACCTTTTCCACAACCTAATTTTCCTAATTTTTATTTATTTTCTGGTTAGATAATAGATTTTTTCTGATAAAATTTTGACTTTATGTTTTAAAAAATTACTGCTCATTTTAACATTTTTGCTGTTCCCTTAAAGTTTTGTGTTAAATTGTATTTTCAGATTGTGCCACGGGCAAACAAATCACTCGGATCGCACTTCGAACACCCTTGTTGTAAAGCAAGATATGTTACAAATACTTCAAGAAAAAAATTAACTAAAATAAATAAATGTCATGGTGTTTCGAAACATCTTAGAGCCATATGTGGTCATCAAAAGAGCCACATCTGACTCCCGAGCCATAGGTTCCCTACCCCTGCGATAGAGTTAAAAGAAGATATCCGCCCATTCTGTGTGAAAGTGGTAAGTTTTTATATTATTTTTACATAATTAGTAAATGATGGCCGTTTTACCTGTGGTCTATCATTAGTCAGAGCATACTGAAATACAAGTGATGCGTAGTATTCTGGTCACTAGGCGACAGTAATGACCGAAAACATTGAGACATTACCTTATATTACATTACATTAACATTGCATGAAATCATAAAAATCAGCCATGGCATGTCCGACATGACAGAGTGAAACAAGTTCTCCTCCCATCCCGGGTGGAAGTGGTACGTTTTTTTTGCTTCTTAAGAAATAAATTCGGGGTTAACTGCTAGCTTGTTAGCTTGCCAGCTTCTAGCTAGCGGCCGTCACGAGTCCCTGCAGCATATGGGTGTATTATTTCATATCTACAGGGCTCTAATAATGTTAAAAACTTTTATGAATTTATTTATGAATTGTATATATATTTATATTTTATGAAAATATTCCATTTATTAATACTGTATCCTATATCGGAGAACTTAATTTAACCCTGGTGGTCTGGAATCAATGAAATGCTTTGAATGAACCGCACACTTGTAAAAAGCCCCAGAAATCCCATGTATTTGTTTATGAACCCTATAACATGCCTCCCACACTTAGTATTATACAACATTGAAAAAGTTGAGTGTATTGACTTGTGAGCACCCTCTGCTGTTTTTTTTATATAGTACCGTCAAACCACTTCCTACTTAAATTACCATTACAAAATGAATTATCAGTCATTTAAAGCAGAGAAAATAGATTTGTGATCATGCGGGGGAGCCAATGCTACTACATGTCAATTGTTAGCAACTAGCTATCAAATTATGGAGGCCCTATTCTATGAGAGTTTGTGCAGCCACAAAATCATGACCTACAAACTCATTTGGTTGTGTTTATTGGCAGCCTGGTCCTCCTTTCTGGTTCTATGGTTATCATCACTTTACTTAGTTTGTCACCACTGGTGCTTAAACTCCACCTTTTGTTTGACTTCCGATGCCAAGGATTTGACCTTTGACCTCAAGTAGGTCTGATTTCCCTCAACTTTTCTCTCGACTTCCAAAACACGACAGATAATAAAGAAATGTCATGAGTAGAGCCCCAATCCTAATTGATTAACTTTAATTAAGATTCCATTTGCTTTGCTAGTGGCTTGCAAAGAAATAAGATAACTTTTACCTGGATTTAGTTAAAAAAATTTATATTTTGGCCTTATTTTAGAGTTATTTTTATGATATATTTGACCTATCGTACCCTTCCCTTGTGCTCCTGCCTCTTTTTAAACAATCAGCTGGCCTTTTCCCTCCATCGGAATGACTTAATGGATGGTTAAAAAACACAACTCCAACGCATTTAATACTCTTGAACTCCTTTGCGAGGTCAGTAAAGCAGCGGGGACTTGAGCGCCATCTTTCCTTTTATTTTTGCCTCTCATTTTCCCTCCATTACCCTAATGTCACTATTTTGCCTTCCCCAGCCCTTCCTTCTTGTATTCAGTGTAATTTGAACTTTTGTTTCTTGATGATTGAAGTGTAAAATTTGGGCCTTTTTTCATTGTCTTGGCTCAACCGAACCACAGCGGGGATTATTGGTGGTAAATAATAAGAATGATTTTGAACATCTGAAAAGGTAGAATTTGGAGTTCTGGCAGAATGTTGTTGAAAAATATGCTTCAGTTAAAAAACTTTTACACGTGTGCTTGGCTTTTTCTTTGGATTTTAAGTCATATACACTAAAGTGCAAATTGATGTGCAAAGTGCAAAAGTATGATCATAACCCCAGAATTGGAAACAGAACTTCCGGGGTTGTTGCTAAAAACGTGCAGGTGAGCAAATTGTATTTATTTATAGTTATTTTGACTTCTCTTTAGCTAGTGTGGCAGATAGGAACGTTACTTAAAACATTTCTTATACGATTAAAGGCTTTACAATGGCAAACCTGAAACTAATTATTGTTACCGTGTTATTGTTACATTTCCAAAGTGTGAGTAGTTTTACTTCATTTCGGTGGTTAGCCGCATTACGGTCGAGTGGTTAGCATGTTGGCCACACAGTCAGAAGATCTGGAAGATCTGGGTTTGAAAATCAGCTCGGCATCTCTGTGTGGAGTTGCATGTTCTCCCCGTGCGTCTGTGGGTTTTCTTTGGGTAGTCCGGTTTCCTCCGGATTAGGTTAACTGGAGACTCTAAATTGTCCAGTGAGTGTGAATGTCTGTTTGTCTGCCCTGTGATCGGCTAGCGACCAGGCCTCCAGTAAGGCTGGGATGGGCCCCAGCATACCCACGTCCCTAATGAGGATAAGCGGCATAGAAAATGGATGGATGGACTTTGGTAGTATTTGGCCCATACACATGATTTTGGAGCATCATTTGCTGATGTTATGGCAAACACTGTATTCGCGTGCACGATTCATTCAGTCATTATGTTTGTGGGGTAGCGGGAATGTAAAAAATAGCAGCAGGCAGACGCGGTAGAAACTGCGGGAGACTCCTCAGCAGAAAATGCACTGCTGTCGGGCTTCATCAAACTTGTGGAGTTCCTGGAGCCAGTCTTTGCCATGCCCAATCACTAGATTGTTTCAGATGTTTTCTTACGCAAATTGTACTATGTTGTTTACAGCCAAGCTAATTACTGCTGCTGTATCCATTAGCGTCACCACAGACACAGTAGGAGATGTATATGTTAAATATGTATATATGTATCAATATCGGTTGATATCGGAATCGGAAATTGAGAGTTGAACAATTCGGCATATCCGCAAAAACAGCCAATATCGGACATCCCTATCTGTATCTCTCGCCTCACTTCTTGCACTGCACAAGAAGATTATTCCAGCAATACCGATAAACGGCACTAAGTGACGGTATCGCTCTGCAAGCTCTTTCTCGTCCCCTCTCCATGATGTGGCATCGGTAAAGGGTGGGTAGTTTTACTTTATTTTACTTTTAATACGCAGTGGTTAGCTTGTGTTTGCATTTCCTGTACAGTTGATATCAGTTATCCACTGCATCCCCGTGTTGTAGATATATGGTAGAGATACACCCTGTAGTACCGTGCTCCTCCAGGCCAAAAAAAAAAGAAAGCATCTGGACACATCTGCACAGTGCAAAACGTATCCCCGCTTGCCTCGTTATCTTCTCCAGGGCTGCTTGGTGATTTATTTAGCTGCTTAGCGAGTGGCACTCAGGCAAAAAGGACGAGAAGAATAAAAGGGATAGAGGACAAGAGAGGGGAAAGAAGTGAGAAGTGTTCAGGTGATAATAAGACGAGCAGACTGACAGATGTAAGGAGAGGAGAAAATGAAAACACCAAACCGACGCGGTAAATCATTCTGCTTTAACACTTTTCATATTTGCTGAGAGAATTTCCTCCATTTGTGCTCTTAGCTGCTACTTTGAAGGCAATACATGATGTTTTTACTATAGCCAAACCAGTCCATTATACTGTAGGTCAGTATATGATAAATAATGAATCATATTGAAATAAAAAAACTACTTTGGGTTACAGGTGGAAATGCAAATAGTATAATGTATTATTTTGTACCGTGTTGCAATACGAAAACATTTTTTCCTCCTTTTTTATAATAAACCATAGGCCAGAAATGGCCCCAGGCGACATTTTGGACAGCCGTGATGCTAATCATTTTAGATGTGCCACGTGTAGCACAATTTCCAAGAGAATATAAGGCTACATGGAAAAAATTTACATATCATTTTTGGTTTTAAAACTATTTTGGAGATAGTAGGAAATAATAAATAACAATATATAATCTTCTTCTTCTTCTTTTCCTTTCGGCTTATCCCGTTAGGGGTCGCCACAGCGAATCAATTGCCTCCATCTAACTCTGCTACCTCCAGCTCTGCCTCCTGTCTTCTCCTTAGCGGTACTGTCTCTAAACCAAACAACATCGCTGGTCTCACCACAGTTTTGTACACCTTTCCTTTCATTTTAGCTGAAACTCTTCTATCACACATCACACCAGACACTTTTCTCCACCCATTCCAGCCTGCCTGCACACGCTTCTTCACCTCTTTTCCATACTCTCCATTGCTCTGGACTGTTGACCCTAAGTACTTAAAATCCTCCACTTTCTTTATCTCTTCTCCCTGTAACCTCACTCTTCCACTTGGGTCCCTCTCATTTACACACATGTACTCCGTCTTGCTGCGGCTGACCTTCATTCCTCTCCTTTCCAGGGCAAACCTCCACCCCTCAAGCTTCTCCTCCACCTGTTCCCTGCTCTCACTACATATCACAATGTCATCTGCAAACATCATAGTCCATGGAGATTCCTGTCTAACCTCGTCCGTCAGCCTGTCCATCACCATAGCAAACAAGAAGGGGCTCAGAGCTGATCCCTGATGGAGTCCCACCTTCACTCGGAACTCCTCTGTCACACCTGCAGCACACCTCACTACTGTCTTACAGTCCTCGTACATGTCCTGCACCGCTCTAACATACTTCTCTGCCACTCCAGACTTCCTCATACAATACCACAGTTCCTCTCTGGGCACCCTGTCATAAGCTTTCTCCAGATCTACAAAAACACAATGCAGCTCCCTCTGACCTTCCCTGTACTTCTCAATCAACATCCTCAAAGCAAATACTGCATCTGTTGTACTCTTTTTTGGCATAAAACCGTACTGCTGCTCACAAATGCTCACGTTTGCCCTTAGTCTAGCTTCAACTACTCTTTCCCATAACTTCATTGTATGGCTCATCAGCTTTATTCCTCTGTAGTTGCCACAACTCTGCACATCTCCCTTGTTCTTAAAAATGGGCACCAGCACACTTCTCCTCCATTCCTCAGGCATCTTCTCATTATCTAAGATCTTGTTAAACAACCCGGTCAGGAACTCTATTGCCACCTCTCCTAGACACTTCCATACCTCCACAGGTATATCATCAGGACCGAGTGCCTTTCCATTCTTCATCCTCTTCAATGCCCTCCTCACTTCTTCCTTACTAATCTTTGCTACTTCCTGGTCCACAACAGTCACCTCTTCTACTCTTTGTTCTCTTTCATTTTCCTCATTCATCAACTCTTCAAAGTACTCTTTCCATCTTCCCATGACACTACTGGCACCTGTCAATACCCTTCCATCCTTATCCTTCATCACCCTAACCTGCTGCACGTCCTTCCCATCTCTGTCCCTCTGCCTTGCCAACCTGTATAGATCTTTCTCTCCCTCCTTGCTGTCCAACCTAGCATACAAGTCATCATAAGCCCCTTGTTTGGCCTTTGCCACCTTTACTTTCACCTTACGCTGCATCTCTCTGTACTCCTGTCTACTCTCTTCAGTCCTCTCAGTGTCCCACTTCTTCTTAGCTAACCTCTTACTCTGTATACACTCCTGCACCTCCTCATTCCACCACCAAGTCTCCTTATCTACTTTCCTTCCAGATGACACACCAAGTACTCTCCTACCTGTCTCCCTGATCACAGTAGCTGTAGTTGTCCAGTCATCTGGAAGGACTTCCTGGCCACCCATAGCCTTTTTCAACTCCTTCCTAAAAGTCACGCAACACTCCTCCTTTTTCAGCTTCCACCATTTTGTCCTCTGCTCTGCCTTTACCCTCTTCATCCTTCTCACCACTAGAGTCAACCTACACACCACCATCCTATGCTGTCTGGCTACACTCTCACCTACCACTGCTTTGCAGTCACTGACCTCCTTCAGGTTACACCTTCTACACAAGATGTAGTCTACCTGTGTGCTCCTACCTCCACTCTTGTAGGTCACCCTATGTTCCTGTCTCTTCTGGAAGAAAGTATTCACTACAGCCATTTCCATCCTTTTTGCAAAGTCGACCACCATCTGTCCTTCAGCGTTCCTCTCCTGGATACCAAACTTGCCCATCACCTCCTCATCATCTCTGTTTCCTGCACCAACATGCCCATTGAAGTCCGCACCAATGACAACTCTCTCACTTCTAGGGATGTTCTGCATCACTTCATCCAGGTCTGACCAGAATTTCTCTTTCTCCTCCATCTTACATCCTACCTGTGGAGCATACCCACTAACCACATTGAACATCACACCTTCGATTTCTAGCTTCAGGCTCATCACTCTATCTGACACTCTTTTTACCTCCAGGACGTTGCTAGCAAACTCCTCCTTCAAAATCACCCCTACTCCATTTCTCTTCCTATCTACACCATGATAGAACAGCTTGAACCCTGCTCCTAAGCTTCTAGCCTTGCTACCGTTCCACCTGGTCTCCTGGACACACAATATGTCTACCTTCCTTCTCTGCATCATGTCAACTAATTCTCTACCTTTTCCTGTCATAGTTCCAACATTCAAAGTCCCAACTCTTAGTTCTAGACTCTTAGCATTCCTCTTCTCTCTCCTCCTACGGACACACCTTCCTCCTCTCCTTCTTCGGCCAACAGTAATCCAGTTTCCACCGGCACCCTGTCGGTGAACAGCACCGGTGGCGGGCGTTGTTAACCCGGGCCACGTCCGATCCGGTATGGAAGTCATTTGTTTGATTCGCATGTTCTGGTTTGGCAAAGTTTTACGTCGGATGCCCTTCCTGACACAACCCTCTGTATTTATCCGGGCTTGGGACCGGCACAATAAGACACTGGCTTGTGCCCCGTTGCGGCTACATTATATATAGTCTTAAATAACAATATATAATAATACATATAAAATACAGGGTGGCCCAAAACTAGGGTTACAGTTACTTCATTATCTGTTTCACCTTAACAATCACGTTGTACAAAATAATACTGAACCTTTATTCTATGCATTCACTGAAACTGATCGGAATGTGTCGTATCGTGTGTCAGATACACATACATATGTCATCATATTGATTATATAATAAAAAAATAATACAATAATGAAAAACAAACATAATAGCCACTGCAGGATGTACGCTGGCCAGAAAAAAGCAATGAGGAAGTCTCCCAATGCCAACTTGTGAGTCTATTATATTTTGTCAAATTTATGTCTAACATATCTAACTTCGGTTGTTATGTCTACTATATAATATGGTTCTAGAGGTAACAATATGGTCGTTATTCCACGTCTAGAGGGCTCTAATAATGTTGAAAACTCGATTTAGAAGGTCAAACAGGTAAAGAGAGCTTTTCTATGCTCTAAGTATGAAAATATTCTGTTTTAAATAATAAATCCTACTTGGCGGAAATTCACTTACAAACATACAAACTAATCAGCCACCATAAACGTACTGTATTCACAAATACTGGATTATAAAAGTTCATTCTTACTAAAGCCCACTGAGAAGTGCCCTAAAGAACTACCCTAAACTGCTTCTTTGTTGTGGGGTTACATCACCAAATTTTGCTGATTCCTTCAAGAGGCGCTTGCTGGCTAAAGGTCTCGTTCGGGCCTATCAGGGTCGCCAGAGATGTGCTGCTAAATGAGCCTCTTTAATGTCACTGAGGAGAAAAATGGGTAATCCCTCAATTTGGCAAGAACTGGCCCGTGGCAGCGGGGCGGGCGTGATGGAGTGTGCGTAGCGGTGGTGCTGGTGGGGTGGGGGGTTTAAGCTTCAGGAAACCTGGTGACCTTTTCTCTGTTTTCTGACGCGCTGACTC
The DNA here is from genome assembly GCA_024372805.1 of Oostethus manadensis. Classification (NCBI taxonomy): domain Eukaryota; kingdom Metazoa; phylum Chordata; class Actinopteri; order Syngnathiformes; family Syngnathidae; genus Oostethus; species Oostethus manadensis. The sequence goes on from QODF01000073.1 coordinate 672,584, forward strand.
GATTGCCCTTTATGAAAATGCTAATACTGACTAGCGCGATACAAAACAGGTCCTCTGAGAAGGCCCTGGGCGTGTGGAAAATAAAAGTGCTGGAAGACCACAAGCAGGGAGCGTGCTCACGGGGCACAGTGTCAAGTTTTTGGGAGGGGTTTAAGTTCATCTCAGTGGGCAAGTGGCTGCTTCCCTGCATGTAAATCTTCTCGGCGGCGTCTTAGTGGCTTTAAGCAACCAGTTAGGTTTATGTACACATCAAAACGGCAACATCTGCAGGGCCAGATTACACTTTTATGGCTGCATTTCAGTGGTGAAATAGACCCTGAACCACTTCCAAGCCGCAACACCTGCCAGGCTGCCGTTCACACGGCTGCTCAGTCTGCTTTAGCTCACGCATCAAGGCCAACTTAATTATTTGCAATTTTATTCATTCAGCGGGCCACAAAAGGTTTGCAAGCGGCGATAGAGAGAGCCTAATTATCTTAATGGAAGGCTCAGATACATGCCCCGTGTAACAGTCAAATCAATAGCACACTGCGGCAGCAGCCCTTGGCGCTGGGGTGGCACACCTTCCCAGTCATAATGAGATCACCAATTTTTATTTCATGCTTGCAAACTCACTTATTGCTGACTGAGCTAACAAACCGACCAAAGCGACGGACAAACTAGCAAAGGAAATACCTTGACTGTCTGACTGACGGACCAAATTCACAGACCAAGCATCTTATTTTCCCGCCAGCTCACTTGTTACGGACTGACCTAACGAAATCAACAAAAATTCACTTACGTCTGACTTGGTATAGCCAAACCTGCTGATTTACTGGTTTAACTCACAGCTAAACCACGGGCCAACATACATGCATACATTATAAATCTCCAAGAAGCTCACTCATGGCTTTCCCAGCTAACTAAGCAAACGAACCTGAGATCAAAACATAACCTCTCAAAGTTTGAGTGTTAAAGCAGATAAAGAAGATTGTTTCTGTCTTCATTGGCTACTTTTCTCACGTTCTCCTTCCCACTCTTGCAGTCCGAGTAGCACTTGAAGAAGGAGGAATTAAAAAATCATTAGGCGGTGAGAATTCCGTCTGCCATCGTGACAGAGACAAAAGAAATAGAACAATGGGAACCCGATGGCCTCGTCTGCACAAGTCAATAATGATCCCATCATCCGAGAGGTGGGGCATAGATCCAAAATGGCCGTAATTGTATACACAGGACATGCCATTCGGTACAGCAGCATGAAAAACTGTAGTAGGAACAACACATCACTCACAGAACACACACACCTGCACCATCATACAAGGCGCTTTGGCAATTATTCAAACAGCTAATTGGGTCACCCCGCTTTGGTGGCCCTACAGGCCGAGGGCGATGCAAGATGGTCGGGCTTGACATAGTGACCCGGCGACGGCATGGCTCTGTGGGATTGGTCTGCTGCCAGGGAACGAATGACCCTGGCATCAGTCGGATATGATTGAAATCCCCAGCATCAAGCACGGGCCATCTGGGCCTCCTGCCATGTGTCACTGTGATACTTGAACTTCAAATAAGGCGAGCGACAGTCAAGACCTTCTCAACATGTGGGTCGCCTTTTGAGTTTTCACCCACATTCTAATCCCTTCAATCGTCTACACGTCTGCTTTGGATATTTTTTTTAAACAGAAGTTACTGAGACACTTTATCAGATACGCCTGCGCAATCCACTAATGTTCAAAATGCTGCCAAGGCATGCAGACGCCAATCGCTAAAGGGAAATAAAAGGATGTTTTTGCGACTGACCAATCAATCAGAACCTTAACTAGGTCATGAACTTGCTAACATACATTTGCCTGACATACTTAGTTAACTTGCTAACTCATTCATAAACAAACTATCTACTGAATGCCGGACTGAACAAACTGGATAACCCAGGCCTTGACCTCGTGCAAAACCCAAATGAATAGTCCTTTTGATTGGGATATCCCAATAGGCGTGCACATGACCCAATATTTGGGTTAGAAAAGGAGTAACTCAGGAGTAATATTTAGGTTTTTAAAAAGTGGAATGTGAGCATGTTTAGATTATTTTTTAAAGGGTTATTATTTTGTTATTATTTATTTATTTATTTATTTATTAATATTCCGGTTATGATAGGGTCATTTGACTGCATGTAAACGTGACATATTTGACAAGTAACACAACAAACTCGCTCATTGTTGACTTTATGGCCCACCTAGCTAATCACTTACGACCAGAGGCTGGAGACGTATAAGTACAAGTCAAGTCTAAAGTCAAGACAAGACAGGTCGAATCAAATCCGAAGTCATAGACTTGAAATTTCCGAATCCCTAGGAGTCATACGCACTGTTAAGTGTTGATCACTGTCACTCTCCAGCAGTCTGGTGCTCACAGAAATGTAAGCCACACCCTCATTATTTGTTCTTAAACCTGATTGGACGATAAAAGATGCATTCAATGAGGCGTAGCGATTAGGTGCATTTTGAATGAGGACACATTTTACTCAGCACATTCACTTCAACTCACTAAGTGACTACTTTCAAGTCATTAGACTAAATTCTGAGTCAAGTCCCGAGTCATTGATGTCAAAGTCCAAATCAAGGTGCAAGCCCTTGATGATATTCTCAAGTGGAGTCCAAAGTCATCAAAGTTGCCAAATAAGTCTGACTTGAGGGCAAGTCGCGTGACTCGAGTCCACACCTCTGCTTATGCCCAAGCTAACCAACTGACCTAGCTAGCTGCCTTGCTAAAATGCTACCTCACTTTACACCGGCTAACCGATTCTAATTATGTCCAAATTACGTGACTAACTTGACGACTCAGTAACTCACTCAAACTTACAACTGAGTGCTTGGCAGAGGTAATAATGGTCAGATCTGATGGAATTCTGATAATTGTCGCATCTTATGTGGCTGTAGGTAACCAAAGCATTACAAACAAGTCTACCCTGTGTCCATGAATGATCAAGACTATGATCAAGTGAATATTATTGTATTATTGCCTGAGCATATAATAACATGGCGGAAAAAACCCCCAGTCATAACTGGCTCGGTTATATCTCCTTTTTTTTCTCTTGCATAAAGCCCACCTAGGGAAAGGTTGATGTCCACGCCAGGCCCTGCTCTCCCCCCCTTCTGGATTCTGACATTTCTCCTTGTCCCTCAGGACTTACATTCTGCTCCCCCCTGCATCCTCATCCTCCACCTCCCCTGTACATCCTTTCATCCAAAATGCTCTAATTCCTCCGGAGCAAAATCTTCTGCTCACAGAGAAAAAGGTCACATGCTCCATTATTTCAAAACAGGCTCTCGACCTAACATTTACACAGCAGCTTGGTGGTAAAGAGAAAGAGAAAAAAAAGCCGTCCGGTCAGTGTGAAAGACACGGCGGCTTTAGTGGAGTGCGGAATGGATAGGTGGGCAGTGTGTAAAGATTATCATAGCTTGACCCCCCCCCTGTTATGAAGACAAAAGGCTATCAGGGCTTGGAAGGCCAAACGGTCCCACCTTAATACTAATGTTCCTTGTTCCGGTCCATGTAGTGTACCAGTCATTAGGGTGAGTTATTCCTGTGCCAATAATAACTACTTAAAGAGACGCTACATGCGGGATGACGCAGACCCTCCATGCTGGTGACTAACGCTGGCTCTGATTCACCGGATCATTAAGCACTCTTACCATGAGAGGGGAATGTTTTCTACTGCATATACTGAAATGTCTCAAGTCATTTTGGAAACACGCAAACGTTGTTAGCTGTAGCATTTTATAACCAAATCAACACCAGCAAATACTCAAATAGACGTAACCTTGCCAGACTAATCATGCTCGTTTTCGTTGGGCATTCAATCACCAGTCTTACATTATTAATGCCTAGTACTCTCTGCAAGTGAGTAAAAAAAACCCTATTGGAAAAACATGGTATCCTGATTATGATACCATGACAATAAAAGGGTTGAGCAGTGTTTACTGATGAGCTCATTTCAGCTATCTCTTGAGACCATACTCACTCTATCTCACAAATTAACAACTAGAATCTGCTAACTCATAACCGACCAGCCTGGCTGAATAATTTAGAACCAAAGTAACAACTGACCAATTGTCTGACCTGATTACCAATTAACTTGGCAGCTAGTGACGTAGCTAAGTAATATTTAACAACACTGACTGTCAAACCTAACTAGATAAGTCATCACTAACTAGAGACTGACTGACCTAGGTCTCGCACCTCTAACCAAAGTATCCAAACCCATCATTTGACCTAATTAGCTGAGTCACTAATCACACATTGCACTTATGACTAGAAGTGTTATGCAATCTCGTTATATCAACAGTGATGTCTCGCCATAAAGAAATAAATCACATGTTAAATGAAAATGAACTTGAGTCCGTTTGCGTGCGTGTCTGTTTCCCTCCTCTGTTGCCTACAAACGGGCAGAAAGAAGGTTCACTCTGCATTGGTTCAGCACCTAGACTCTTGGAACTCATTGAATAACCCCTTGAGATGGCGTGAGACCTCTTGTCACTTGCTTTGCTTCCGTTTGCTGTGGGCTGCTAGCAGACACACCGCAAAGGTGTGGACCCTCCTGAGGAGCAATGCAAGGTAATGTAGAAATAAGGAGAAATAAAAGATTGCGAAGCCAAATGCCACAATGCCCCTGTGGGAATATGAATATGAAGACGAGCCCATCATTGTCAAGGTGAGCCCATCAACACAAATGAGCCAGTATGACAAATTTGTTCAAAAGTGGTGCCAACATAAACAAAATAAACTTGACCACCTAAACATATCGACCTGACCTTGTTTTCCCATCTAGGAAAAAAACATTCGGCAAAGTAAATGGTACAGCACTAAATGGTGTGCGTTCAGAGAGTGTAATTTAGTAATTTAGTAATTTTATCGCCAAAGAAATGCTGCTGCAAAAAAGAGACAGCATTTCAAGAAATGCTCCAAACACTTGACAGACTGCGTGGTTAGCCTGTGAGAAAATACGCCTCACAGACGGCAATTCCGACAATAATATTGCTTAGCGCCAATTTATGGGACAATAAACATTTCAAAACACTCTTTCATTGTTCACTAAAGAGTGGCATGGTAAGAGTGGTCTCTCCCAACATGAAGGTTGCTGGTTCGGTCCTTGATTATGTCGAAGTATCCTTGGGCAAGGCACTCAACCCCCAGTTGCTCCTGATGCGGCGTCACCAGTAGGTAAATGCAGAAACAGCCTCAAAGCGCTTTATCCCAGTGCACTTTGACTGACTAGCAACTGTCCAACCTGAGTCGCTGAAGACGATGTAGAATGTCTAACTGATGACCGACTGAAGTCGGTATGTGGTGACCAACTCACCACATACCGACTTAGCTACAGTACTTCAGTAACTGACTACCGCGCGAACGGACTGATGGGCTAGGGCTCATTCCAGCCTAGAATTGCCCAGATCTGAAAGACCATACCGTCACTTTTAGAGCAATAAAGATGTGCGAGCAGAGAAACCATCTTTTCAGTGAATATGTTCACATGCCAACCTAATTGCTTCCTCGATCGATGCTCATCCTGCAGCCAGCCGAGTGGAGGGTGGTGGTGCTGAATGACCACGCTTATTGACTCAGCTGTTGTTTTGTTTGCTTTGTGCTACAAATCGCTCAGCTACACTAAGTCAGGGAAGGGAGGGAAAAAACAAAACATAGTGTGCCACGGAGCAATAAACATCACACCAAACCCCTGAGCGCTTTTTCAAAACAATAACTTGTGTAAGTTCAGGTTTGTCAATACTTGACAAATGTCTGTGCAAAATTTTGCCCTCGTATACCATATGTTTTCCAGCCTTTTTGGGATTAGAAAGCGGGAGAAGCGGTACTCCGTTTTGAGTATAAAAACGTAGCCCAAATGTTCTGCTAAGCAATCTGAAAAATATCGACATTTTCTACTAATATGCGGGTGTGTGTACTTTTCACGTTACATATAAGTAAAGTTTGTGAGACCATGGTTTGATTACTACTAATACTTGTAATACTAATAGTTGTTTCCGGTCTGCGTTTCGCCAGACTCCAACTGCCCTACTCTCGTTTTTCCCTGACTTTCTGCTAAATATTTCATGCCATCCGGAGTGCATCTATTCTTGGTGCATCATAAAAGCTGCTGGGAGTCAAAACAGAATTTAAACATCATCCTACACCCCTTGGAATGTTCACCTTGTTTATTTTTGCGCCCTTGTACCAGCCATGAGTTATCAAAGTCCATATGATAATGTCAGTATGTGAATGGACAGGCCTGATATAGCAAAGGACAAAAAAGTACATGCCTGATTTTTTATTTTTTTCATGTTTGTCGCACCTAAATGTTCACGATCATCGAAAAAATTAAATATTAGTCAGTGACAACACAACTAAACACAGTTTTTAAATGAAACTTTTTATTGTTAAGAGAGAATAAAGCCAAACTTTCGTGACCCTGTGTGAAAAGAGATTAATCGCCCACCCGTTACATCATAACTTAAGTGGTTTATCACACCAGAGTGAGAGCAGTAATCCATAAATGCCGAAAACATTAAACAGGAGTGGCTGGCCAACCAAAATTACCCCAAGAGCGCAGTGATGACTGATCCAAGAGGTCACAAAAGACCCCGCAACAAGATTTGTGCCTTGTGTATTACATCGTTCTTACACAGGGATTTGTTCCCCATCTGGATGCAACTATTTACTGATAAGTGTGGATGCGAATCCGCCAAAAACACACAAAAGGGTGACAATTAGTCACCACCCTTACTGTGTTGTAAGTGCTATTATCTTCCAGACAAGTCCACCACACGATGGCGCTTTCATTAAAGTCTGAAGGAGTTGAAATTTCTCACACAGCTTAGTGCACTCTACCCACTGTAACTTTAGGGTGTTTGGTTGAATCAAACCTTTAAGAGACTGACATATGTGTAAAATTTGAGGAAGATTGGTTGAAAAAAAAAAATGGCTGCCCTCCAGCCAAACATCTTATTGTCCGTAAATCATTGACCATTTTTCATGATCATCTGTATGCTAACATGTCTTCCCAAGCATTTGGAGTTTTCCAATAAATAAACACACAAAACTTAGAAAATGTATGCGTTTAATCACTTAAAAGCACTATCCCTCCTGACAAGGTAGCCGGTATCCTGAACTTGTGTCTTCACAATTAGATTGGCCGTTTGCACATAGTGGGGGCACTGACAGGACGGGTTGAGCGGGGCGACATTTGAGGCGATAAAATGATGGACGCGCCCAGGAGGACGTTCACTCGTCATACGCTATGCCATTAACCGTCTCTTCCATTTACCTAATGCCTCCGTGTCTCCTTGGCACTTTCTTTAACCTTCTCTTCCTTGATTCATGCACTTTTTGTTTCTGCTGTACCAGCAATGTGATCTAACCGTGCCCCCCAGGCTTCCTTTATTTCTTCGCCGTCCTATTACTTTCATTTTTTAACGCTCACTTCATCACCTCTTGGTGCAAAAATGTGGATGGTAAAAAAAAAGGACACTGAAAATGGCGAGAGACTATATTGTGTCAGACAGAAATACATTTGTACTCTCGTGTTCATTTGTCTCCATCTCTGCGGCTTCAGAAGGCTCTTGTTATTTTTCGCCACTCTTACTTAATATTCAAAGTTTGACATTTGCCGCGATTTGCAGATAAATAAAATAAATCATTGTTTACCGGCAACGCCACCAGACACTCAATCAGGACTGCGTAATTAACATTTAAAAAAAGGAGGGAAGGGATTAGCGTAGGAAATGAGAGATGATAACAACAAAAAGCCAAGAGGGAGGGATTGCGGCGTTCCACTGAGGAAGAAAGCGACGTGTTTTTTCTGTTCCTCGGCAATATTGCTTACGCAGGATGAAGTCAGTCAGGGAATCGATATCCAGTCAAGGATAGGAAGTGCTGAGGCTGATTGATGACGGCCAATTATCTGAATAATAAAGACGCCTGCTGCTTCTGTTTATGAATTCATCCCAAACAAAGGTGCCACTGGGCAGCTGCAGGAGGCAATGGGCATACATAAGCAGCATCACATATAAGAACAAATGTCTTCAATAACTTATGACACCGGCATAGCCTCACTGCACAAAGCACACACCATAAATATGCATCGCTGGCCTCCGCTGCCTTTCACCCGGTCTTGGAAACATTAAATGTCACTCTTCATAATTTCATCTCACTTTCATTGGTGGCGGAGGGGCGGAGAGAAAGCAAGACATCATCCCTTTACAGGCAAACAGAGAATATTTATGTGGGACTCCGTCGCCGTCCTGCCAGCGGCGACCAGAGTACGACAAATGTCAGCGTGAGAGGATGGAGAGGAGTCATCCGGTGGTGCATGGGACAAAGGGTGGTGTGCGGATGTAAGGGTTTTGGTACTTGCTCTCTCAACCGCCCCGTTACTCCAGTCGCCACGGCAACAGGCCCTGAGGCGTCATGGCTGAGAAAACAACTTGGAGGCACAGAGAGGGTGCGAGATCAAACCAGAGTTAACTACAGTGGATTTTTTTTTTCACACCAAGTGCCACCTTAGAAAAAAAAGTTTTGCAAGCCACCGTTTTTTCTCCCTCTACTTACTCCAATGGTTTGGCGTTTGGTTTGTACAGTGGCCTTCGGTGGGGATCCAATCCACCTCTAAATACCACCACTATCACGTTACAACTACAGAAACCATTAGTAAAAAAAAAAAAAAAGAAAACCTGGCGTTACAGAATTGGGCATGAATACCATTATTACTACGCAACACACCCGATTAACTTTGACTTAACAACTTTATCTTTGAACCAGGGCTGTCGATTGATTAAAATATTTAATCGCTATTAATCACATTTTGTCCATTGATAAACCATAATTAATCACACTTAATCACTGCCAGAAATACGTTTTTATCTATAATAAGAAGGGATGTCAATCTCGTTGTGGTAAATTATTTGATATGCAGCCACAATAGCCACATTTATGCAAAATTTGATACATTTTGGAAATATGGGACAAACATTTTTCAACAAACTAACATCATTTACAAATCCCTCTGCTTTTACATGTTTAATGCGAGCGTTGCTTTGTCCCTTTTTGTTTAACAGCCCTTGAACTCACCATGCAAATTTAGGCTACACGGATTTTAAAATGCGGTATAAATTAACTCTACTGTATTTTGGCCCCAAATGTTGACACGGTGTGGGAATGCACAAAGTTAAGATTGGATGACCTTATTGAGTGCTAATGTGGTTGTTTGTTCGGTACACAACCTCCCTTAAAAACTATAACAAAGCGAAGCTCGTACTGGTGGCTGGTGAGACTGTATCCATTTTGTGTTTTTATGTCAGAGTTTGTCGTGTCTTAGTTTTACACAATACATAATAAATGATGTGAGATTGCTATAATGTGCAGTACGTATGCTTTACTGCTGATCATTGGAAACTCCAAAAAGAAAATCACAGGAAACTTCCTTTTAATGGATTATGAACACGTTAACTTTGACGGCTCTACTTTGAATACATTGTCTCAAAACAACTCCAAACCTGCACCACAACATCATCTGGAGCAGTTCAGTTTGCCATCCATCCCCAAATGTTCTCTATGGGATTGGAATCAGGGGAACATGCAGAATGGTCCAAAAGAGTGATGTTGTTCTCCCTTCGTCAAGCGAGCATCGTGAACTGCTGCGTTGTCCTGTTTTTTTGTCATTTTATGAGCGACAGTCTTAACCTTTTGATCAGCTGTTTCAGTTTCATTGTTGTTTTCAATGACTTACTTTTTCAAAGTGCTTTTTGTCTCACTCCCACTTCTTGCTTTTGCATTTTGTAGTTCTACTTAAAACCTCATTCAGATCCAAATGTGCAAAAGGTCAATTCTAGCAATTTTTCAACCGGTCTTAACATTTTGATCAAGAGCGTATACATATATAAACTCGCTTGCTTGTTCATTTAACTCACACAAGACAATGAACAACAGGATTAACGAAATGCTGTGCTGTTCATGGGATGATGCGTTCAAGTGCAGAGGTAATGTTGAGTGTCAGGTGTAGGCTTTCAGACATCAGCCGATCAAAGGACGGAAAAATGTTGACCTTACTGGCCCTGTGAGGTGGATCTGAAATCTGAAAACAGCCTCATTGCTAATAGTGCGTATGTGACACAGGCCAGCACTCTTGATTCTGAAGGCCCCGGGCAGATAACATTGACATGGCAACCCATATTAGCTGAAATTTAATTGGACAAAAACGCACCGGAAGCAGTACAGGCAAACGGCACACTACCAAATGAAGATAATGGAATACAATTCATGGAACAAATACTAGAATTAAATGTCAGTGTTTTTGATAGTGTTTTGATGGCACACGGCTGGGGATGTACTCGCCAGTAATTGACCCGTACATTAACATAACAGCAGCACTTTGTTTAATGCATTTGTATTTATTATTTCATATCTATATGTCTCTGATACAATATGCACGCTACTCTAAATGGCTATAAGAGCCCGCGGTGCTCTTACCACACTTTCAGAATCAAACCAGAGAACGAGCCCAATTCATCCTGCCACAGTATGGATTGCAATAGTGGACCTGTTCTGTCTGTTTCAGTCTGGAAATTGTGGACCGGTTCTCTTAGTCACGATGTTCAAGTTCGCCAGGATCATTTATCACAGTTCCTGCGGGTCACATCGACCGTGGTGAAAATGTTCTCTTTTGTGCAAATGTGTGTTGTGCCCTCAGAGGAGCCCCACATCAGCTCATTTTGGGAACTTTTAAAAGCATGAAAAAAATGTTTTGGTTCTGATTGGTGTGCAGTGTCCTATGTCCATCCATCATTGGAGGTCACTTAACATTGACTGTACAACGCTGCTTCTCCACATTCAGGCGTGTGATCGATACCCCAGCCTCCTCCCTAAATAAGAAACACTACTATGAGATATGAAATTGGCAGAGTTAATCAAACCAGTGTTAACTGCGATATTATTAATAAACTGGCCGCCATTGGGCTTGATAGATTTGTAAAACCAGCAGCAGCACCATTGGCTGAATTAAAAAAGATAATTAAAGTTTTTAAATTGCCTCAATTTCTATTTCACCAAACACACACACACACACACACATCTGTAAGTACACGTGCACTTTTTTCCATTTACCAATAATAATAATGGTAATAATTGCAAATCTCAGTTTGTTAACCTTAAACCTCAAATTCCTTTGCATGATTAGGGTTGAAATTTCTTATTTTCTCCCTTACTCCAACACCTGGCAATACACTATTGCAACGGTACTCTATCAACAACATCTATACTGTACGTAGAAATCCTGACATGAATTATAGCTGGGGGTGTTCATTTACTTAAACCGCAAAGTGAAAAGCGGTGTTACTTGCGATAACTTGAAAGAGGCTGCTTGAAAGCTCCTACCATATAACAGTCTATTGCACAACACGGCAACAACAGAACCAATGTTGTAATAGCGGTAAGGCGCAAACTGCTCAGCCAGCGATGATACTGCAGATGAGTTCAACATGGACAACAATACGGCAAGTGTAAGACGCGTGACTTTTACACCAACAGCATGAGTAACGACGTTTTAAGCGCAGGCAGAGGTAGATAAAGCTACTGGATGGTCCTGCCATCTTGTGGAGTTAATACAAAGAACTTTATGAGGCGGTGGCCTCCAGCCACTACTGTTGATGTCAGGGTTTTTGACCGTGTTAGAGACTCGGCTGGTTATTTGCTTTTGTAGTCCACGCACTCTAGAGACTATAAGAGACTGTGATTAATTGTGCAGTATCACTAAACAATATTTGTTAACCGCAAGTTGTCTTGACGGTGTTAGGCCTTCTCAAGGGAGAATCTGCTGTTGGCTCCAAAATAAATGCGAGACAAGACAAGATCTTTGAGAACAATAGGAATTTAATATAACTAGCATGCAAGATTACAGGTCAATAAAACCCGAACAGATTCTAGAGAAAATGTCTGAGTATTCATGCATAAATTGGGGTAGAGGTGGGTCGAAACAGAGTCAATGGAGGGCAGACTCGCTTGCCTAGACACCCAGGGTTATTCAATTCAGGTGATAAGCATGTGGAGGCCCTGAGCCTTGAGCAGATAGTTATAGCAAGTCAGTGGGATACTAATGCGATCTGATATTAGTCAAATCAAGTGGAAAAGTGAATATAAGCATTTTACATGTGCAATACCAAACCATATTTTCCTACTACCAGGCCCGAATTACTGTAGCAGCAACTGTTTCATATATAAACATCTGTCGTTTAGCTATGACAGACAATTGAATGTTTAGATTGGCTGTATATTCACATGACAAGCCAGTCTTGGGCCAAATACGCCACATGATGGCACTCTTAATAAACTCCATAAGTTGGATTGACTTGAAATTTCTCACACAGCTCTAGAAAACACCCACTAGGGCTTTTGGTACTGACAAGCACGTGTCAGCAAGATTGGTTGAAAAACATGGCTGCCTTTCAGCAAAAGGTCTTACTTACTTAGCATCTAATTGTCCATAAGTCATCGACCATTTGTCCAATGATTATTCAACTTTATCTGTATTACACGTCCGCAAACAAAAAAAGCAATATTTAAGCAATATTTTTTTTCACTCATTTTACCCTAATCCTTTTTTACCCAAACCCTTTTTATCTCCGCAGCACACCTGTAAAGTTTCATGCCTCTAAACAACGGAGTTCCAGAGTTACCGCAGCGACAAACAAACACATATACGAACATCTGACCCGAGTGCGCCGACCCTCGCTCCGATAAAGGCGGCGTCGATCCGAGGCGCGCGCCTGCTAGTAATAAAGTGGAGCAGCAGACAATAGAAAGCTCACACAGAGAGCTGCTGCTGAATCATTAATGTGCACCCAGACTGAGCCAGGGACCCGTGTGGTACATCACGGCTACACTGACAGGTGGCATCCCATAGTAAAAAGCACAGTACATGAAGGGAACAGGGGGGGGGGGCACGGCAAATGCTAATTTGGTCACATGACCTGAAATACACTACAACGACAGAGCTCATTATATTTCCTCATTTCCGCCAGCATGCGCCATTAATCGACTTCATTTCACTCATCAGCGTCTCCTGCCTGTCGTTAAACGAATTTAAGGCAAGGAGTGGAGTAATAAAGATGTCTCCATTCCTGTCCCACGCTAAGGCGGCGAGCAGCGCCATGGCAACCAGTCGGGATGCTCCACGCGTGCCTGTCTGAGGTGCATCATTCAACATTGGAATTGTCATTTTATACGGACTAGTCGGACTCACCTCTACCCACACTTTGAGTTCTGGAACTAGACTCCATTGTTTGTTGTTGAAGGGGAGCTGGTGGGCTTATTACTAGCCCCTCCGGCCAGTGCCTCACTGTTGAACGAGAGGGTCACTTACCTATGCCTCCAGTTTGGGGAAAGGGTCCCGACTGGTCCCGTTTGGACGTAATGCGCCACACGACAGTTCAGAGTACCCAGACTTTTTGGAGTCTAACTCCGTAGCTCTACTGGGAGACTTCAACGCCCATGTAGGCAACGACAGTGTGACCTGGAGGAGCGTGATTGGGAGGAAAGGCCTCCCCGATCCGAACCCGTGCAGTGTGATGTTTTTGGACTTCTGTGCGAACCAGAGTTTGTCCATAACAAACACCAAGATCAAGAACAGGACACTCTAGGCTGCAGGACTATGACTGACTCTGTAATTGTATCATCAGACCTGCGTCCACATGTGACCCACATGACCCAAAAGTGTAGTGAGGGTGTGATGGGAACGTCTAGCAGAGTCTCCCGTTCTTCAAGTTGTCATATCTCTCTTCCAGCAGAGCTTCACCTGCATCCATTGCTGAGGCAGCTGATCAGAGCTGCGGCCACAAAGAGATCAGAGATCAGTCAAAAGACTCCACAGTGGCAAAGTTTCACCCTCTCAACGCGCGCTCGCGGAGCAGATTTTGGATGTAGAGCGGACTTTCCCGGACTCTTTACTTATCATCCTGGGCGACTTTAACAAGGGAAACCTGAGCCAGGAGCTGCCAAAGTACAAACAGTTTATTAAATGTCCGACGAGAGAGCAGAAGACGCTGGATCATTGTTATACTACAGTCAGTGGGGCTTATCGAAGTGTGTCACGTGCTGCTTTAGGCCTTTCTGACCATGCCATGGTTCACCTCATCCCAGCATACAAACAACGACTGAAGCTCTCCAAACCTACTGTGAGAACGTCTAAAAAGTGGACAAGTGAGGCTGTGGAGGAGCTTCGCACATGTTTGGATATAACAGACTGGGAACTATTTAACTCATCTACTAATAACCTGGACAAATACACAGACACAGTAACCTCGTACATTCAATTCTGTGAAGACAGCATAGTCCCATCTTACACCAGAGTCACCTTCAACAACGACAAACCCTGGTTCACACGCAGACTGAGACAGCTAAAAACATCCTCATGCCTTTACTTATCAGTGATTTCAATTTCAATTTTCTACTCAGGGTTCTATGTTTAGTAAGTGTTAGTTCTATGTTTTAAGTTGGGAACGTTACATCTGGATTGGCAGACTATAGGAGATCACACTTCTTAGCCTCCCAGAGAAGGTCTATTTCAGGGTGCTGGAGAGGGGGGCTTGATTTTTAGTCGAGCCTCGGTTACAGGAGTTGCAATGTTGTTTTTGTCCCGGGCTTGGAACACTGGACCTGCTCCATACTGTACGCCTGCAAGGGTGCTTATAGACTTCGGGACCGGGAAGTCTGGACTTCCCTACTAAGACTGCTGCCCCTGCGACCCGAACCCGGATAAGCAAAGGAAAATGAAATGGAATGGAGTTTGTAATGTTTTGTTAGATGCTACTTTGTCTTGCAGAGAGATGCCAATGCTGCACGATCAACTGTCACATCTGTGTCAAATTCCTCACATTTTAATTAGTGTCTCAATCAAACAGGTCTGCACGCTCTAATAACACTCATAACAGGTGTTTTTTTCCTGTTACTTTTCTCATTATGCACTCACTGGCCACAACATTAGGGACACCTGCACAATTGTAATGACGTTACTAATAGATCATAATAATTGATATTCACAATAACTAAAAACAGCACTACAAATAATAACAATAGCACCAAAAATATTGTCAAATGAACCACAAAATAATCCAATAATCTCTAAAATAAATACAGGACAGGATGATAAGTGATTAAAAATATTACTACATTTCATGTATTAAACATGTACACTAATTACATATTAGTAACATAATATTACAACTACCATATGTGATATTGTTAGTTAAACCAGAAACTAATTATTTTGTCATGAAAAAAATAATGTTAAATTCCGGACTAAATTCATTGTAATGATAATTATAATTAAAAAATATATGAAATATTTATCTATTTTTAAAAATACTACTCCTACTACTGCTAACACTGATACCATATCTGACATTGTTTATTAAAGAGAAAAAAAACCCTTATAAAACCTCATATATGACTAAGTTGAGAACTATTGTGAATAAATAAAAATGTAAAATAATTACTGATTTAAAAAAATACTACTGCTGATATCTGACGTTTCCTATTAAAGCAGGAAATAAGTACCCTCTAAAACTTCATAAATGAGCACATTTAGGACTACGATAAATCCATGAAAATGATTCAAAGTAATATTGTCTATTGACTCATTGAGGGCTTTGTGAATTTACTTGACGGCAACGGGGTGGGCGTGGTTACGAGGGGATGGTGGGCGTGGCCCTGCCCCCTCGGTTGCGCACGCTCTCAGCCAGTGCTGCTGAATGGAGGGGAGGGAGACGCTGCAGGTAGTCAGCATCAGTCACAGCAGCATCGGTGCTTCCAGGAAGAAGAAGAAGAAGAAGAAGAAGAAACGTCCAAATTAGTGCACGTGCGTGTCTGTCCCCACAAAGTGAAGATCGAGCTCCGTCGCCATGGGACCGCACCGGAAGAACGCCGAACTCCCCTGAGAAAAGAACTCTAAAGCACATTTTCAGCCGCGGGGATGTTGTGAAATACCCAAGTGAAGTGTCCGCCCGGTGGATTATTACTATTATTATGATGACGATGATGACGAAGGCTCTCGCTACGTTTTCTCTCAGCATCCTGACGCTGGTGCTGTCCAACTTGCACCTGTGCACGGGCAGCAACCGGCATGCAGTGTACTGGAACAGCTCCAACATACTGTAAGTGCAGACCCCCCCTTTATGTCCACCAATGTGTGTGTGTGTGTGTGTGGGGGGGGGCTCTTTGTGATTGTGGTCCTGCATCTCTTTTGTTTCCCTGCACAAATAAGGTGCCCTGATTTGTTGTCACATCCTCCCCAATGCAGAATTTGAATGGGACAGTCCATTCACTGGGATTACACACTGCTGTTTATTGACAAACAAAATTGGACCACAATAAAGGTCTGCAAAGCTTTAAAAGAAAAAGTACAGATCCTTATGGTCTGTATATTGAATGAGATATTTCTTGCAGAAGCGCAGCAAACCTGCCAGATTGCAAGGGGCGTCTCCTGTGCGTGGCCTCCTTCAGGTCACCGCAAATAATATGAAATTGGGATCCCAGTCTGGACTTGAGAAAACTGTCGTTTTGTTTTGGTGAAGTCATTCTTTTCAAAATGCACGGATGTTCACTATGAGATGGTGATGAAACAATGCAATTATATAAATTCTAGGCCATAATATGCAGTAAACAAATAGGAAATGGCTTGACTGGGTATTATTTACCCGCTCTTCCTTGTAGAAGTGCTCCGAATCGGTCCGATCGCAGTGGGCGTGTCTTGTGCAAAGCCCCATACGTTTTCAGTGTGGCTTTAGGTCTGTGCTCTTGCGGGACCTTCAGACAACTGCCCTTTTCTCCTAGTTAAGCTTTTCTTTTGGTGATTCTGTTGCTCATCGTCACACTCAACCTGCCACTGCTGTAACGTATGGTCCACCACATTGATGCTCAAACTGTGGTTCAAGCGCCGCTGGTGGTACGCAGGCTCCCTTTTAGTGGCAACGGATTAAAACATAAAAACAATGTCAGAACATAGAAACCATTAAAGGTGCAATCCTTTGACTTTAAGCTGCCGTGTTGTCATTTATCCGGCTTTTGTGCGGTGCTTCTACGTTTGCTCGACACATCTCTACGCGCTCCTCGAGGTTGCTTAGCTCAGGTAAGCCTCCCTCAGCCTCTCA
The DNA here is from genome assembly GCA_024372805.1 of Oostethus manadensis. Taxonomy (NCBI): domain Eukaryota; kingdom Metazoa; phylum Chordata; class Actinopteri; order Syngnathiformes; family Syngnathidae; genus Oostethus; species Oostethus manadensis. The sequence goes on from QODF01000073.1 coordinate 689,752, forward strand.
CGTCTCAACTTGCTGTGAGGCGCAGATCGATGTAGACTCGGTCCGCCTCCGTCTCCTCATTAGCAAATGCAAGGTTCTCACATTCTTTTATCTCCTCTCCTCATGCAACCTCACCCCGCCTCCTTCCCCCTCCATCCTCCTCCTCCTGGTGTCCATTTATATTCGCCTCCTATCGCCGCCATCCATCTCATACTTGCTTATTTTCCTCTTTTTTTTTCTTGCTGCGTCTCACCCAGACGGCCTGTCCCTCTCAGTTCCCCCTTCGTTTAATTTCCTGCTTCTCATTACCAGACGCTCCATCTGCTGCTGGTCATATCCATGCACGTCCCCACCACTCAGCTGGGAGTACAAATGCAGCAGATGATTAGTATTAGGGCTTGAAAGGAGGCTTGGACTATTAAGTCATGTCCAAGAAACACTTTAAGGGCATGCAGTTCGGAATTTGGCCGCAATTTTTGCACTGGATACCTCAGTTCAGCAAACATCAAAGACAAAACTCAAAGCTTTTTCTTTGGCTTTTTGTGTTTTTACGCCACCTGCTCATTGATGACCTTAATTGATAAATGATTGCGTTTCATGGTAGACTATGATCTCTCATTAGTCGATTAGTCAATATGTAGTATTCTGGTCACTTGGCGGAAGTAATGATACGAAACACCGAGACATTACCTTACATTACCTTAACATCGCATGAAGTCAGCCGTGGCATGTCCGACGTGATAAAGTGAAAAAAACGTTCTCCTCTCATCTCGTGTGGAAGCGGTACGTATTTGGCTTCTTAAGTTTAGAAGAAGAAATACGACTGTACTTCTTTTTACACATGTAAGACAGTGACCAGTACTTAAATTTCCTGCATGGTTAAGATGTCAGCGTATCGCATCAGAAAACATCACATCACTATCTCTGTGTGCTTATTTTTTTTCCTTTTTTTGGTGAGGCACATTCACTCCAACTGAAAAGAGTCATTTGCAGTGACGTGTGTGGCTAAGTTCTTTTTACTCTTGAATGACGGTGAACAATATTTAAAAGAGTTATATGTGAATTGTGAATTGAGTATGTTTTTTTCAATATTACCACGTGGTTAACAACATGATGTTGTTATCTAATGTTGTAGTCTCGTGTTAAACAATGCCAAGGCCTCAGATAATGAGGTTTGGAAGTGAGCCCTGAAAGCAGGTTTGGATACAGAGTTTTTTTTAACACTGACATCTGACACTGACATCACGCAACCCGGACATCCTTATATGGGCATGCCCAGGTACAGGTAGGCATGCTCTACCTCTGCTCTGCTTTGCGCTGTTATTCTCTGTCGAGAATTAAACCGTTAAGCAATGGCTCACAGTAGATGTTTGTTCGGGTGTGAGGGAAAGCTAATTTTGATTAGCTTTCCTAAAGAGGCAAGCATCAGGCAGAAGTGGTTGGAGTTGCTGATTCACTGCAAGCAAGAGAAAAATATGCTATATATATATATATATGTATATATACAAAATATAAAAATACAAAAATGGTAAACATTATTGGAAGAAAGTCATAATTATGAGAATAATGTGCACAAGAAAAAAGTGAAAATAGTGGTAATTTTAGGAGAATAAAGTCAAAATATTAAGAGAAAAAATCCATATTCTAAATGGGAAAAGAGTTGCTGTCATTGGCACGCGGGACTGTTTAGTGAACATGGGCCAATACGAAGCCGGTCTATCTGGCAAACTGTTGCTGAGGTCCGACACTTTTCCAGCGTTACTTGGTCGTGTTGAAGAATCAGAAGAGCAAGCTGTAAATTTAGGAATTGGGGTTCGGCGGCTGTCCGGAAGTCCTTGGGAGCGCTTACCTGGAGGAGAGCTGGGGGTTGAGTAAGTTACACAGACCATTTGGGCAGGAGGCAGGAAACACTGCAGGAAGAGGAGCCGAGTCTGGAAGTTCCGGAAAGCTCACTGTGTGGGTTATGTTATGTCATTATAAAACGGAAGTACCAGCTGTATTTAGCGAGACTGGATGTGTGACTGTCAAAAAAATTAGTTGTGCATACAGGACTCCAAAAAGTGTCATGGGAGTGAGCGTGAGAGTAAATTAGCAGCTCTTTCTTGCAAAGTGTGTTGAATTGGGTGTCCGTGTGTCATCTTATCTCTGGATTTTAATTAGTCTTTCCCACCACGGTGTGAAAAAGTGGTTATTGTTGGCGGCGCACTTATTCATTATGATGTTCGCACAATTTTGTGACTGTAAAAGGACATTTATATGGCGAGGTAATGAAAAAAAGGGTTCTGCGATGGGGAAAAAATGCAAAAAGTGACCCAGTTTGCAGGAGGCTGACAAATCCTGGGAGGTTAAGTCAGGAATAGACATGGCCGTCAAGACTTTAAAGGCCTTTGGGTGGTCCAGCTGAAGTCCTCATTTGTTTAACGATGAAGCTCCTTTTGTCACCTGGTTCTGTTTCTGGATACAGACCCAAGAGGAGGATGGGAGTCAAGGCCAGGGAGAGAGCGCGAAAGGGAGGCCTTCAGGGCCAAACAACAAGTCGGGGACTTAATGTTTGAGCCTGCAGCGCACGGCGCAGATGGCTGCTGCACAGCTGCAAGAAATGAGATCACTTGGACGCCAAGCTGTGAGCGGCAAACTCATGAAAATGTCTTTTTATGATAACGCCGGCCTAACATGTCTGAAAAGGGGTTTGTCACACGGTGGATGGGCTGATCTGATTCATCTTCATCCCTTGCTGGCCTCTCGCGAGTAAACAGTTTGCTTTAGCTTCTTGCTTGTTTGGAAAGCTAACATCTCCATTATCCAAACCGCTTTGATTACCGCCCAGGTGTGTCAGCAGCGTGCCCGCTGCATAGCCCTGCTCTCGGCGGTGCGCCTGGCCAACTTGTTACAGATGTCCCTGCTAATGGCTGGCTGAGGCGGGAACAACACACACACGGACGCACGCACACGCACAGGCAGGCCATTAAATCATCTCGCATCTAAGGCCATCTGCCAATTAGATGGGGGGAGATGTGGAACATCTTGAGAGCATGCGAGCGCCGCGGAGGCCTCGCCTTCCCACAAGCGCCGTTTCATGCCTTCCGCCACATTCGCCCCGTCAGGTCTTAGACACGTATTTGGTAATTGGGCACACAGAGTCAACTGGGTTGGAACACCTGCTGACAGCTTCTTTAAACAAGTGGCGACTATGCATTACGGCCTCATGGACAGGTGGATCCTTTTGATGTAGCGATTTTATATTTAATATAGAGCAGTGGAACGGGTCATGTGTGCTGGTTCTTTGCCTGGGGGCATGGTGTCTTCAGTCCCGGGTTTGACATCAAACAGCCTAGTATAGCCCAATCGGCCTGTGGGGCAGGTATGATGGTGCCCTGCGAACTCTGCCTAGCAACAAGATGAGTCAGGTTGCTAATTCAGTTGTTACATTTTGCAGCAGATAATTGTTTATATTACACAAATGATAAATAAAATCATACAATTTAAAATAATGTGATAAATAATAAATTAATTTCATTTTCATATTTTTATTTTATATAGCATCAAGTTTAGATGAAAAAAAATGAAGAATTACATTTAGTTTTAAAATGTTTTAAATAAAATACTTAACATGTAGTTTTTAAAAATAATTGTTAGATTGATTTGTTTGTACAATATCTTTGTCATTGTAACATGAAGAGTGAATTGGAACGCTGTCCCCCCAGTTCAAAATCAACACAAAGTTACGGTAATTCCTCAAAAATTTGGTGCTTCGAATTTCACAGCTTCACACAATTACGTTAAAAAAAAAAAACAATTATATACTTGTTGCTGTCTTGTTGTTGAATGTGGCAAATTTTTTGTAAAAAACCCCCAATGCATATTTAAGCAAATTGCATGAATTTTTTGCCTAGACAAATCATTTCCAAGCGTAGAAATGTCTAAATGTCTAAAATACAAATATAAAGCATTCAGAAGTCACATTAAAAGACGTTGTTGGTGATATGTAGTAGTCGACACTGGTCACTAGGTGTCAGTAATGTTACATTGATGACATAATAGCCACTGCAGTGCCTACTGTCCAGACAGGAAGTACGAAAAAAACAAGGATCTCTCGCAATGCTAATGTATGAGTCTATATTATGTCTTATTTATGTCTAAAATCTCTTATTTTCTCTTACTACGTCTACTATACTGGGTAATACTAGTGTAAAGGTGGCTGTGGGGGTGTTATTTCATTTTTAGAGGGCTCTAATAATGTTAAAATTGTATTTAAAAGGTCTTAAATGCTCCGATTAATAAATTTATTAATGGGTAAATAAGGAATCCAAATTTGCATATCATGTTCAGGTCTGGAACCGACTAACCAAATGTAATAATGCTCTCTAAAAAGTCAAATACGCTTAAAACGGCCACACACAAATGGCCTTTTTAAAAATTATAAATACAATTATTGCTACTTTTTAAATATGATTTGAGCTTGTGAAATGTGATTTCAAAAATCTTGACATATTAAACGCCCCCTTTGCAACCATAGTGAATAAGACGCATGCAGCAAGTGCAGAGTACGTATTTGGCCATGGCTCTTGTGTTGCATGTAATGATCTGATGGCGTTGGTGTACCTAATGAAGTGTCCTGTGCGTGTTAATCACCACCCGCACATGTTTTTTACAGCAGAATCGTCTTACTCACTCATTTACCGGCTGCCATGTGGATGTGCGTTGTGGGAGTGTGCAGACCCAGATAGACCTGGAGGTGGTTCCCTGCAGGATGCTCGCGCTAAATAGGGCGACCTTGTGAGATATTTCATCACAGTATATAGGGAGATTGGGCTGAAGATGAAATGGGGGGAAAGTGAAAGCAACTTTTTGGCTTTTTGTTCCGAATGGGGTATTTTTGGCAGAGATGATCCCCGGGAGAGTTGTGATCCGTGCTAATGTAGACACAGGCAGGCTTATTCATGTGGACCGCTGGTCGGAGACAAAAAAGTCAGGCCCAGCATCACATTTGCTAGCTGATTACATTCTGCTCGTCCACCTGCAGCCCGCTTTGCCTCTTTTTCAGTCTCCTGCAGCTTTGCATGAAAAAAACACATTTGCTCTCTCGTGCTCACTGTAGCGCACAACCTCTTCAATGGCGGCTATACAGATTCGAGGCTGATTGGAAAGTGCAACGTGACCTTTTTCTGGGCTTTTTAAATTGAATAGTCTGTCTTTTGTATTGTATTCCGCTGTGTGTAACTTGATTATTTTCTTTGTGGCGTTTAATCACGCCTGTGTCTGTAAAGTCTTTTGTAGCAAACAGGGGCCAAATTACAGAAACGTACTTAAATCTCACCAACTCTGAGAGTACTTTTACAAGTTATGGGAAAGTCCTTGTACTAAAAAAGACTGTACGCATTATATTTAGTGGGCCAAAGACATTTTGCGTGCTGGCTATACCAAATGCTCCGTAATAAGGGGGGAAAAAACATCGAGCACACAAAAAAACCTTATCAGCCACCTGAAACGCCAGAAAAAAATGCAAAAGGTTTACCTGAGCTCTCTCTGGCGTCACATCAGCTGCTCGGAGCGTGTGCCCGACTACAGTGCACCATGCTGGGCCACGCCAGGTGGCTCCTCTCGCTCTATACTCCAAGCATATGTCCGAGTACACTGCCCGTTGCCGGGCCACAGCAGGTGGCTCCCTCCACTTTATACTCTGGTTCTCCTGATAGTAGTGATGTCAGGATTTTTGATTTGGATAAATCAACAGGTACAGATGGTCAAATCCTAATTTGTTCAAGTCCTTCTAACCTCCAGGTGTGCACAAACAACACTTAAATTTCCACTTCAAAATGTAGATATAAAAAAGATATCGGTTATCAGTACCATATTGGTCTGCAGCATAAAGTTATTGTACCGGTTTTGAAAGAAATATTTTGTGTCCTCTGGTAACTCTAGTAAAGCTTTTGCCGTAGGCAGCCTCCTGATGCCGTTTCTTAAAAATGAACATCATCATGAGCATCAGCTTTATCTACCTCTGCGTGCGCTTTAAAAGTGTTGCTACTCAGCTCTTGCTGTGAAACTTGCTGTACAGTTTTGTGTTGTAATAAACCACCTTCTTCAAAATGAAAATGAGCATTACTTTTATTTACCTCTGCATGCACTTTAAAAATGTTGCTACTCAGCTCCTGGTGTGAAACTTGCCGTACCGTTTTGTATTGTAATAAACGACTGTTGTATAAATGAACATCATCGTGAGCATCAGCTTTATTTACCTCTGCATGCGCTTTTAAAATGTTGCTACTTAGCTCTTGCTGTGAAACTTGCTGTACAGTTTTGTGTTATAAACCACCTTCTTAAAAATGAACATGAGCATCAGCTTTATTTACCTCTGTCTGTGCTTTAAAAATGTTGCTACTCAGCTCTCGGTGTGAAACTTGCCATGCCGTTTCGTATTATAATAAACGACTGTCGTAAAAATGAACATCATTGTGAGCATCCGCTTTGTTTTCCCTTTGCGTGCGCTTTAAAAATGTTACTACTCCGCTCCTGGTGTGAAACTTGCTGTACCGTTTCGTATTGTAATAAACGACTGTCATAAAAATGTACATTGTCATGAGCATTAGCTATTTTTCATCTGCGTGCGCTTTAAAAGTGTTACTACTCAGCTCTTGGTGTGAAACTTGCCGTACCGTTTTTGTCTTTGTAATAAACGACCATGTGATAAAAGAGCCATGTTTTTCATTCTGTAAACTTTGTAGTTTGCGTAAATAATTTTAAGGATAGGTATATATGATGCCATGTGACACATATTATGTGTTTAATTAATATGCACCATATGTGCTGTGTTCTCATAAATCATGCTGCATTCATGGGAATATAGTGACATTTCAAACGGCGCTCTTTAAACTCATGTGTAACTAATTATAATGCAAAAAGGACGTGCTTCGTTTTAGCCGCGGTACCCTTTTTTGTGTATATAACTGAGCAATTATCTTTTAAAGGTTTTCGAAGTCTGCAAGTTACATGGTTGTAATCAGAAAACAGGTTTTGCATGCGTTGGACTTTCTTCTTCAATTATAAGGCCGTGCAGATGATACCACGCCCTCAGCAGGACTGTGGCATTGTACACTTGTACGCCGTGAAGTGGTACATCTCAAAGTAAGAAGGAAAACTGCCGAGCTATGCAAAAAGTGCGAGCCCAAACATGAAGGAGGCAGTCTTGGACTATTTGGGTCCACTGAAGTAAACAAAGTCTGTCTATTGTCTGGTCAACTTCTTACCACTTCATAGTAATAAAGCTCCATTTCTGCACAGAAGGACTGTTAGCGCTGACACGCATTCACACGCAAAACCAGTTATTGAACTACATCACTGTTTAGCTAGCCTGTTAGTTAATTACCCATTCAGTTAGTTTGTTAGTTAAAGATGTCTCCAGGATTCCTACGTAAAAATGACCATATTTGGACGTATGCAAGTAAGTGAGTACATGATAGGTGCTGAGTGCCATTCTAGTTACTGTACGTTTGGAGAGTCAGAATATTTCACTGTCAAGTGAAGTTTGGCTTGAAGAAATGTCCTTTCCATCAATATAAGAGCGATGCGTTCATTCCCAGCAGGGTGCGGACGTCGCTTTTAGCCGTTGTGGATGCACAGTGCATCAGAGACAGATTTCAGTTTCCTTCAAATGTTCTCATTACGGTGACGGCGCTCACCAAAAAGGTCTCAGGCCTTCGTATAATTACTTCTTCAATAACGGAGGGTGAAAAAATCTCAATTATACCAGAATACCTAATTACAGCGCGCCTTATACCATACTTGGAAATTGCCCTTGTCTGCGTGCGACAGAGAGGAAAAGTGTCGCCGTATCATCATCGCTAAGCCGCCGGGACACTTCCCACTTGTGGAAAAACACTCTTGTTGAGTCCTGTCACGGCTGCGGTGGTCAGTGATAACTAACTGCCAAAAAAGGCGGCGCCATACCTCACAGGTAACCAAACAAATCATTCCCCAGCGAATGCGGCGGCAGTGTGTTTTTTTCCGGGCCGTGTGGCGTGACAAGGCCCATTTCCTAAATAATATGAAAGGTCACAAGCCAGGTGAGCGGATCTTTTACAGACAGATCATTTTTATGGTGGATGATGAGAAGGTAATTTCCCAGTGGATGGAATGTGGTTGGGGGAGTATTTGCATTCAGATGACGTCTCCTTTGGGTTAGGAGCTCATAATGGTTTTGGACGGTATGGATGGACCCCTCCTAACCTACTGAGGGTCTTAGATGGACCCCATAATCCAAAAAGAGACTTTATTGAGAGTAATAGTCAACATATTCCCACTTGTGACCTCCTATCTATTACACTGCAAGCTGATTAAAAGCTTCCACCAGGGGCTCTTGCCGCATTAACACCCTTTCTTTTAATTACACACTTAATGTGTGCGTACTGTACAGTCATTTCATCAAGCTTTTTTGACATGACGTGACGCGGAGATGAACAAATATGAAGTATTTTCACCATGAGAAAGCCATTAGTGATAAATATAAAATACATAACAGTAACTACAATTGTCTTTTGTTTGTCTCGTGTTAATTGGTTCCAGAGAGTGGGTGGCATGTTGGCCTCACAGTCAGGAGATCAGGGTTTGAATCTCCGATGGGCATCTCTGTGCGTGCATGGTTTTTCTCTGGGTACTCCGTTTTCCTCCCACATTCCAAAAACATGCATGTTAGGTTAATTGACGACTCTAAATTGTCCATTGAGGGGGAATGTGAGTGTGAATGTTTGTATGTCTGCCCTGCGATTGACCGGCGACCGGTCGAGGGTGTACCCCACCTTCCGCCCAAAGTCAGCTGGGATAGGCTCCAGCATACCTGCGACCCTAATGAGGATAAGCGGCATAGAAAATGGATGGATTTTCATAGTCATTTTTGTGACTTTCTAACTAAGGGTTTTAACATTATTAGAGCATTGTAGACATGAAATAACACCCCTATAGTCAACTTGACATTTGTATTAAGCTTGCATAATCAAAGAAAATTGTTGTTCCTTGTATTTTTGTCGACAGTGAAGTTAGAAGTTAGCTAGAAGTTAGGAGATTTTAGAAGCTAACAATTAAAACGCTTGTATGGTGATCTTCACACCCCGTAGATCACATGGTCAAACTTGCATATATGACTAATTACCATAAATTATTATTCAAATTAATATTTTTTCCGAATATAAGACGACCCGCTTTTGGACAAAATCAACATTTCAAGAAAAACACGTTTTGAATACCGGTGGTAGATTGCAATAGGGAAAGAAAACATCGTCTTCATCAAAGTTATATGATTCTTACTAAACAAACATGTTACCGCCATTAAATATTCATCAGCCATAAAAAGAAAGTACAATATGAATTGAGACGCCCATAAAAATGTCTATTTCCCTCCTGCTAGCTTGACGTTGACGTTCGCCTCGGCACATTCTAATACAATTACACCAGACAGCTGCCAAGGGAAAATCTCCTGCTGGCTTCAAAATAGATAAGAAACCAGACACGTTCTTTGAGAATAATAAGAGGTTTGTTTTAACAAAACTGCATGCAAGGAGATAAATACATAAAATGTCTGACTATTTATGATAAAATATTAATTAATATTGTTAACCACATATGTGAGGGCCTAAGACAATGACGGAGAGACTCACATGCCTAGACACCACACCCAAGGCTGTTGGAAACAGGTGATCATCATGTGAAGGACTTGTTTTGGAGACACGAGGTCTCTAGCAAGTTAGTGTGACATTAATGTGTGCTAATATTCGTCAAATCAAATCAAACAATGCACAAGACATTTTATACGTGAAACAACAAACCGTAGATTTCTAACCAAAGCTTAAAAAAATACAAGTAATAATGGAACACATGAGCAGTCATTTTACAAGCGAAAAAAGTCTATATATTAAGAAAACATCCATTCTTCCATCCATTCTCTTCCGCTTATCCGAGGCCAGGTCGCGGGGGCAGCAACCTAAGCAGGGAAGCCCAGAGGTCCCTTTTCCCGGCCACTTCGTCTAGCTCTTCCCAGCGGATGCCGAGGCGTTCCTAGGCCAACTGAGAGACATGGTCTCTCCAACGTGTCCTGGGTCTTCCACGAGGCCTCCTACCGGTTGGACGTGCCCTGAACACCTCCCCAGGAAGGCGTTCAGGAGGCATCCTAA
>QODF01000073.1:701936-798699 GCA_024372805.1 Oostethus manadensis
AGTGTCCAAAACATGTGGTCGCAAGTCCGACGACACAACTACAAAGTCAATCATCGAACTGCGGCCCAGGGTGTCCTGGTGCCAAGTGCACATGTGGACACCCTTATGCTTGAACATGGTGTTCGTTATAGACAAATCGTGACGAGCACAGAAGTCCAATAACAAGACACCGCTCGGGTTAATATCAGGAGGGCCGTTCCTCCCAATCACACTTCTCCAGGTCTCACCTTTGTTGCCAACATGAGCGTTGAAGTTACCCAGCAGAACAAGGGAAACCCCCGAGGGAGCACTCTCTAGTACTTCCTCTAAGGACTCCAAAAAGGGTGGGTATTCTGAACTGCCGTTTGGCGCATGAGCGCAAACAACAGTCAGTAGCCATCCCCCCCACCTGAAGGCGTAGGGAAACTACCCTCTCGTTTACTGGGTTAAACTCCAACGTGCAGGCTTGGAGCCGGGGGGCAACAAGAATTGCCACCCCTGCTTGTCGCCTCTCATTGCCGGCAACACCAGAGTGGAATGAAGTCCAGCCCCTCTTGAGAGGACTGGTTCCAGAGCCCTTGCCGTGCGTTGAGGTGAGTCCGACTATATCTAGTCGTAATTTTCTCCACCTCACACACCAGCTCAGGCTCCTTCCCCGCCAGAGAGGTGACATTCCACGTACCTACAACTAGCTTCTTTAGCCGAGGATCGGACCACCAAGGCCTCTGCCTCCGGCCGCCACCCAGCTCTCTTTGCACCCGACCCCTTTGGCCCCTCCCATGAGTGGTGAGCTCATGGGAGGGGGGACCCACGTTACCTTTTCGGGCTTTGCCCGACGGGGCACCATGGGTGCAGGCCCGGCCACCAGACGCTCGCCATCGTGCCCCACCTACGGGCCTGGCTCCAGAAGGGGGCCCTGGTGACCCGCGTCCGGGCGAGGGAAAAGGGGTTAAGAAAACAAAGTAATAATATTGAGAGAAAAACGGAAAAAAGTAAATTGGTAATTTTATGAGAAAAAAGTAGCAAATTTATGAAAAAAAACTAATCTTAAATTTACAAGAATAAAGCTGTAATACTGTGAGAAAGAAATATTATAAACCTAGGTATAAACAAGTTATAAAATATATGTAATTTGGGGTAATTTGGTTTATCAAAAAGTTAAAACATTACAAGAATATTCTCAATAAAGTCACTTTACTGTATTAAGAGAAAAAAACAACAACAACTGATTTTCTTTAAATATAAGTTCGGGTTGGTTCATGTAGTGTAGGATTTTCAGTGGAAAAAAGTTTGGACACCCCCGACACCATCATGGCCTTCCATGTTTGCTCACCTCATTGAAAGAGCCTCTCACGTCGACCAGCTTGTTGTTTATTTAAAGGCTTTTTGCTCTCCTTCCTCACCTTGCTCGGGAGTCGATGGGACGTCCCCGTAGGCCTCCTCGCTCCATTTCAACGGCGTGAGTGCGTGGGCCGAGTGAGTGGGCCGGTTCCCTCCCTCCCTCTCATTTATCGCTCCACCGCTACTTGCTGTAATTCCCCAAATACCGTCTCATTACTTAGCCTGCAACACTTTACATAGTGTAACTGCTTCTAGATAAACACACAAGACAAATGGATGCTTTGTGCAACTTTAAAAAGGGATTCTGTGCCACTTCCCCAGAGGTACCCGAGATGAATTACAAGAGGCGGTAAAAAAATCATATAAAATGTCATATTATGGGATAGTGTGAGGAAAAACTCAGGCTTGAGGGGGTGGGAGGTGTTGGAGAAATAGATGCATGAAGAATATTCATGCTGTTTGCTACTAGGACTGCAACTACATGTGTTTGGCCTTGATTAAGTTGTTTTGCTTCTCATTATGTGCATGCCTCCAGGCAAAAATCTGCTCTGTAACGTCTACAGCCAATGTCCGACTGCTCTTTTTTATTTTTTTTCAGTCCACTCCTGATCAGATTGCTGTTGAAGTTGTCAGGGCTATCATGCCCCTGGTAGGGTCACCCATGACAAACAAGTCCTAGGACAAAGAGTGGCTCAAAAGACCCCAATGATTAATAATAACAATGGACCAAGTTTTTCCTCGCACGAACGTGGGTCACCGGGGCCACCCTCTGGAGCCAGGCCTGGAAGCGGGGCACAACGGCCAACAGCATCTGGTGGCCGGGCCTGCACCCATGGGGCCTTGTCGGGCACAGCCCGAAGCGGTAATGTGGGTCCCCCTACCCCAGAGCTCACCACTCGTGGGAGAGGCCAAAGGGGTCAGGTGCAGAACAAGCTAGATGGCGGCCTCAAACGGGTGCCTTGGCGGTCCGACCCCTAGCCACAGAAGCTAGCTCTTGGTACGTGGAATGTCACCTCTCTGGTGGGGAAGGAGCCTGAGCTGATGCATGAGGTGGAGAAGTTCTGGCTAGATATAGTTGGAATCACCTCAAGGCACAGCAAGGGCTGTGGAACCAGTCCTCTCAAGAGGGGCTGGACTTTTTTCCACTCTGGCGTTGCTAGCAGTGAGAGTCGATAGGCAATTCTTGTTGCCCCCCGGCTCCTAGCCTGTACGTTGGAGTTTAACCCGGTTTAACGAGAAGGTAGTTTCAGGTGGGGGGACGGGTCCTGACTGTTGTTCGTGCTTATGCGCCAAACAACAGTTCAGAATTTTTGGAGTCCTTAAGGGGAGTACAGGGAGTACTGGTTCTCCCGGGGGACTTCATGCTAATGTTGGCTACAACAGCGAGAGCTGGAGTGGCGTGATTAGGAGGGACGGCCCCCCAGATCTAGACCTGACCGGTGTTTTGTTATTGGACTTCTGTCCCCGTCACGGAATGTCCATAACGAACACCATGTTCAAGCATAAGGGTGTCCACATGTGCACGTGACACCAGGACACCCTGGGCCTATCAGGCCTTTTTGGTCCATGGGACTTCGGAGGCAGCTGACAAGTACCAACAGACCAGACTTTTGGGTGAGAGGCAGGTTGGCGGCCAATTGGAAGGCCAGAACCTGTAATTTTCAAAAATTTCATAATAATACAATTAGTAAAAAGTAATACTAACATATATACTGTGTGTCTCTCTGTATATATATATTATTAAATATTTATATATATTTTTGTTATGTATTGGTCTTTTAATGAATAGAATTTTAATTATAGAAATTCCACGTTATTATAAAATATTTACTTGAAAAAAATATTGAAATTATTATTTTTTGTACACGGTCAGCTTCTCCCAGTGTCAGATTCATTTACTACTGTTGCCTTCCAAAAAGGTGCTGTATTTTATATTATTTTATCTCAATTAATCATATTTTACGCTATAATAAAAACACATATTTGCTTTTTTTTGCGTTTTACAACTACTTGTATTTTTTAAATGCATTTTATATTATTATCTTCTCAGTGGCAGCGGCGTTGGAACAAATGTAACAAAAACATTTGCTACATTTTATAATGTAAAATTCGTTTTAATTTAAGTATATATACACTTTATGCATATATTTGGTAACTTTTGCCCATTTAAAAATGAGAGGCACAATCCGTACAAACAAATGCACTATTTTACCATGATTATTTCTTTTTCCACTATGTCAGCATCTTTCACCGGCGACTTGTAACGCTTGCCGATCAAACATGGCTGCAGGCTCGCTTCGTGGCGAGGATGTTGGAAATACTGCGTAGCTGTGAGAGTGAAAAGATTGTCATTTTCCACACGGTGCATGCCAAAAAAAGGGACTGTCGTTCACGTGAGCCACAGGTAACAGAGACAGGGAGAGGAAGCAGGGATGTGTTTTTTTCTGGTAGTGGGTAGGTGAGGCCTCGGTGGGGGGAACAAGACAAGTCAGGCTGTTAGCAGTCCAGCGGTGCGACGTGGACAATAATATGTACTGTACAGCCTGAGGTTGTTGTTTATGACGGTAAAAGCTAGTGTGACACACAAGATGGATTCCATCTGTGGAAATTGCTCTAATACCCGCTGGTCTACTTCCTCGCAGAATTCAGTGGCGTTTAAAAAAAACATTGTGAGTGCAAGAAAAAAAGCGAGACGCTGTGGATAATCTCATTTAAATGTCTGCCTGTTAGGTTTTTCATTTGCTGGGACGAAAACGAGTGTTGCACAAAGTTCCCTGGCAGCGTCGTCGCGCGCCCCCAACTTGTGACGTGACATTTGTAATTCATAAAACAGGATGTAATCCCTAATTAGCAGCCTTTTTTAATTTCCCTTAACGGCGCTGAACTTTTCGGCCAAATTTGCGCCTCCATTAGACTCTCCCTCGCTAACCTCCAGCAGCGGCCCGGCTGCTCGGGGGGCTAAATTACCGCCAAGGAAGCCATATCTCCTGCTAATGTGCAGAGCCGGCCAGATAACGGCCTCCTTCAAAAATGCCAGCGACATTAGTATTCTTTAACCGCCTTTTCGGGGGCTACGTTTTTTTTAACATTGATTTAAAAAACACATTTTGGCTCTTTGTCAGCAAAAACCTTGCTTGTGTCCTCTCCCTCTTGGTTTGACAGCACATCAGCAATCAATCATCATGTATATTATTAATGAGCAGAGTACTGTTAGTTCTGTAAACGCTGCCTTTAAACGCAACATTCTGGGCAGGGTTTGCAACACAAATTTTGATATATTAAGGGCATTAAATGTTATGGGCTCTTTCTGACAGGTTTTATTTGTTAAACTGGCATGACGGGCCCTGCCCAAATGCCGCAGGTTGCCCAGCCCTGCTTTAGCACGGCATTGAAGTCGTTCCTACACTCGCTGTAAGGCTGCCTTCCAGCAAGATAGTAAACTTTTACCCTGTGAGCTTGTCTGATGGTGAGTGTTTATTCGCGTTTGCACTCCGCGGGTGAGCGCCGTAAAGAAACGATTGCATGTTCATGTCGAGCAATCAGCGATTCACAAGAACAATGTTTGGACCAACAGTCCGTATGATTACATTCCTTACATTCGGTTGTGAGCAATGTGTCTCCATGCAGGCCGGGCCACACCTGAATTCACCGCTTGATTGTTGCACACTTGCCCGAAAGGGGAATTGATTGTGATTGGAGAGAGAGAGTGTGCTCTAGAAATAACCAATCAAGCCAATTATTGTCTTTATGACCTCACTAATCAAGCAAGCTCCTCCCCGGCGCTAGTGGCTAAATCATTGGTATTCATTTCCCCTTCTTCTAATTCCCCCCACTGTAGTTTCCCCACTCTCACTTGACAGAGGGACCGCGGGTTAAACGCCGGGGGGAGCGCTCCATCACGACGAGATCCCATCCAATTAAATACAGATTTAATCAGCCCCGCGGTCGGCCGGCGAATATGCAATTTGATGAGGCCGGTGGCGATCGGAGGCCCGGCGGCGCACTGGGCTTCGGTTTCCATCTTTGGATAGCGGGATTGGCTCTGTGGGTGATGGGGTGGGGGGTGTCTTGATCCTATCTGACCTGTCAGACGACTGGAACCATTAATCCGTGGTTGCGTTTAATTTTCCACATGCCTGGGAAAATGCTCTTTACTTCCTGTCATATCATTAAGGAGGACCCTTTGTGAGACCAACTAGTGTTTTCGTTAGCTACGCAAAAAGTATGCAACCAGAGTTCAGCAGATTTATAACTCTTTTAAAACAATGGATGCGCCACAATTTTTTATTTATTTTTTTGCTTTTGTTTGACACATTTTGTTTCTCTTTGTGCCACAAGAGCACAGTTCCCCGCCCCAGAGTGCCAGTGGTAAAGTCCTGAATGTCTGTTTGTCTTACATCATGCTTCTTAGAGCAGGAAGTTGCCTGCTGGCTAACAAGCAAGAATTATTTTGAGACATTTTCAAGTTACACTACAAGTGTTCCCCCCACCCTGGAATAAAAAATAACGCAGTCCTGTCATTGTATGCCATTCCCCAAGAACCAGGAAGTAGCCACTAGCTAACAAAGTACAACACTGTCTTTTATAATAATATATAAATATTATAAATATAATTTTTTTGTCGACTATTTTTTCCACTGGCCAACAAACCACATAAACGGCAAAGACGTCTACTTAAATGAGCATCTGACACAACGCAACACTGACATTGCCAAGAAAGCACGGGACTTGAGGAAGCGGGGAAAGATACAAAGTACTTGGAGCACCAATGGAAAAATATACATCAAGCTACATGGAGGTCCAGGAGAAGCAGGAGTGATGGCTGTCAAAAATATCAACCATCTGGATACATACATCATATAGTCATGACAAGAAGGATAAAAGAGGATATAACGCACAAAAACAGTAAAATTACATTCAATAATACAAACATTGATATCAACGTGGTAAGGGCACGCTCAAGAAAGTATTAAAATCAGGAACTGGTGTACCCCCCCGCAACCCAAAACAAAAATAAAAATAGCACAGTCCTGTTAAAAAGTCATCCTTCATGAACCAGGAAATGTGTGCTAGCTAACAAACAGTCACAAATACGGTGCTCAATGATTTTGTTTGAAGTGTTTATTGTCTATTTTTGCCATTGAAAGCATTCCTACCCACGCCCTCATCAAACATGGTACGGCCCCATTGTCTTACATGAACACCCACAAGCCAAAAATGAGCAACGGCAAGCAAAAAGGGGTATAAGTATGAAGGTATACTATATGTTCATGTTATCTCAGAGTATTCCTATTACTATTTGCAATATATGGATTTGGGGCCCAAACAAATAACCACCTCCTGCCTCATTCTGGTCAGAGCGTATGCTGCTGATTGCACAAAGTGGCAGTCAACCTTCTTGTAGGTCTGTGCTCTACTGGGTGTTGTTTTAGTCGTCTATGCAAACATTTACTATTGACTACTGGGAGCCTCTAGATAAGGAAGTCTTTTTGTTTACCGACAAAGACACGTAGCCGAACAAGGAGAAATCCTTCCCAAATGTCTGCAACCTTTTACGCCGCGAACGATATGGCGGTGCCGGGCCTGGCGATATGAGGTACGGCTCCCTGGTGCCCCATCAAAGTCCACGGTATGCTGTGTCACCTTCACGATGTGCTGCTGCTGCTGCAGAGCCTACTAATGAGAAGTCATTGGGAAAATGGGTGGCTTTCTAATGTATTCCAATGTCTGCCTTCATTACAGTTACAATTATAAATGGGGCTATTTAGTGCAGGCGGGTGTGTGTGCGTTGCTCTTCACTCTCTTCAGACCGACACTCAAATGTCTAATTGTAGGTAAGGACCGCGTCCATGAGCTGTACACATGCCTGAGGGCGTTAATTACGGGCTGGACTTTGTTCAATGCCTTTTTTTTATTATCTTGCATGAGGCCAGTTGTTCTTACACGCACACAAGTGCCTCAAAGGCACCCTTATTGCAAAGATTTTTACAAAAAGAGGTCCTGCTACAGTGTATCGTGAAAAACCTAGCTTTGTTGCCGCACTGTAGATGGTTTAAAACTGCTTTGGAACACGCCAATTGTGTGTCTGTAGCTTTAATGCAAATGAGCTGTGTGAACACCCCAACACCGGCGTAGCTACCGTGTGTGAGCTACAGTTCTTAATTTGGAGTCAGATTTTGGAAGCACCATCGTGCTAGATTAGCGTACTTGCTGGAAAAAACCCAAACGTAAACATACAGCTCCGCAGTGTAGTTACTTCCAGGTTTTATTTTGGGATGTGTAGCGAAGCCTGCCTTCAAAAGCAACTGAGTGCCGTCAAATGTGAGGGTAATAACAGATGTTTCTTGCATTTGGTGGTCACAAACAGGATCCAAGGGAACAGACTACAGTCGTCCTTCACCACTTTGCGCTTGGTTGCTGCTTTAAGGATGAATATGGCCTATCATTAGTCAAAAATATGCAAGCAAATTATACATATTTTCCTGCCTAAATTCAGCATTTTAAGCATAAAATGAACTAAAATACCAGTATATGGCATCCAGAAGACCCACTCTGGGATGATATGTATTACTCCACACTGGTTCCTAGGGGTCGGTGATGTTACTGTAGTGTTTGGTGAGACACACAGGCACAAAAATCCTAACACGGGCTACTGTTCCCGTGTTCCCGTGCACACCATTATTATTATGTTAGAAAGATATATTTTATTTCTGTTATTTCTGAGAGCTCTTATATGTTATATTAGGTGACTATAGGGGTGTTATTTCATGTCTATGGAGCTCTAATAATGGTAAAAACCGCATTTAAAGGTTATAAACTAGTTTTTTGTGCTCTAAATACGAAAATAGTCTATTTTTAAATAAACATTCCTACTTTGCGGAAATATCACAGTCAGGTCTGGCAACACTTAACCACGATAAACGAGGGATTACTGTGCTGTTAGAACTTAATTAAAATGTCGATTTGCAAAATGGGTGACCTTTTAATACAATGACTACACAAAAATTGCACGGCCAATTAATAAAACCTTGTGTCAAGCAAGAAGCCCCTAATAGTTGGCAGTAATTGGAATAAAAGTGCTGATTCAGGAGTTTATTATGTGGACTGACAAGCACATGCATGAGAAAGATTGGTTTGCCACCAGCATGCAAACTACACTCAGCAGCTAATTGTCCATAAGTGATTGATCAGTGTTTGTATAATGATTAAAAAACTTTTGAGGACATCCGTATTACATGTAGCATTTAATCCAAAGCCCCGTAGGGGGCGCCACAGTTGTCGTTTCCGCTGCTGAGGCTCTGGAGAGGTACTGTTTAATTACACTGCAAAATGATTTCTCTCCTTTTTACTGTTAGCCGCACCTTTCTGCCGTAGGGATGGTTGTCATTCTCTTTTATTGCATCTGTGATCAGTCCACTTTAATTGGCTCT
Source organism: Oostethus manadensis (assembly GCA_024372805.1). Lineage (NCBI taxonomy): Eukaryota > Metazoa > Chordata > Actinopteri > Syngnathiformes > Syngnathidae > Oostethus > Oostethus manadensis. The sequence continues at coordinate 710,687 of QODF01000073.1, forward strand.
TGACTTCCCCTAGCTTGTTATTTGCAGGTGCAAATGAGAGCGGGGAAAGAGAAGGTTCACTCTTGAGGCCTCTGCAGTCCTTCAGGATGCTGGTGCTATCTCAAACAGAGTGTCGTGTTTGAAGTGCTCGGCTGGGTGCTTTCTCAGCTCGAGCGAGCCCGTTCAATCCTTGGCAGCCTCTCCTCGCCAGGTTCCGTTTTTTGTATTTGCACGGCGAAACAAACAGGAAATTGTGTTCATTTGTATGCAAATGTGTTTGTCCCCCCAAGGCTGAAGGTTTGGAATTAAAAGTTTTACCGTCCCATTAATTCCCAATTACACGCAAACGCCGACCACCCCGGCAGGGCCCGTGTCTCATCTCGCCGTCCAAACACATCTCTGTCAGTTTAGGCCGCTTAGTTTGCCATCTGCAAGTCGGAATTCGGGTTTAATCTGCAGATTGATCGCAATCTCCTCTTAATTGTCTGGTGGCAATTTGCAAGGATTTTGCGGTGATTGATATTGGAGGATACTTCAGGAGACAGACAAGGGAGGGGGGGTAAAATGAAGGGGTTTGACTGACATCTCAGGAGGAGAATGAGAGGGAGGGGCATCGTATGACCCCATTGGTGGAGTGCGGCCACAAGCTGACAGTCCAGCTAATATGACAAATTAGCACCTCTGCTGCAACCCTCATTTGCATAAAGGACCTTGTCTTAATCTGCATTACTTTTGCTGACCAGGCGCCACATTAATTCAGCGCTCCTTAAAATATTGATTGGATTGTTTGTGCAGCCTGTTTTAATACCACTCATATGCTCTCCATCTAAATGTAAGAGATGGATGGATGGAGTCACACGCTCACATGCAAACCCATTAATAATGCATGTAGCACATTTGGTGCCGCCTGCAGAATTTTGGCAGACATTTGATGGCTCCGTGTGACGAGCCGAAGAGTGCACATGATTGCCACTCTACACTCGTTTCATATTTTACCCCAAATATGACACTAAGCAGCATAATGCATTATGTTTTCCCCATAGGAAACAACGGAAATGACGATGCTTTTAAGTGGAACACCCTGAACCTTCTTGCAAGTGTAAAAATAAGATAACCTTTGTAATCACCTTTTGATGTGATGGGTGCATTGCAAAGTCGACCAGCAATGGCACTATCTCCATTGCGAATTTACAAGTGGGGAAAAAAAGTCAAGGTTCACTTCTCCATATTGTACTGAGCAGCCAGAACAAGATGTGGTGATGTTGCAATTCCTTTCATATCCATATCTGAGTCTATGTTTATTAACATTTTACATGCGTCGTAAATTTGTAGATTTTGTAATTTGGGGAAAAAAATAAAATTACAGTAAAATTTTAGACAGGTGTTAGTGGTTTTTGTTCCTGAGAGTAGGCGACTGTTTAACTAGCCGTCTTACACGCACAGTTCAACTCTATTTGGGGAAAAAATATTTCTGTGCATTAAATATCGCATGTTATAACGTGGACATCTGCGGCTTATAGGCCGAGGGTTCAAATACAAATTTGTTTTTCCTTTTGAAATTTTGTGGCTGCGGCTTACATACCGGTGCGCTTTATAATCCAGAAATTACGGAAATCTCGGAAATCTATTAGAGGGTGAAACTGTCGCACAAATAACAACAATTTTTATGTAACATTCAAAACTGTCGTACAAGTGTAAAAATAAGTTTGCAAGGGACTAAAATTAGCAGTTCACCGTTTATCGTTCGGAACTGTCATGCAAGTGTAAAAAGAAGCTAACCTCGGGTAATGTTTAAACATTGAAACAACCACAGTTGCCTCCAAAGCAAACAACGAGTTCCATTGGTGATGTTATACATAGTGTGGTATTTTGCATTCAAAAAGTTTCAACGCATGCACACAAAAAACGACTTTTGAATGAACTGGCTGTGATTTTGATTGATGAAAACAGCCTTTATTCACCGAGAAGGTTGTAAGCGACACCTCAAGGACAGCAGATAGTGTACATTTCCTCTAACTTTGAAAGTAAGGAGAAAGGGCGTCTTTAACCTTACGCGCGACAGTCTTTTGAATTCGAATAATTAACGGCGCCGCATATGATACGTAACCTCAAACCTCCGCCGTTTATTTTCACAAGCGCTCGCCATTCACCTTGTCCACTCGGCACCTTCGGCGCCCCCCTGTTTGTGTCACACATACATATTCAAAAGCACGGGAAAGGCTGCCTTTCCGTTGCTGACACTCGCGCATCACGCGCCGCCATCCTAATCAGTCATGTATGAAGCAGGTGTTTTGGTGCCTTTCGAGAGGCTTTGTAACATAACTGTGATGAAGAATTTTTTAATAGCCTTTTTGCAATCAGCGTGATTTGAGCTGAGTGGAGAGTCTGATTGCCTCTCGTGCACTAGAGGAGAAATAACGTTTTGTTCAGCTGCAAAACAACCTGCTTCCCTTTTTTAACATATAGATTTGTAATATTTCTGCAGCCGAGGATCGGACCGCCAAGGCCCCTGCCTCCGGCCGCCACCCAGCTCTCTTTGCACCCGACCCCTTTGGGGTATATTAGTGGATTATGCTTGAATCTACACTACTTAGGGATATTTGGCTTTTAGGATGAAACTAAGCCTTCACAGGGCAACTTAACTTGACCTTCTCTCATCATGATGGGTACTTCGGCTCTTTTAAAGGGGGCATTTTTTTTGTTCGGCACCCTAAAAACAGCCGGCTCTTTTCCAAATAGTTCCTCTGACTTTTCTGTTGCTTATTTTTATTTATTTCCAAGATACATGTCAATTTTATTTACAATGTACACATGTAATTATTTAAAATGTTGTCTGGCTTTATTGATATGCTCAACGTGGGAGCGATTCGCTACAGAAAACCTGACCTGATGTGTGTATGAGTCGTAATTTTTACTACACAGGTGTCAAACTCAAGGCCCAGGTTCACACGTTCTTTGTGGCCGGAAAAATCAAGAAATAATGCATATCAAAGATTTGTTTGATCAGTTTAGACAGAAAATGAATACCATATCCAACTGGAGTTTTTGGATATTGTGATGGGTGTGAGAAATTAAAAAAAAATGTGTGAGGAATCAAAACGCTAGAGGTCTCACTCCATTTTGATACATAGATACTTTATTTCATCTTGACAACCGTTGTTTGCACCATAAAGGAGTGAAACCAGTATTTGTTGTCTTATCATTAGTACTTGTATTGTATATTTTTAACTTTTGAGTGTTAAGTCGCTGCGTGATGGTTTTAGTGTTCTTTTGTAAGATGACATCGTGAGTCCAACTGTTATATTAATAATAATAATAATAATGCCTTACACTTGTTATGCGGTTTACAAAGACTCTCAAAGCGCTAACACTGAGGTCATTATTCATTCACGCCACACTTGGTGATGGAAAGCCACTTTTGTAGCCACAGCTGCCCTGGGGCAGACTGACGGAAGCGAGGCTGCCAGTGTGCGCCATCAGCCCCTCCGACACTCACACACACACACACACACCACTTTCATACTAGGCAATGTGGGTGAAGTGCCTTGCCTAAGGGCACAAGGAAAGTTTATTTCCTCCCACTGTTGCACCTGGTGTTCCTCTGAGGTCTCCCATCCAAGTACTGACCAGGCCCTGCCCTGCTTAGCCTCTGAGATCTGACGGGATCAGGCTTTGACAGGCAGGTTTGGCCACATATTGAGTAATGGCCTACTACAATTTTTGACAAGCTCATCGTTATTCATTGATAACTTGTGTTTGGCTCCTGCCAAAGAAAAAGCTACCGTTTTCTCACTGACTCACGAGCGACACAGTAGTAGTAGTTCCGAAGTAAAGGGGATGTCATGAGATTAGAACGGACATAATTTAGCCGCTATGCCCTATAGGCCGCAGGGTTCAAAGTTTAGGGAAAAAGTAGTGGGTTATACACCGAAAATTACAGTAAATAAATTGTGTGGGAAAGTGGCAATTGTGCCAATTTGCACCATTTCCAGTCATGAATTGCATTTTGAGTGCGTAATTTATGCGTAAACAAAATGCAAACAATGCGCAATTTAGTCTTCACACTTTTCAGTCATTGCCACGGCAAACTGCGGGACAATGCGGACGCAAAATTTGTGCAGGTTTACAATGTTGACACTGACGACACTCTGTGACACTATAAGCTCATTGGCCACTTCCTTCTGAGAATTTCCTCTTTGAAGATATGCAATAGCGAAGTAGTGTTAAATCAGTGGTTAGGTGCCATTTTGGTGCTATGATGTCAAAATGGGACCAGCGCTGTGAAGTGGACTGTTATGTTGTTTTTCCATGTTGTTTATGGGACATTCACTTTGTGAAGTTTGCCATTCAGTTACTTGTTAAAAAAGTACTGAAACATTGAACAGTTAGACGTGTGCATTGCAAGGTTTAGGGAAGGTCAGATTAACATCATCTGTGAAAGTTATAGAACATTTTAATTCCACCCCCTATAGTCACCAATCGGGTAGTGAACATCACATAGAGTATAAAAACATTCATATAACTTAAACTATGACCGCGGCTACTTAAAACGTGCTTTACTAGTTAGAGATGCCTGCCAAAACGTTATCGTAATGGTACCGGTGCTGACATAAACGGGAGTACCCGGTGCCTCATTTTGGTGCTAAGTAAATGCAGGCTGGGTTGGGCAACAAATGCTCGTACAAGTAACACCTTGGAATAGATGTAGCGGCCTGACAGACGCACACAGAACCTGCCGACTATCTTTTTAAACTTTCTTGCCAACCTTAACACCCTAACAGCAGTGCTCGGTTCCAACGACGCACACACGTTAGCCGTCGCTCTCCACAGCAGCAGAGAAACACTCCCTCATTATCACTCATTGCCAGCGAGGTGCATTCGAAAACGGCGGCATTCCGTACATCAACATTACACAAACACAAACAGGTTGTTTGGGGATTTTTTCTTCTGTTCTGTTCTGCTGCTAGTTTCGCTCTGATAATTTGTTGTAGAATACTTAAATATTATCTTGAATTATATTATATATTGTATTTATATTATATTAGAATGAAATTACTATTCTGTTCAACTTCACAAAATGTAAAAGGTTTTTTAAGTACCATTTCAAAAGGGCCGCTTTGGCACCGGTATCCCATAATATGTAAACAATTCTTTTGCCAATGCACCGAATTCCTTCTGTTTCTGTTTTTTGTTTGGTGTTTCACCATTTTGCATGAAAGTTAAAAGGATTACCCAGAAGTTGTTTCCAATTCCCCTCCAGTTGATTGTGTAAGGCTGTCTGGTGGGATACATCGTGGTCGTTCATCTACATCTATGGTTCCTCTTGACTGGTAGTGGAAAGCTGCATTCTGGTTAGGATTGATGAATGATCAGAGGCCTGGACGTGCACTTCCCGTGTGCCTGATTATAGACCAAAAAGCCAGGCGAGGGTCAGCAGGAGCTACAGGAGAAACAGTCATAACCACCTTGGAGGTGGTGGTGGGTGGTGAGGAGGAAGAGGAGCGAGCCCACCCTAGCTTGGCAGCACCACTGGAGTCTGATAAGCTCTAATGTCAAACACACACACATAGACACTCTCCCGGCAGCCCCTGTGAGGAAGAATTCCAGTATCCAGTATAAATTTGCAGCAGCAGGGAGTCTCTATTTACCAGTAATTGCGTTTCTCTGGCCTCTTTATATTTATATATATATATATATATGTATATATATATATATATATATATATATATAAATACTGGGCTGCCTCAGGAAGTCGCACGGGGGAGAAAAGCGACAGAACACGTTGTCAGTCTTGCACGCCGTTCCGCCACAAGATGACAGCTTATAGGGCAATCTGCGCTACATACATGAATGCAGTCTGTGTACAGCACACAACCTGTCTGTCTGACACACACTTCTCTCCCAAAAGCCCCTTGCAGGGGCCTCAGAACTCGGAACTGCATTATGATCAACCGGGTTCCTGTGGTGGCTTGAATTTCATGGAAATAAAGCGCTACGGATGCAATTTGCATAACGTAAAGAATGCGCTTTACTTGTAACTTAGTTTACACGGTGAAGTGCCGCCAGGACATAAAAACTACACAAATGTGAAGCTAAAGTGCTGTCAAAGTAGGAAATGTCTATTCATATTACACATTTTGCAGAGCTCTAGTTTAAAATAAAAATATAGTCTACAATATTTTATACTGAATTACACGGACAAAACACTAAAACGTGTCAGGGCATGACAAAAAAAAACAATTATTAAAAAAACGCCTGCGTTTAATTAGAAAATAAGTGTAGTCCTATTATAATAAGCACCGTAAATGCCCTGCTAATGATTGCCAGGGTGTTTATTTACCAAAATGGCAAAGAGGACGATAATTGGAAGCAGACGATACTTGAGGAGAAGCTGCTGAAAAGTCATACATTTTTTTTAATTTAGTAATGACTTCAGTGAATTAGCACGTGTAAAGGGAAACATTGCTCTGCTTGAGGGCATGGCCATTTATTATCAACCACACTGCATGACACAGCAGCAACAGAACCAATGTTGTAATAGCGGTAAGAGGCAACACTGCTTATGAGTTGATTGTAAACAACAGTATGGCAAATGCGAAGCATTAGTTTGACACCGGCAGCTGATTAGCAAGGTTTTCAAGTGCATGCAGAGGTAGATAAATCTGCCTATGTGCCACAGCTGTTAAAGTGTTTTTGGCTATTTGTTTTTGTAAACGACTCCCCCGGCCACTATAGGGAGGGTGCATTTAATGGTATTGTATCACAGTTTATATATGTATCACACAGGCGGCAAATTAAGCAAAATATACAAAAACAACAAAATCATTTTTTGCATGCATCATTTGAAATAGTTTACCTTCCCCAAAATCTGCCCCTTTCAGCTGAAGTTACTGAATGTGATAATAACCTACAGTAATCCCTCGCTTATCGCTGGTAATTGCTTCCACAGCCTACTGTAGTAAGTGGATTTCTTATTGATAAAAGGAATTATTTTGTAGTTACAGCATAGAAAACTTGTTTTGGACAATCTAATATGTTATTTTTAACATTATTAGAGCCCTCTGGACATGAAATAACACTACCTTTACACTCATATTACCCAATGCAGTTGAAAATGTAAGAGGAAATAAGCCATCTAAGACATAAATAAGTCTTCTGTGTGTTACTGTAAATGTGTTCCGTTGCTAAACGAGCTGAGAGGGGGAAGGACAGGAAGTCGGAGTTGAAAGTTGAGTTATAGCATGGGGTGATTTTGTCATAATTCAGTCCTGCAAAAAAGTCTGTTCCAGTGATCAAGTCTGGTGCTTGTGCATCTTACTGAAGATTACAGTAACATTACTGACCCCTAGCATGACAGTCATTACTACACCCCCCAACGTCTTTGGATGCATCTTCTGAATGCCTTTAATTTGTATTTTAGTTCATTTAACCATTTTTGTGCGTGACAATGCCTAATTTAGGCACAAAAATAGGTCAAATATGCCTACATATGCATATTTTTGTCTAAGAAGGCCCTATTCAAGCAAAAACAGCAAAAGTGAAACTCAAAAATTCAAAGCGCAAAGTGGCGAGGGATTACTCAACAAGCACACAGTTACTAGAGTAAACATTTCCAAATCAGTCTACTTGGCTGTTTTACCTTCCCAAAAATTGCCACCTTTTAGCTGGAAGTCACTTCAGTGAAATAATTACGCACTTCAGCAGTTTTTGTGTGCACAGCAAGCGACTAGGCCTGCAAATGGAACAATGAATACGACGCCAAGTGTCCATCTGCCTTCACCCTTCTTCTTGTTTGTAATTATTATTATGTCTCTTCATTTTGTATTCCGTTGTATTGTTGCACTTACTCTCTCTGTGCATGCCTGTTTTTCAGGGGATACGGGGGGCACAAGCACGCAGGTATTTATTTGCAAAAGAATGCAGCCTCCGTCGTGGCGATTGTGTGCACGCAGTGCAAGCGTGGGTGGATTTGAATATTTTGTCTCGACAAGAGAGCAACATTTGCCCCGGAAAAAAACCTCTCCAGAGCAACACAACAGACGCCACCTGCTGTCCTACGCCCCAAAAAACAAGCGCTCGACGCTCATCCCATTGTTCCCGCTTAAATGTCTCTTCGTGTTTGTTGGCGCTCTATGGCCACGCCGAATTGTTCTTTTGTCACGGCCGCAAAGCAATTTGTCTCGAATGTGATTTATTGTAATTTCATTTAAGGCGGGAGGGAGGATGAGCGCTTGAAAGGCGCCTGCGCACGCACGCACGCACAAGATAAGGATGCAAATGGAAGATGTTGACTTTAGCGTTCTTTCACTGTTTCGAGCAACGCGCCTGACATCCTAAAAAAAAAAAAAAAAGATGGATTATTCATTTTTAAAAGGCCACAATTACCATATTAAGTAGCTTGGTCTTAATTCACGAATTAGCTGCAGCGTACATGTGGCGACTGGGAAAATAGCGTCTGTCAGGTTTGTGATAATCCCAGGTCGATGCCTTGTACTTATCTGCTGAGATTAAACGGCAGGTTCCAGTAATCCCTGATACAATCTCATATTGATCAGTGATGCACAGCTGGAAGACGTGCAACATGTATTTGTGTGGAAGCTAACTCCTCTGCTCCTGAAGCGCTGCACACAAAAGGGTGAACATTTCCCATAACATGCACCCTGACTGTGCTTTTCTGACCAATAGGCCACACGGTGGTGCTGTTATTATACGCACGTCAGGCAGATTGACTTGAAATTTCTCACAGAGCTCTACAAAACACCCACTGTAACTTCGACTAAGAACGAAATTTGGTACACACCTTTAAGGGACTGACACGCACTTGTGTGCAAAATTTGAGTAAGATTGTTTGACAAACATGGCCGCCACCAAGCAAAATGCTATATTGCGTTTTTTCAGAAAATTTAAAATTAATAAATGGTTGCTGTTTTGTGGCTTATATGGTCTATTATTAGTCCAAACATATTGAAATGCAAGTGATATGTAGCATTCTGGTCAGTAATGACAAAAAACATTGAGACATTACCTTACATTACATTACCTTAACACCGCATCCATAGCATGTCCGACATAAACGAGTGGAAAAAAGTTCTCCTCCTGGTCCGTGAGGAAGTGGTAAATTTTTGGCTTTTAAGCTTAGAAGAAATAAATTTGAGGCTTGATAGGTTGCAAGCTTGCTAACTCTCTAGCTTGCATGCCAGCGGCTCCAGTCCCTGCAGAGCTGAGAAATTAATAATAGGATAATAGGAGTGTAGAGATGACTATATGGGTGTTGTTTTATGTCTACAGGACTCTAGTAATTTTAAAAACTGCATTTAGAAAGTCATGAACAGGTTCTCTATGCTCTAACTACAAAAAGAGTCCAATTATTAACTTTGAGTCCTATATTGCGGAAATTCATTTAGCCCAGTCAGGTCCGGAACCAATTAACCACTGCAAATGAGGGATTACTGTACTGTACTGTATTAGATTTATGATAGCATGCCTTCTGAAGCATTAGGGCCACAACTCATACACTTCATGGATTAAATACATGTCCTCCTATTGAATATGAACAAAATATTAATTCTTGTAGTTGTTGTTTACAGTGGTGTACAAATAAGGAAAAAATTCAAAGGGATCACATGTAGAAATATACGCAAATGTAGTCATATCCTTTTTCCATGTTGTCGTTGATTTTTTTGTTTTGTCTTTTCCATGTGATTTTTCTCGTTTAATTTAGCGGATGGCTCAAGCTGGCGACAAAAAGCAAAGCAAATGAAGGACCCGCCCACAGGCTTTGCTGTGTCTGCCAGGGTGGCGTGTCCCGTCCAGGCTGTCTGCCGTTCTCTCAGCAGCTTCGATTCGGACCCCATTGCGTAAGACGTATGTGCATGGTGGCGTAATAGCGACCCTACTTCCTGTCCGTGACATTTTTTTCAGCCCACCCGCGCTAAGAGCTACGAGCTGCCACACAGCCACCGCAAGCGGGAATCGTGCGAGCAGGTGTGGACCTCAGCAGGAGGACGGTCCTTCATTTGCCTTTGCTTTTTGTCGCCAGCTAGAGCCGTCCGCTAAATGCAATGAGAAAAAGCAAATGAAAAAGCAAAAATGAAATGGAAGAAGAATATGACTACTATATTTTCTTTACTATTGATTCTGTTTATATTTCCTTGAATTTCCTTTCAATTTTAGCACTCCTGTGATTCCATATAGAAAAAGGACCACCTTACCAATAAAAGTGAAATTTCTGGCCCTAAAATTCCATGGAGGAGTCCATAATATGATGGAAAAAAGTGCAAAAAGGATGGGAGAGGTGCTTCCCGTCGCCTCCCATCAATACTTTGTAGTGTTTATTGCTTTCTCTTTAGTTATTGCATACTTTTATAAGTCAAAAATGCAAGTGCTATTCATGACAGTAGAACTTGGCCCCGAAAGTGGTTCTGCCTCTCTAAATCTCCCATTAACCATACTTGAAATGTTCTTAGTTGTGGACCACGTATAGGTTTCTTAAGGACCTCCAGACCACACTTCCAGCACTGCATCATCCTGAGAGGTGTTTGGAATATTCTGTTAAGCAAAATATTCCAAAGCTTTTGAGGACGATGCAGTGCAGTTCGGCACCCGTTTTTCCTCGTGTCCCCGCGATATATGTATTCCATGATGGATGCTGCTCTTTGTTTCCTGAAGTATGACACTCTGCAGAATGGAACATATCCATTTTATTGTTGGATGCTTCCAGGCCCGGCGGCCAGCATGTAGTGCCCCCCTAAGGGAGGGTCGAGGGGGGGACGAAACAATAAAGCGGTTCTGCTGTGGGCTTGTCAAGAGACGTCCGACTTGCTCGCAAATCAATACGAGCTTTAAAAGTGCAGCCAGCGGACTGTAACCGGCCTCCAGTAATGACTGAGCAGCTTGAATCGAGCCAAACGCCCCCCGCGGGCCACACAACACTGACTGGCGTTGCTGGCGCACATTAATAATGCATGATGGCTTGTAGCACGGGATAATTAACTCTGCAATTTGAAAAGTGCAATTTAGACAAGGGGTGATGTGTGTAAAAACATACAGTGAAGAATTGGCTACTTTTTGGTTAAAAAAACTGGAACTATGCAGTCCAGTAAGAACAATGATGCAAAAATATGATTTGTGGAGGCGTGGCACACATGCTAAGCAAAAACCCCCAAAATTTGGACTAAAGTTACATTTTTTTTTTTAAATTAACGGATAAAACATTACTGGAGGAATTTATTTTCTTTTTTTGCCATTCAAGTCATGCCCCAAAACCACAAAGATCTTAGATCATGTCCAGTGAACCAGGAAATGGCATCCTCACCAACAAACATAAATACCAGCAGAAATGTTCCTTTCCTTTAAAGAATTGGATATCTCTTTTTACCGTTTGAGTCAGAATAGAATGATTCGGCCCTACTCCTGAACCAAAATGGTACGTCTTAGATCATGTCCAGTGAACCAGGAAGTGGAACTCTCGTCACCAACAAAAAAATGAACTCAAGTATGAGGATTTCTGAAGCATTTCAGTATTGTAGATTAATCATTACCCCAGTCCAGAAACAAAAATGGTACAGTCCAGTCCAGGGACAGCTGCTGGTCATTCAAGGAGGGGAAGGTCATTTTTTCCAGCCTACATCATAAATGTGTTTATTTATTTATATGTAAATTCTATGCTCCGTTCATAATGGTTTTTAACAAAGACAAAGTCACCGGGGATTGGTAAAGTTTCCTGGTCAGTTCAGAAAAACGAAATTAAATTTTTTTTAAATGCTCCAATGGAAGTTTATACTTCATGTTCACTGATTTGCTCATTTCACTGTCAGTCAAACAGGAATTCCACCCCAGAAAGATCATCCAATCAATATGCCGAGTAAGCGAGCTGAGTGTCCGATGGGCGAAACAAAGCTTGGCATTTCTCCAATGACCGTCCACTTTTGCGCAGAGGAAAAACCCACTCTACGCTTCCCATCAAAGCCAGCAGACCCTCAGCGTCCAACTGTGTAAAAACGCCAAGGTACAGCGGGGAGGAATAGGAAGGACGTGGTGTCATTACCTGTGATAAGTAGCTGATTGTGTTAAAAAGAGAAGGTATTCTAGCACGTATTTAGTCAATGAAATGTACACACACCAGTACATAGTATTTAGGCCAATTTCCACTGACCCAGTCATCTTAGGTCATGCTGCATAAATGAGGAAATTGCCTGTTTTTCCTTTTTTCTCCATTTTTTCCTTGTAGTTTCAGGAATGTTTATTCTCTGCCTTTGTTTAATTTTTGAGTGCCCGACCCAGACTCCCAAATGGTGCGCTCCTCCATAAAACAGGAAATCACCTGCTAATAGTTGGCCTTTAGCCTTTAAGTAAGCGCACGCCGCCACGTTTCGCCCGTCACCCCACTAATCTAACCATTGTACTCGGCTAATTGATCACTTGCTGGAAATGTAATTAAATCATTTGAGTCTTGATGCTCCAATCAGCCCCCCGCCTTCCTCGCTTTTCCTACATCAGGTCCTCATGTTCCATCGCCTGTGGTTCTGGTCCACTGCTCCGGCTCCCTCCCCGGTCTTTATTGACTGTTGACTACAAGGCAATGTAATAGAGGGCAACTGCCCCCAGTCCAACTGTAATAAACTCCCACGTGGAACTCTCTGGGGGGGTTAGTGGGCTGGACCTTTGCTCATATCACCATTGTTTGGGAAGGGTTTGGAGTTATTTATAGTGTATTTGTCATTTAATGTGCCGGAACTAGCCATGCTTGGATGGATGGCTCGCGATCGGGGTGTTCTGGATCCATCCATTGATGATATTATTGTGAAGGGTGAAGAAAGGAAGGTGAATTTCATCATATACTTGTTAACCCTTCATGATACAGGTTCAGGTGTAATTAACTGAACAAAAAGATGTGATATTTCCTTTGTCAATCTAACTTTTAAAAAAGTTAATTTAATTGGTCTATATACTGTATATATCAGAAGACCCTAATGAAGAAGAGCAAGAGGAGTGACCCCACCTCGCCCGGACGTGGGATACCGGGGCCTCACCCTGGAGAAAGGCCTGGGGGAGGGGTTCGCAGGCGAGCGCCTGGTGGCCAGGCCTTCACCAGTGGGGCCTGGCCGGGCCTAGCCCGAAGAAGCCACACGGGAACTCCCCCCTGCAGACCCACCACCTGCAGGGGCAAGCATAAGGGTCCGGTGCAATGCGATTTGGCCAGCGTTCGAGGGCAGGTGTCCTGGCGACCTGGTCCTCGGCGGCCAAATCTGGTTCTTGGGACATGGAATGTCACTTCTCTGGTGGGGAAGGAGCCCGAGCTTGTGGAAGAGGCGGAGACATTCCGACTAGATATAGTCGGACTCACCTCAACCCACAGTTTGGGCTCTGGAACCAAATTCCTTGAAAGGGGCTGGACCTTGTTCTTCTTTGGAGTCGCTGCAGGGGAGAGGCGGCGAGCTGGTGTGGACTTATTATTAGCCCCCCTTCATGGTGCCTCTGTTTTGGGGTCATCCCCAGTGAACGAGAGGGTTATTTCCCTACGCCTTAGGGCTGGGGAAAGGGTCCTGACTGTGGTGTGTGCGTACGCGCCAAACGCCAGTTCAGAGTACCCAGCCTTCTTGAAATCTATCAGAGGGGTTCTGGAGAGCACCCCAGCTGGTGACTCCATAGTTCTACTGGGAGACTTCAATGCCCAGTGTGACTTGGAGGGGCGTGGTTGGAAGGAACGGCCTCCCTGACCTGAACAGTGACACCGGGGGTTAGGGCTGCTGTCAAGCTAAAGAAGGAGTCCTATCAAGCATGTATGGCTTGCGGGACTCCCGAAGCAGCTGACAGGTACCGGCAGGCCAAGCGGCACGCGGCTTTGACGGTGGTCGAGGCAAAAACTCAGGTGTGGGAGGGGATCGGTGAGAACACGAGTGAACACGACTTTCGGTTGGCCTCGAAGAGGTTATGGCAAACCGTCCGACACCTCAGAAAGTGGAAGCAGCTCCCAGTTCACACTGTTTACAGTGCGGACGGGGGCCTGCTGACCTCGACTGTGGAGATAGTTGGTCGGTGGAAGGAATACTTTGAGGTCCTTCTCAATCCCACTGACATACCTTCCGTAGAGGAAGCAGAGTGTGAGGATACGTACGTAGACAGTTCTATCACCGTGGCTGAGGTAATTAGGGTAGTTAAATCACTCCCCAGTGGCAAGGCTCCAGGGGTAGACAAGATCCGCCCTGAATTCCTCAAGGCTCTGGATGTTGGGGGACTGTGTTGGTTGACACGCCTCTACAACATTGCATTGAAGTCGGGAACGGTACCTCTGGACTGGCAGACCGGGGTGGTGGTCCCCATTTTTTAAAAGGGGGACCGGAGGGTGTGTTCCAACTATAGGGGAATCACACTCCTCAGCCTCCCTAGTAAAGTCTACTCCAGGGTGCTGAAGATAAGGGTACAGTCGTTAGTCGAACCTCGGCTACAGGAGCTGCAATGTGGTTTTTGTCCCGGTCGCGGAACACTGGACCAGCTCTACAGCCTTACAAGGGTACTGGAAGATACAAGATTGCGGATACAAGCAGCAGAAATGAGTTTCCTCCGTAGGGTGGCTGGACCCACCGTAAGAGATAGGGTGAGGAGCTCGGCCATCCGGAAGGAGCTCAGAGTAGAGCCGCTGCTCCTTCACATCGAGAGGAGCCAGTTGAGGTGGCTCGGGCATCTAGTCCGGATGCCTCCCGGACGCCTCCCGGGTGGGGTGTTTCGGGCATGCCCAGCCGGGAGAAGGCCCCGGGGAAGACCTATGACAGGCTGGAGGGACTATGTCTCACAGCTGGCCTGGGATCGCCTTGGTGTCCTCCCAGTGGAGCTGGAAGAGGTCGCCGGAGACCGGGAAGTCTGGACTTCCCTACTGAAACTGCTGCCCCCGCGACCCGGACCGGGATAAGCGGATGAAAATGGAATGGAATGGAACTGTATGTGTGTGTGTGTGTGTGCGTGTGCGTGTGTGTGTGTGTGTGTGTACACACACACACATATGTCTATATATATTAAATATATATATATATATATTAGTTTTTTTCAATATTTGTATAACAGACGGTGCTTAAAGGGCAATATTGCTTTTATTATAGGGAGAAAGTGAAACAAATGATGCTGATATTGGCCGATATTACATTGCTATGTCAATATCGGGCCAATAATATCGGTGGACAATAATATATGTGGGGGGGACAAAATCTTGCGGGTTAAAACGTGACAAGATTTCTCAAGTGCCTTTCTCAATAAATGAAAATAAACTGGATGATTTTGCCCACCTCAATACAATACAATCCTCAGGAAGAGGGATCACTCTGTGCATTGGAGTGAGCCCTTTTGTGAGTCCTACTGTCTCTTTGTCTCAGTGGGTGGAGGTAGGCGGGGCAGCTAGAATACACAAAGAGTGCAGAAGAGTGTACCCCCTTGAGGAGCAATACATGGTAACGTGGTAAAAATTAAATTGCAGTAGTAGACTGCAATATATTGTCATATATTTTAACATTTTTTCATTGTACTTAAAGTATGGTTACAATCTAATCTTGTATTGAATACCCAAACTCTTGTATTGTCTTGTGACCCCCCTGCGAGCTATAGCTGTACATTTAATAGAGTAGTACTTGTAGTATGAGTACAGTAGTAGTAGTAGAACATTGACCAGACCTATTCAGCTCACATTCGTCTCTTTCTGACTTCCTGGTCCTCCCTTAAGGAGACCTACAAGTCGAGTGCAGTGGAGCGCTGCAGAAGACAAAACCCCCTGCTGGGTCGGAAGGGTCATTGTGCATCTGGCGCCCGAACCACAAGAACCAGAACAAAGACAGGAAGAAGTAAGAGAGAGAGCTGCGATTAGATGAAAGCACGCCTGTGGAATCATTGGTAATAGCTTCTGTGCGCGCCGCTGCTCCATTTCATCCAGCATTTAGTTAAGTGCGATTTGTTTTGTTTTTGCTTTTTTGCCACAAGAAGTCAATTTGTTGGCTCATTTGTCAAACGCTGGACTGTGTCGCGCAGCGGAGGCGTCGGCGTCATCTCACCAACGGAGCGGAGAAAAGCTTTCTCTCTCTGTGTGTGGCACCGCAGGAGTGCAGATAGGAATCTAGTGGCGATAGCCTTGCTGCCATTTAAATGCAGGCCTGGAAAACAATTGGACAGCGAGGGGCAGGGCTGGAGCACCTTCTGTCCCAAATTGATTCTTAAGTGGAATTGGGCCTGCCTCAGCGAAGTGGCGCTAAGGATTTCCTATCAACAAAATTAGAAAAGCATGGTCAATGCCAAAAACAATGTAGCCCACCGGGCCCCCACTAACTTAGGGGTGTCCAAAATGTGGGCCGTGTCTGTTTTTTGATTGGTCTGCGCACATTCTAAAACATGTATTTTACCACGAAAACAAACAACAGCAAAAATGGAAAAAAAAACTGCATTGATTTTACAAGTATTTTGTCAAATTACTAATAAAAACAAGAAAAAATGTAATTTGAAAAGTCATATTTTTAAGAAAATAACATTGTAATATTAAAGTTAAATATGAAAGATTTTTTTTTGAACTTGCAATGGTATGAAAACAAACAAAATAACAAAAGTGTGATTTTTGGAAAATTTGGTTACGTAAAAAGTTGTAATGTTCGGAGAATAAAGTCAAAACATCATGGGGATAAAGTCAGCAGTATGAGAAGAAATTACAAAAATAAAATTGAAATGGAAAATGAAAACAATCAAAAACGGGAGAAGTGGAAAAAAACTGGTATAATTTTACCAGAATAAAGTCAAAATATGAAAAGAAAGTAGCTGCATTCTAAGGAGGAAAAATTGTATGAGAAGAAAGTAGCCATATCATGAGGAAAAATAGTTTTTAAATTTTACTAGCATATGCTGTGTAATTATCATTTTTTAATGAATATAAATAAATATAAAATAAATACATTATCACCCGCGACCCGAATGAGGATAAGCGGCATAGAAAATGGATGGATGGATAAATAAATAATCAATATAAAAAACACAATGTTTTTTTTTTTAAATGTTATGTGGTTTAAAAAACAATCAAAACAAAATCAAGTTGTAATTTTTGGAAAATTGTATAAAAAATTGACAAAAACGTCATAATATTACAAGGAGAAGAGACAAATACAATTATCTCAGAGGAGTTTGGAAAATTCAGAAAACAACTGAAAGAATGTCAAAAAAAGAGAGTAGTTTAAAAAGTTCATAGGAATAATGGGATTTTTCATTATCCTATATCACAAACCTGCCCAGCAACATTGAAACAGCGTTGACAAATTGTCGAATTAGGTCATGACGTTGAGCAGCACCAACACAAGCGTTAAAACAACATCATAAATATAATAATAATAATAATAGTTTACAAATACAGCTATTTTGCAACGATGTTTCAACTTTAAATGAATTGTTTTTTCAATGTTGTATCAGTGTTGTGTGCCTGCTGCGTGAGATTCAGTTGTTTTCAAGATACATAATACAGTATTTCTTACTTTAGTAATACTTCTTGCTTTACAAAATATCAACGTGACCCTTTGCATCCTTTCTTTTTTTTTTTAGTATGCAGCACTTGTTGGAAAAAAGTTTGGACACTACTCCTGCTGTAATTGTTTATGATGCCAAGAAAATCTGATTATAAAAATGAAACCATAAAACACGCACATCGTCATCAAAGCTCATCAAAGTGTTGCGCTACTCGTTACTGCCTCTTCAGGATCAAAGGGGTATTGCTGGACAAGACAGCCCAAAGTGTGACGTTTTTAAGCCTCTCATCCTGCCATCCTTTGGGATTGTTGTGAAGTGGCTCTCCGCCTGCAAAACTAACATTAGCTCAAGGAGTCAACGTCCATGTTCTCCTGTCGTCGGCCACTTCAAGCCGTCTCCATCGCGATTAGACGTAAATGGCGGTAACCGGTGTCACCCGCGCGGCATTTGAATGTTGTGTTTTCTCAGAGGCTGGGGCGCAAGGTCACCGGGGCATCCCTCCTCAGATGTTTATGGCAGGAGAAGAGTGACGTGATGGCACGAGATCAAGAAAATAAAGCGTCACATTTGGATAAAAATGACAACGAGTGGCAAGATGAGGGGCAGGAGGTTTGAGAGAGTGATGGGAGGAGGAGGAGGACGGTGTGTTGTTTTAAGATCAGTGCGGACGAGTGCCTTTTCCTTCCCAGGGGGAGGAAACCCATTGGCTATGTCTGTCACTTTGCTCCTTTGTGGGCTTTACCAAAGTGTGTGCGTGTGTGTGTGTGTGTGTGCATGTGTGTGTGTGTGTGCAGGTAGTTCATAAGAAAGTGAAAGTAAATGGCAAAAAAATCAACAAGTGACTCATCGTTGCTTTCATTCTAGTCACATGACGTCTACTCCTATGACATCATTTATTGCCATTTTTATTTTCAAGCCAAGATTATAGGTGACATATATATTTCAAAATACATTTTAGAATGGTCAAACAGCAGAGCACTCCTGAGATATGGAAGATCTTTAAGCAGCGTTTTTGCTGCAGATTCCTGAAAACAGCTCCTGTCATATAGAGGATAGTTGACCAGTCCTTAAAAGCAGCAGCGCGCTCCTGGAATATAAAGGATCTTTGAGTACCATTTCTGCAGCACGTTCTTAAAATCAGCAGAAAAGTCCTTGCGCAAGGAAGGATCTTTGACTAATGTCTTTGTAGGAGAGTCAAGAAACAGCAGAGCACTCTTAGAATATAGAGGATCTTTGACCAGCATTTTTGCACTACACAGCAGAGCACACATGGAATATAGAGGATCTTTGACCAGCACTTTTGCACTACACAGCAGAGCACACATGGAATATAGAGGATCTTTGAGTTGCATTTTGCAGCAGATTCCTCAAAACAGCACAGCACTCCTCGGTTATGAAGGATCTTGACTAGCATTTCTGCTGCACATTCCTAAAAACAGAAGAGCACTCCTGGATTATAGAGGATCTTTGACCAGCATTTTTACAGCAGATTCCTAAAAACAGCAGCACACTCCTTGCATAATTGATGATCTTTGACTGGTGTTTACATGCAAAACAAAAGAGTGCTCCTGGTATATACTGTAGAACATATTTGAGTTGTGTATTTTTTCCAAAAGATTTGTAAAAACAGCTAAGCACTCCGGTCCTAGAGAGGATCTTTGAGTCATGTTTTTTTCATCAGATTCTTAAAAACAGCTGAGCATTCCTGGTTTCTATAAGGATGCTTAACACACTTATTTGCAGCGGATTTTTTTTTCACATTTTCCAACAAATGCAGAACACTCCTGTCATCTAGAGGATCTTTGAGTGGTGTAACATAGTACTTTTGGTTTAATTTATGACTTTATGACTATTTGAAGCTGATTAAAAGAAAGACTTGTCTAAATACAATTTTCACAGCTGTTTTTGGGAAGTGGACATTTTTGTCCACTTCCACGTCCATGGCCGAATGAGTGAAGGCTTGTTAAAGGTTTTAAAAGCCAGTGAACGTGTCAGCGTGTCGTGTGCGGCGCCATCATGCGATGAACGCTGTTCCGGTCTGATAAGCGCTCCCAAACACGCCATGGTTGGTGCCAGCGATTGTTTTGGGGATTGCAAACTTATCGTTGTTTTTGCAGCTCCGCTGACTGCACACCTTCCACCTGAGTGTGTGTTCAGCCGGTGTGCCGTGAAGGTTATCAGGCCAGTGCACCACCTAGACGAGAGGTGGAGGCTCCCCGCAGGTTAGGAGGCATTTAGGTGCTAGTGTGTGTGTGTGTGTGTGTGCGTGTTATGCGTCTCAGCAGGAAGCAGTCCCTCCGATGTCATCTCGTGGACGTCCTCCAGCTAAAAGCTGCCGGCTCCCCCACCGCCCCAACCACCGCACGCAATGTCACCTTTCCTCCGTCCTATCATGAACCCCCACCTCCACCCTTCCTCCTTGTTTGTCATTTTTCATCATCCGTCCATGTTGGCTAATCTTCGTCCTTTCTCCGCTCTCCGTCTCAATTCATCATCTCCACTTCTTCTGGGCTCTTCTGCTGCGCCGCTGAAGGTTACCGAGCGGCTGAGAGAAGACGACGACGGCCAGGAGACGATCATAGAGGCTGACAGCCAGCCAGGGAGGGAGGGGGCAGAAGTGGTGATGAGTGGGGTGGGGAGGTGGGGGTCTCTTATCTCTTCCGTCTTTCTTACACTTTTTTTTATTCGCAATCTCTACATCGCCCTTTCTTCTTCCTGATGCCTGCGTCTCCTTCTTACCTGCAAACATGGTCTGTGTGTGTGTGTGTGTGTGTGTGTGGCTAATACAGTGGTTCCCAAACTTTTTTTGCAGCGCCCCCGTTTGGACATAAAATGGTTTTCTGCGCCTCCCAAAAAAACACTGTAATAATAAAAACGTGTTTGTGGGAGTTTTTAATGGTAATAGAAAGTGGTTTGATGGCGCTGTCTGCAGGCGAAACGAGTGCCGCAGCTATGAATCCTGCCTCGCAAGTCAATTCACTCAGCATTTTTCAGCAGGAAGATGCTTTGACAAGACGGGATGTTGTGTAACTGCACGATTTGGAAGTACATCACCGCATACTGTATGCCTGTAAAACACTTAATTTAAAATGCATTGAGTAACTTTAAGAGGACTATTCTGGGTTCAGAATATCAAAAAGACCACTTTTTTTCACCATGTCGTGTCCTGTGTTGGAGGAGCTCCTCTGGCTCCCTCAGATGAACCGTTTGCTAGGATGATTACAGAAAGAAGTGAATAGTAGTTTTTTTTAAATGTAAAACTCATATTGGTACTTGTATTTCTTAGCTACCTTTTGAGTGTTAAAATGCTGAATGAGTTTTGCGTTGTTTGTAAGATGACAGTGTGATTGAGTGATGACTTTCCAATGGGTTGACAAGTTTGTCTGTAGTTTTTTTCATAGTTAATGATTGGCTTCTGTCAAATAAAGACCTACTTGGTCGTCACAGACTTGTGCGCGCCATAATATGTCATTTTATGACGTGGACATTTGCGTACTATAAATCTGCTTCTCTATAAATTTAGTAGTTGTCCGTCTTATACATTATTTTTTAAACATGTTCCCTGGCGAAGAACCCCGACCCACTGGAAACAGCTCGGCAACCCACCAGTTGATAACCACTGATGCACTATACAGGATCTTTGCCGAGCATTTTTGAAGTATGTTAGGTTGAGTAGGTGGGTAAATTTCGACAAGTATTTCTGTCATATCGAAATCTATGACTTTTAACA
Source organism: Oostethus manadensis (assembly GCA_024372805.1). NCBI lineage: Eukaryota > Metazoa > Chordata > Actinopteri > Syngnathiformes > Syngnathidae > Oostethus > Oostethus manadensis. Next base: position 731,877 of record QODF01000073.1, read on the forward strand.
TAGCGGTGTTGTTTTAATTTACAGCTTTATTACGTCGTTCATTGACTGGCTTAATTACATTTTGAAGGTATGACAGCCTTAGCAAAGGAAATAAGAGCAATAGGGGAGGAAAAACTATTCTGTTCACATGAAAACATGATAATGCTGTACAATAGGCCTCCCTTAAAGGTCACATTTAGAATATTCAGGACGGGGCGCGTGGGGGTTACCTGAGGCCAATCACAGCTTGTCTTTATCTGAAATTCTAATCAGCGCTCAGTCTTTACTATTCTGTCTGCTGTCCCACTGGCAGATTGCACAAACAGCTAAGCTTTGCACTAAAGTTTCCCTTTAAAGCCTTGCAGCCCCCCACCCCCGCCATCCCTGCTGCATTGGTATTGATAAAGCCAATCTGTCACTTTCCTCTAGCACTTTCACCTTGGCCTCCAATGTTTTCTCCTCACATTCAGCGGATCAATGTCGGCTATTTGCGCATTATGCATCTTCCTTTTAATAATCGGCGCTCTCATCTTTTCAATTTTCCCTCCTTTTTAGAAGACCCTCCCCCTCGTCTTCCATCCTTTCCCTCCCTCGCCCACTATCTCCTCGCGTCCGGTGTCTTATCTCCTCCCATGCATTCCTTCATCTCTGTTTTTCCCGGACATTCTTCTCTACCTTCCTGCCTTCCTTCTCTGTGCTTCGGCTGACATGGCCAAAGCTCAGCTTCCAAGAAACAGAATAAGAACACAAAATAAAAAGAGATAAAGTGCAAATATACTGTGTAAATTTTTATTATTACGTGGATTTGCTGGGCCCTACCCTCTTGGCCAGACAGTCTGCAGCGATTAACATCGATTAAACAGGCTAGTGAGTCTTTTTGGTTCCGTGGGTTGGTGTACCTGCTACTTTTTTATGCATGACTGAGAAGGTTTACAATAGAATAGAATAGAATAGAATAGAATAGAATAGAATAGAATAGAATAGAATAGAATAGAATGCCATTTATTGCCACTATACACATTAGCCATTCATTCATTTTCTATGCCGCTTATTATCATTATTGTTAAATTTTTTTTTCATGTAATGTTAAATATTTTGTATTTTTTAAACAAACAATGTTTGTATATTAATCCAAAATTAAGAACTTACATTTATTTTTGTCTTTGAACAAACTTTCCTTGATCATTTCTGCAAAAAAAATGACCAGTCAAAAGATTCATAGTTTTGTTGAATGTTCTGAACTCCTGTTTCCATGCAAGTCTGCACTTGCCATGGCACAAATGTAGGTGACATGTTATTGTGCTGTTATTATTGTTATTGTGTCTGAGCCAACAGCGCCTCTGCTGGTTGCAGCTGAGTACTGCACAGCATTTTGCATCTATTTTTTTTTTCCAGGATGAAACTATGGAATGTAACATAAATCATTAATTGTACAATGTATGCATGTTCGAAACAAATTAAACCATAACCATAACGTATATACACTCACCAGACACATTAGGTACCAATATTTAGTGTTCTGACCCGCATATAAAACTGTCACAAATCTGAGGAGCTGTTGAGTGGTTGACCCCCAAAATGCAGTGACAGAGGCTCAGGTTGCAAAATAAAAAGTTCTTTTGTTTGTTTATTTCATGGCACACAAAATACACAAAACAGAACATAATGTAAATACACTTATAAACAGTTTGGCTTGAAAAGGAGTGGGAGGAAGACGAGCTTATTTACTTCCACCCCCTCTAATTTTCATAACACTAAAGCCAATTATAGTAACACAATATGCAGAAGACATGAACAAGATATTACACCTGCACACACACATGTACAATATACACTATTAATATTGTCTTATTGTCTTAAGAGAGGCCAAGAGCTTTGTGAACCTGTTGCCAGAGAGGGGCTGAGATCTAGCAACACCACCGCTCCTGGCCAAGTGTCCTATGCTGTGCATTAAACGAGACAAGATTTTGGAGGTCTGCTGTGAGAAGGTAGATGACGTCCAGCAGCTGAGCCTCCACTTGTCTGCCCTACTCTGATGATTTAGTTTTGGGAGTGTCCTTTGTTGTGCATTAAAATAGAAAAACATTTTTGGAGGTCTGCTTTAATAAACAAAAGCAGGTGCAGAGGTACTCTCAGTGTGCAGGGACAATTACCAAAAAAAGCTTTGTGAACATACAGTACACAAGGTAGTCTTGGCAGAAGCAAACAGAGAGGAGAACATCTAGGTGACAGCACCGGAGAGGAAACCCGAGGTGACTAAAGTAACAAACCAGCAGCGTCCCTGACAAAACGCTGGGCTTATAAATCTAACAAACTGTGATGAGGAACAGCTGTGCCTAATTCTATTAGTAAGGCAGCTGCATCTTACCACCAGCAGGAATTGAAGCATTCCAAAATAAGAGTGATACTTCCTGTCTGTGGAGCGTGACATAAAACTAAATATTTCCCCCCCCCAGAAAACAGTGTGAAAAAGACAAGTCATCTTACATAGGACTGTATATACTTTCTATAGTACTGTTCTTTGAGAAGGTAGTAAGGTGTTGAAATGTGCGAAGTGTACACGGGTGTGTCCGTTCCGCTGTCAAACAACCACACTTCAAGCACACGGCAGGTTTTTTTTTAGGCTGCCGTCTTCTCCTCCGACATGGCCGTCGCCCGAGCCATAAGAAAAACTCCATGAATTATGAAAGGTCGCCAGCCCGTCAGTGCGCCGCTCTGAGAGGTGAAGAGCTCGGGTGGGACAGACAGAAATGTAGACATAACGAGAATAGAGAGGGAGATGAAGAATGCGTGGGTAGCGGAATGTGAGAAGGCTTTTGTTTCACTCTTTTGGCGTCTTTGCAACTCAAAGACAACCCATCATTCCCACATCTGACCATCTGCTTGTGGCTTTGGTTCCTCACGAAGACAATAGTGTGACATAAGGAAACAAAGGGCTGTAGGTATGTGCTGGGGACAGACACGAAGATGGCGAGGTTTGTTGTTGGTGTCGTTATCTCAGCCTTAGGATAGCTTTACGCCACAAAGTGTTTTTCCAGTATAGCGGGCATATTTGAGATCACTGCCTGGTGGACCAGTTGGAACGGGTGGGTTGACCAAAACAGACCTAAAAAACTACCAAAATGGAGAGAAATATGTCCTGTTTTTCCCCTCCTTTTACAAAGTCACATCGCCAACTAGTGGCCTGGAATGCGTATTACTGACTTATTAGATGAATGCAGGTTTGTGTGAATGGAAGTTTTCTCAATCAGTCATTTTTACAGGTCAGTGCGACCGGAACTGTTTTGACATTTTGTCAAAGTGACGTGGCCAATTAGTAGCCGAGCATGAACATTACAGCCTTGCAGTCTGATTTGTTTGTACCTAAACGGGGAAAAAGGTTTTTAGGTTTTTTTAGGCCTGTCAAAGTTAGTAACGCGTTAACGGACATGTCCTTCAGCGCTATTTTTTGACGCACAATTAACATGTCCTATTTGACCCTTGGCCCACACTGTTGTTGGAGGAACCTCAGCGGTGGCAGTTTTGCGGGGTGCTAGAAGCGGGGATAAATATTGAGCAGAAATGGGAAAAAAAAAGGGTATTTTGAATGGAAAGATGGCTCTCTCAACAAGACCAAGTGTTGCTGTGACTTGATTTGTCACAAAGTACATCGCCTCTGGGAGAAGTGAGAAGTTACTGGCTCTTGTCATTTATACCTTGGCATAATATGTCCCAACTAATGAGTGTTTTTAGATTGCTTTGAACTGCTAGATGAAATTTAGCAAGTAGCTGGTAGTTACGGGCTGATAAGCACTGTTTGGGGCGCAAGTTAATGCTATATCATTGATACTAGCTGTATAGCCATTGCACGTACAATATAGTGATCTTATTGATCTTATTTAGTAGGGATGGTGCAAAACTATGAACAACATCAAATGAATACAAAACCACCATCCACCTGGAGTTCATTTTTTAGAGAAGTTGTGTACCACAAATATGCACATTAGCACTTAATACGGTCATCAGATCTTATCTTTACGCATTCCCATGTGGCGTCAGCATTTGGGAGGAAAAGGGTGAAAGAACAAGGGTAAAAATTATGGGTGTAACGATTCGTTTTAACAACGATTAGATTGGTATGACGATTTGTGGTTGCTGATTTGATTCAAGGCCGATGTTGGTTCATTTAGAACGATCCGATCCGAAATGATACAGGAACTTTAAAACGATTCAGTAACTTTTTAGCCAGCCAAAAATTTAAGCAGTCTGACTGTGTAATAAATAGCTGGATACTAAATAAACAGTAATAAACAACAATTCATGGCAAATGCATCCACGTTTTTTTTTTTATAAAGTCCAACCAACACTTCAGGCTGAATTAACAATGAATGAATGAACAGGTTGAATGATCAATTCTATCCGATAAAACATGACAGACTTTGATTTAATACCTCATTTACTTCTCCAACCAAAGTATTAAAGAAGTTATTTTGTACCACCAGATTTGAATGAAATTTCAGATAGATATTAAAGTGAATGAATATCCTACATACTGTAACGTCTGCACAGATGCTATTAAAGCTACGAGGAGGGGTTTGATCAACACGCTTATCATTGCAAGAAATAATGGCACCAGACAATACACCCCACATCCTATGAAAAATTACATATTTTAGGACGTCCACACGGACTTTTCTAACAGAGTGTGCACGCTCAGCATCACATGACGTCATCCGTGCGCTCCATCAACAGGCATGACTGATCGACTTACGACAAATCAAACTGTTACAAGGGTAACAATGATAGACGTCTTTATCATTAAAATAGCTTAAAAAACACACGTGTGTAAAACCTGCCGTGGTTAAATCCAATGCTTTATTTCCTCGTATCCATTAAATTGACTGACTACCTTTCAATTGATGTTAGATCGATATATAATTTGCTGAACACAGATCGATGTACTTGGATCATAGGAATATAAATCGATACATCGATCTTGGTTACACCCCCAGTAAAATTACAGTATAGTGTGAGAGCAGCGTGTGAGAACGACAAAGGTGCCTTCGAGGACCCTCAAACAGTGGGACAAATTGCCGCTTGTGTTAAACATGAAAAAACATGAAAAAACTCAGGGCTTTCTAACGCTAGATTATTTTTGAATACAATGACAGCCCATATTTCCAATATTGATATCTCTTTACATAAAGCTGGATGTAATTGAGTAGCAAATCGTCGATTTACATTACATCCCTACTTCCAACGTTTAGCACTCTACTTTTTATACATAAAACCTATTTTTACTTGCGATTAATTTTGAGTTAACTACGGACAAAATGTGATTTATCACAATCACATATTTTAATCATTTGACAGCCCTATTTTTTTGCCTTTCATTACATGGCCAACACACACAGTGTAGTGTTTTTTGTGCGACTGGGATTGTTCGGACGTCGTAAAAATCTTGGAAGGTTGTTTGTATCTTCACAGTGCCAACTAGTGGCCTGGCATGCGCGTTAAAGCTGTTTTTTGTGCAGGTTTGTGTGAACAAGGATGGTGTCGGCGTCTTGAAGGCTATAGATTTGCTAAACGTTTCTATACTGCCTTTGTGTGCAGTAGCTTTTTTGTCTTTTTGTAACGCAACAGTCACAACAAGACTGTGTGTTTGGATTCCATTTTGATTCCTCCGGATAATGTGGGCCGTTGTTGAGGGGATTCCTCGTCGGGGAGGAGCAGGCGGTATAAGCGCCGGCCACTGCGGCAGATGGATTTCCTTGTGTGCTTGTTAACAACCATCCCTCCATCCCTCGCTCGGCTCCAAGTCAATCTCGCCGAAGCCGCATCCCAGCCTGCTCTGTATTCAAGGCCCCTCAGCCGTCCTCTCAAATCTTCTCTCCATCTCTTGGACCGGTCCACAACATGAGAATGGAGCCGATCCAGCTTAGTAGCAGCTCATCCTGTCCATTTGCATGCTGGAAGCGACTGGTCTGGTTGTTCCATAAATATACAGCATGTAAAATATGTGCAGGTGATGCAAAGAGGAAACCCTTGAGCTGTGTGGCCAGTCAATTATTCAGAAGAAACGGCCTCCATTGTACCTCGGGAGCCGCTTTGAACACGCCCGCCTCGCTCGCCACGGTCATCTAATGGGCGGCACATCCACACTCTACCTCGTCCCTCCTGTGCAGCCCCCTTATCACCGCTCTTGGGTGTAAATAATTACTCCGCGACCACTCTGCTGTGCCAGCTGCAGGCTTGTTTGTACAAAGACCAGATATGTTTTAAAAAGGATGACAGGTTATTTTAAGAAAAAAAGGGTGAATTATTGATGGAGGTCTTGCTGAGATGTGTTTGCGCTGCTGTGTGTTTGGTGAGATGTCATGATGAAGGCTGAGCGCGCTGTGATTATGTCCATTGATTATTCCTTAAGAATTTTGTTGGGCGAGCGTTTGTATTAACTCTTTGGCTACGAAGCAATGGAAGCAAAATAGTGTGAGCTACTTGGCAGCAACCAGCAGAGGGCACTGTTTGATTGTTGCCAGTACAAAAACGCTCCGCTTGCATGTCGGATGTTTCTGTTGAACGCAATTAGTGTGTAATTGGTGAGAAAAAATATCAATAAAATAATTGTATTTATTGTATGTTACTGTAAACATAATTTTCTATAATTATCATTATGATTCTATTATTAATGAATAATAATATTGAATTTTTAGAATATATGCAACAATTGTTATTTTATATATTCTAAAATGATTGTATTTTAATTAAAAAAATACTAGCATATCTAATCATTACTGTTTTTCCAAATAAAGAATATTCTCGCAAAACACAGATGAAAAAAACAGCCTGTTTTTTTTTTTTTTAATCTTTCGTCTAAAATGACTATGAAAAACAATCCTTTTTCACCCTGATCATTTTGTGAAAAAAATATTTTGAAACTAAGCATTAGTTTCCGGGAAAAAAGCACAAATATTTTCCACCATATAAAATGAATAGGAAAATAAATTAGGTTATTTCTTATAAATAATGTATAAATTAATATAATAATATATTATATAATATATATATATTATATAATATATATAATATATAATATTAATTAATATAAAAAAATAAATATAAATGTGGGGGGAAACTACACTAACTAAACTAAACTAACTAAACTAACTAAACTCTGCCATCAAACATTAAAAGTTTTTCTAAATAATCAATTTTTCACCGATAATTTACTGTAAAAAATATTATTAGAACAATGAAAGAAAATGAATGACAGTTGAAGTTGCCAGTGGTCACCGAAGAAAGTTCCATTAAATGCCATCCATCCCTCATGAGCTTCTCCATGAGCTAAATGCCGCACGCAGGCTAATTACCTTAAGTCTCCGTTGGCTTTGAGGCCTCCTTTGTCATTTGAAAAAGCGTGTTTGGCTGCCTTCAGCTGGGCTGTGAGCCGGCGTGGCTGCGACATAAAGGTGCCGATTATTCTACTTGGCATCCATTAAGGTGACTCAGCCTCATCCAAATGTGACCTAGTGCTGCTCTTCCTTCATTTTGTTTCTTAGTGCCACTTCTAGATGCTGACTTTGTTCCTTTTTGCCATCTTTTGCTTGGCCCTGACGCAGTGTGCGCCGACCCGGCCTGAAAAAAAGAAAACCCCAAACCAACGCCCTTCTAAGGGTGACTTCCTGTGAGAGACGCCGAGCAGGCTCAGAAACACTTAGCTCTTAAAAAGCTGCGCTTTGTGAAAAAAAATAGCGCTCACTCTGATCTCTGATGAGCCTCGCTTTAGTCGAGTCTGGTACCACCTGCTGAACACCAAGGTGGGTCACATTGCAGTCAAGGAAGTGTAAAAAGAACAGAACGCAATAACACACGCAAAACAAGCGGCGACGCTGCAGTAACCCATTCTAACCCACCAAGCGTCACAATCCAAAACTGTACCCCGAGTCGCACTAACCTCCTGGAAACACTGGCATCAAGCATGCCCAAACCCGTTTTCTGGTAACTTTTTTTTAACAACTGATTTCCATTTTAGTATGATTTTACGCCCATAGGTGTACCTAATGTAGTGGCCTGTGGTACTCACACTTCCTTTTTGCGCACCTTAGAATTAAGGCAGGCGTGCGTATGTATAACAGGCACACTGACAGCAGAAAGAGCGAAAAAAAGGCTCACTTAGTGAAAGATGGACCTTGTCATGTCGTTGAAGGATGTAATCACACCAGGAGCAGAGCAGGATCAATCACTCGATGAGACCGCCCGTGATCAATCATCCTCAAGGTTTCATAGATGTGCTCTTCATTTTCCAGCAGCGCCTATTGCACTGCTTTTAGGGAGGGTCCCGCTATGTTATGGTCTTCAAAAGTGGCTGCTAATTGCTGGATTTCATCCTCACGAACTTCTAAGACTTTTTCTGGCGCCACTTCAAGTCCAGGGGCCAATTATCTCCCAAGAAGCACTTCTCCTGTGTGTTGACACGGAAGATATTCCGCTCTAATAAAGAGCAAGTAGCCTGGCTGGTGTCTATTATTGTTTTTTATTTTATGTTCTCCGTTCTCGCTTTCCTTTCTGCTCTTTTCATGTTTTTTCCAATGAAATCCTGTCAAAACATCCTATATTCCAATGAATCCGCGACCATAGTGCTGCTTGAAGTGCCGCAATCCCCAGATATCCTGCAAATCTGCCCCCTAGTGACCGCGAGTTGTGCAGCGCATCGGAAAAGTATTCACAGCACTTGTCCACCGTATTCCAAAATGGAATTCATTCATTTCCCGAAAAGTCTACACGCAACACCCAATAACGACGAAACTTTCTAAAAATGTTGAAAAGTTTGCAAATGCAATAAAAATAAAAACCTCATCAAGTAACATGTACATAAGTATTCACAGCCTTTGCCGTGGAGCTTAAAATTCAGCTAACCCTGATCATCCTTGAGATGTTTCTACAGCTTTGGTGAAGTCCACCTTTCAGTTGACTGGCAGTTTATTGCATGTTGGAATGAGGCTGGAAAAACAAAACGTGGAAACAACTGTCAACACTTTCCAGATGCACGCTCTAGCACATTAAATCTTAGCAAGATCCTTCTTTTTAATTGGTGAATTTAATATTCAGCATTAGCTGCCTAAAAGCCTCAGGTAGTCACCTTAAAAGTTGGTATTTAGTAGCATTACAGTTAATTAACATTAGGAAAGTAGTGTGCTCTATAAAATAAACTACTGTATAATACAGCAGGTGGTAAATTAAAAAATTAAAAAACGTCTGCCATAGTAAAAAAACAAACATTTTATAGTGTAACATAATTTGTATTTTGTTTTAAAAATGAAGTAACCTCCGGAAAGTAGTATAATTTATGGAATAAATAAAGAACTAAAATAAAACATTGAATGAACCATTAAATCTTGAGTGTGTTGTTAGTGTTGGAAAAATAAGTTTGATACTGTAGCATGATTTGCATTTAATTGGCAGAATTTATTAAGGAAAACTTATTTTGCCCCTCATCCACAATCCAAACAGCTAACAATAGACATAACGGGAAAGCCCTCCAAAAACCACCAACAAAATTCCAGTGACATTTTTCTGGCATAGTAACACCTCAGGAACACCTCACTAGTCTCACCGTTGGTTGACAAAAAGTTATAAACTTTCTACATGATAATAACCAAACACAGGAACTGGCTGAAGCAGCGGATACTGGCTCTCAACTTGGACCCGACGCCGCAAAGACATAGAAAGATGCTCGTATGCTCTCTGCATTTTTTACCTGAGGACTATGTTGAATTTGCCAGCTCAGCGGGGAGCACAAGTCTTGGAAAACACAACCATCCCATCAGTTGGCATCCCAGTGAGAGAGGACATTGTGACTGTTTTATTATGGTCTTATGCTGTCTATGAAACATTTAGCACTAGTGCTTCATGCTAACGCTATGAGAATGGCTTAGTGTTTCACTATAGCTGGATCTGCTGAGCACCCAGCAATGTTATTCTACTCCTGGGGGGCATGGGGGCGTCTTACCTCATACCCCGTAGCTCACTTTTCATATACTCAGGCTCAAAAAGATAAAGTTCTGGATCCTCATTTGTATATATAACCATCTATATCTATATACTGTATATTATCATATACAAGTGATGCTAGTCACTGCATTTAAAAATATATACGTACAGTATATATTGATTTGCCTTCTTTTGTTTATTAAAATGAGTGCTTTTTGACTTAGGTCGTATATGACAGTAACCGTAATTCCCCCACTTTTTCCAAATGGAGTTTTGACGTAATATAATCCCAAACGCTTCCTACTAAATTGCGGTGAGGCTAGCAAAGGGGTTAAGGTGTAGGAAAGGTTTAAGGAGGAATGGGTAAATACATAAAAGCTAATGTTCCTCAATTTCGCTGAGGCGACGGAGGCAGGGGGTGCGGGTTGCAGAGGTTATGGAACAAAAAGCGATGGATGACTCCCAGCGGTCTCGTAGCGGATGAGACTTCTCTTCCCACACAGACTGGCTCAGCACTTGTTCCTCCCTCTGTCCTCACATTCCCGATCGAAACGCTGTAAAACGCACGCTTAATTGCAGCGCTAACTCAATCAGTGAGGACTCTCAGGGCATATTGCGCTCGTGTGTGTGTGTGTTCACCGGTGGCCTGATGTGTGCACGAGTAATGAGTTTTGGTGCTGAGGTGCGGAGGGAGGGGGAAAAAGGAGGCGAGCTTAGCTTGTCTGCGCCTGGGGACTCCACGGGAAAGCTCTTGTCAGTGGCAAACAGACAATTGGAATGAACGGCCTTTTAAGGCGCCTCATCTCCGGCGCGGGTAATTTATCCTGCCGATGAGCCTTATGTTGATTACCTCAGAGGATGCTCGCCGGTCGTCGGTGGCGACGCTGCACTGACCTCGTCTATTTCAACACGGCTCGATGGGAGCGGTGCAAGCTCGCTGGAAATCTTCAGGCGTAAACCAAGAACCCCGGGAAAGTCATGGCCGCGGGTGTTCATCTCATCCGGGGACCCTCAGTTTCCTGAAGTCTGAGGTTATCGGAGCTGTTCCCACCAAAGGATGCATGCAGAAAAAACAAATTTCGAAACATTCTGTGCATAAAAAAGGGGCCTTATCTTTCTATTTCAGAGAATTTTGGAATGACAGTGGATCCCGGCGCTGGACTGTCGTAATAAATACTCCATTTATCTCAACCTTTCCATCCATCCATCCATCCAGCCACTTATCCCATGTCGGGTCGCGGGGGCAGCAGCCTAAGCAGGGAAACCCAGACTTCCCTCGCCCGGCTTCTTCGTCTAGCTCCTCTCAGCAGATCCCGAGGCGTTCTCAGGCCAGTTGAGAGACATAGTCTCTCCAACGTGTCCTGGGTCGGACGTGCCCAGAACACCTCCCCTGGGAGGCGTCCAGGAGGCATCCGAACCAGATGCCCGAGCCACCTCATCTGGCTCCTCTCAATGCGGAGGACTCTGATAGGTTCTTTGGAAACTCAGAGGTGTGCAAACGTTTTGACTCATGGGCCACATAGGGTACAAAATTTGGCGGAGAGGCAGTCTACATAAGGAAGAGACCAACGTACTTTCCTTCACAAAGATCAATAACCAAGCTCTAATTATGACACATAACTTGAAACTTTTATTTCCAAATGCCCGCAAGGCATGCTGGGTAGTCCAGATGCAACATGAACAGTGAAACATCGGATAGCAAGAGTATGTTAATTACTCCTTGTTTACTTCTCTGACCACTTCAACATATTTTACAATCCTGCAAAAAGCCGACAAAAATGGCAAAATGTTAGAAGAAAGCTACCCAGCATGCCTTGCGGTGGGAATATATGAGTGTTTTTTTTGCGCGTAGATATTTGTTTGTAGGCCCACATGGTGCAGAGGGTCCGTGTGTGTTGACATGTTGGCTTTTTTTGGCAAACAACAAATTGCGTCTGATTATTTTGGTAGCTCAAAACGTGCCACAGTAGCACTGCAAGTCCTACACTTTCCATGTTAAAGGTTTTTAAAAAATTCAAGGATTTTGGAAAGGTTCCAGCATACCCGTGCAACCGTATTAAAAACAAGTGACACAGAGAATGCATAATATAATCAGTCTTCTCTGAGAGACGTTGTTGTTGTGTTTTGATTGGTGTGGGAAAAGGTCGTTGAAATCATCAAAGGAAGTGGTGGCATCCCAAGACTTTTGCACGTTTATTTTGTCAGCGTGCGTCCTGAAAGCAGCATTGACAAAACAAGTGGGCAAACAGGCACGTTTGCAACGTTAATTAGACTGCAACAAGAGCGTTAATGCAAAAGTCAATCTTGAAATGGAATCTCATAACCATAAAAGCGTTTTGTACGAGCGCTCAGTCATAAATGAAGCCAAATTTCAATGTAATTACAGGAAGCGGAGGTGCTTACTTCCCTACAAAGCCGCTTTTTCATTCTGGTGTGGTTTACTTCCTGTAAGGCGCTAAAGGCCACAATGAAACGTTATTGTGCTCGTCAAAAACAACAACAACAATGGCGTGTTCCTGGTAGGCTGCTGATTTCTTCCTCACCTTCTTGGACAGCCCGCGGCGACAATATGGGGTGAGCGCAGGGTGCGGCGGGAACGGAAACATCATTCTGGCCTTGGACATTTCATAACTCTTTTCATTACAGTACATGTCTGCAGCATTTCTGATAAAAAAAATTGACTTTTTAAACAACATAATTGTGAGTCCAGGGATGGAATTTTATATATTTGGTATTATATTGTTATTATATTTATTTATTATATATGGAATATGTATATCTCACCATTAAATCTCGCAAGTGATTTTGTCATGTTGACATATTATACAGTATCAATGGATAAATGGAAAAGTAATATTTAAAAAGGTTGTTTTTTTAGTTCTATAGTGATGCAGAAGTGTACTGCCTCATCATAATATCATAAATTAAACAAATTCAAAGCATAAAATACATGTATCTTTTATTTATTGATGAGAAATATTTTATTTGAAACAAGATATTTATTTTGTAGTGTTGCAGAAGTGCACTGCATCATCATAACTAAATTAATAAAATATTCCTAGGATAAATTAAATTTGTCTTCAAGTGCTGCTTGAGAAATTGAGAAATGTTTTATTTGAATCAATATATTTATTTATTTATCTTCTTTGTATTTTGTAGTGTTGCAGGACGGTACTGCATCATCAATTCATAAGATAAATTCTATGTTTCTTCAAGTGTTGCCTGATATTTTTTCTTTGTGATAAATATTATATGTATCATTTGAAACAACAATTTTATTTTATTTTATTTTTGTTGTTGTATTTTGTAGTGTTGCCGAACTCTACTGCATCATCCTAACATAAACAAAGATAAATTCATAAGATAAATTACTTGTATCTTCATGTGTTGCCTGATTTCTTTTTTTAATTATGAGAAATGTGTTTTTTGAAATAGGATATTTATTTTTATTTTTCCAGGGTGTACCTTGCCTCGTGCTCAAAGTCAGCTCGGATAGGCTCCGGCATTCCCCCGTGACCCAACTGAGAATAAACGGCATAGAAAGTGGTAGCGTAGTAATGTTGCAGCCTGTGCGTCTGTTGTTGTTGTTTATTGATACTAGCAATATTCTCCAAAGGGCTCTTTTTAGCCAGGATGTGAGAGGTGCTCTGCTCACTACTGTCCGTGCTCACACTTCCTGTCCTTCGTCCTCCGTATCCCTTGGTAGTCCTCACCAGTTTGCTGCAGCCCTTCCTAACGAGCCACACACTCTTGAAAGAAAATGATGATGAGACAGCAAAACTAGAGCGGCAGTAGCGGCGGAAAAGGGAGCGTGGGAATAAGCCGGGATGAGAGAGAATGAAAGACATCAGTCTTTTTGCTACACATATAGACCTGCAAAATATATATATATAGTATATCGCTGTGTGTGTATATATGTATGTTGGTCCCCGGAGAGCTCATCTTCTCCATCCAGGCTTCTTTACTCTTTGTTGTCATCATTCAACGCATCCTCCGCCCTCCCAGTTGTCTCCCCTAAGTTATTAAATCTCCCCCCGTCTCTGTTCTGACTGCCCTGTGTCGCTAAGTGGACTGCTTGTGTAACGGCGAATTCCTACAGGGAACAAGCAGCTTGTTCTTCTGCAGCCTTTTGTTTTCCATCTGCACCGCCGTGACTTACGCCTCCTCTGCTTTTACCCTCCTCCCCTTCCTACTACCGCCACCAACGAAGAAGTCAACACTGAATTAGCCTTTGGTATGTTTCAAATACATTGTCCCATTTTGGAATGTATTGCGGCATCTGGCAGTTTCTGCAATCGGCAGCGTGTGCTCTGGTAGGAGTGAGGAAATAAATGTCAATGAATGGCCAGGGAAGAAAAGTAATTATAACCTCTGGCTTGTGGATGATGACGCTAAGGGATAAGATTTTACCGTTTTCTACCGAAAAACGACATTTTTGTAATTTACAGGAAAAAATACTCAAGATATTACAAGTCCCCTGTCTTTATACCTGTTACGACAAAGTATGCAAATCACATGAGATTTTGAGAATAAATCTCGTAATATTGCAAGAGTAAAGTCGCAAATTTAGAATAAAAGAATAGAATTTAGAATAAAAGTTGTAATGTGATGTTACAGGCATGGCCTGAGACAGCTATGAAAAGGGGGTGCCGATGACATGATGCTAATTATGATGCTTACATGCTAACCTGTTTGTGCCCAACTGATCTGTTTTCCTGTCCGATTAGAAAAAAAAGCTTGCCAGAAGCAGGAGCAAAGTTTCCTTTTCCATTGTGAATCTTTCCCTTGTGACTCAAAATGACAAAAAAGACAGAATAAATTTAAATGGTATTGCATTTTTGTTTGTATGCTAGATAGCAGGTAGTTGCCAGAATTAAACGTACTAGACTGTACCATTTTTGCCATCTGGAGCAGAGGGCACCATTCCATCATGACCTTAAGCGACATCCCTGCATGGGAAATTTTACAAAATTTCTTAGCTGAAAAATAAACAATCATGTCTCTGAATGTTCTGAACTCCTGTTTCCTGTCAGTGCAATAGCATAGATGTAGCAAGATTTCCTGTATACCTCAGCTGTTTGTCTTCTTTCTTCCGCAAACTGAATGGCATTGACTCAAAAGCGCCTCTGCTGGTTGCCGTCAAGTACTGCACTCTTACCTTCTACCTCAGGGGTGGACAAAGTGCGGCCCGCGGGCCACAACTTTCCCACCATGTGTCTTAATTTGGCCCAAACAACACAACACGTTAACACAAAGTAACCAAATGGGCATACAAACAAAGATCTACGGGTAATACTCACGGCAAAAACAAAAACACCCATGTATTCCTGCCGAAAGGCATGCTGGGTAGCTTTTTCTGGTAATCATTCTGATTACATTTTGTGTTTGTAGCATTTTTGCTAGATTCCAGGACAGGGTAAACAAGAAGGATGTAACAGTCTTGAAATCTAATGTTTTATTGCTCATAGTTTATATGGTTGCTGGACTACCCAGCATGCCTTGCAGGCATTTGGAAACTACAGTTTTATATGTAACTTCTTTGAGTTGTTTACGCACCTTATTTAGTTTGACGCCAAATTTATTAGCCCAAAGCGAGTCAACAAAGTTTGCCCACCCCTGTTCTGTGTAGTCACACACGTGCAGCCATTTTTCTCAATGAGTCCACACACACACACACACACACACACACACACACACACTTTATTTCTCCCACTTTCATCCCCCGTCTATCTCCTGTCTATGCGTCCTCCATCCTCGTTGCATCACTCTAAATATGGCCTCCCTTTGACTAAGGGAGACGGGGAGAACAAGCGCGGGGTTAAAGAGACTCGATATTCATCTCATCCTCGCGTGTGATGATAATAACGAGCGAGTGGAGGAAGGCCTGTTGTTCCGCTCCGATGGCAAAGATGATGGATCAAGGTGTGAAATTCCTCATGCTCCTTTTCTAATTAAATACTGCTCTCTCTCCTGGGGATTGAACTAATAACACGGCCATGTTTGTGGAACTGAATCAGATGTGTGTGTGTAGATGGCAGCGATGGCTTCCTCCTTTGTGCAAAACTGTGACAAAGAGGATGAAGGAAAAAGAAAAAAGGGGGTGTGGTCCGGAAGCGACAAGGCAGCGCAATAGCGCCATCTACTGATGCACGGGAGTCGTTACAGCTGACACAAAGTATGATGGTAGCCGTCAACAGGCCCTTTTGGGGTGTGAGTACAGCCAGATGGCACGTAAACAAAGAGTTAGCTTAGTATAAAAGTAAAGGACACTTGACAGTAAATAATTGATAACCACTGGGATAGGCTCCAGCATGCCCCCGCCCCTCTGATGAGGATAAGCGGCATAGAAAATGGATTGATGGTTTTGTAATTTTCAATATGTATTTTATTGTTGTTGATAATTTTAAGACTTTTTTGTGGTTGTATTTATTTTTAAATTTGCCGACTTCTTGTATTTAAAGCCAAATTTGTTAAGTGTGGAATTTTAAAAACAAATCTCATTGTACAGTTTTATTATATTTTTTATTGTTCTTATCATCATGTAAGTTGTTTGTATTATTAGTTTTGTATGTTAGTTTTTTGCAATGCCTTCATTCTCCAGTCGTACGTCATTTTGACATGATTATTTCATTGTGTAATTATTAGGTTTATCATAACGTGTGTATGAGGTAATGGATAATTGTAGTATTCCTTTTCATTTGTGGGCCAAATATTAATAATTTAGAAATGTAGTGCCTGTTAGTTATTAATTATGTTATCTGTCATTGTTAATCGCTTTATTATTGAGTGTAGTATTTATGTATTTGTTTTTAGCGTTTATTAATAGTAGTTTAGCATTTTCAAATATGCATATTTTTGTGTGTCAATCATGGCGTCTGGCAAAGAGATTTAGCCACAATAGTTAAAGAGAAGACTGACGTGTGTTTCTCCCGCGTGTTTACGTGCAGGCTGCGGAGGGAAGGCTACACAGTGCAGGTGAGCGTCAACGACTACCTGGACATCTACTGCCCGCACTACAACACCAGCCTGCGGGGGACGCTAGAGCGCAGCGTGGCCGAGCAGTACATCCTCTACATGGTCAGCTACCGCGGCTACCTGACCTGCGACCCCCGGCTGGGCTTCAAGCGCTGGGAGTGCAACCGGCCGCACGCGCCCCACGCGCCCATCAAGTTCTCGGAGAAGTTCCAGCGCTACAGCGCCTTCTCGCTGGGCTACGAGTTCACCGTGGGCCAGGAGTACTACTACATCTGTCAGTCATATATGTGCCTAGTATGTGTACACCGACGGGCACCCTGCTGACCTGCTGTCTTTGTCCTGCTTTAGCCACGCCCACCCACCATCACCACGGCCACAGCTGCCTGAGGATGCGAGTTTACGTCTGCTGCTCCACTGGTGAGACCGTCACATCATCTCATCTTCACGTTCACACACAACAAAGACGTAATATTCCTGTCCGATGCGCCGCTCTCTCCTTGACCCCTCCAGCTCGTCATGTGCGCGGGTCCCCGCTGCTCTTCGCCGTTGTTATTTTTACCAGCAGCCTGCAAGCGTTTTTCATAGCCCTGCTCCACTCCATCCATCTCTTCTAACCTTGTCAGCACTCATACATCCAACACTCAGGCCAGTGCCCCCCCCCACACACACACACATGTCACGGCTAATATGTCAATGTGCTTGTCAGCATCATGACGGGTCTTATTCTCATTATTCTGCTATGGAGTGGGTGCCCGCGTGTGGCCATCCTGCTGCATTTGGGTCGCCCACATTCTGTCTGTAGTAACTTTTTTTGTGCAGGCTTGCAGCATAGAGCAGTAGAGATGGGAGTTGTGGCTTTTTGACGGGAGCCGGATCTTAGCGAGTCGTTCCTTTCAAAGAGACGTTTAAAAAAAACGGCGCATTTGGCTCATTTTTATATTACGTTTTAATAGATATCCCACCAATATGACTTTGGATTATTATAAAATATTGATTATAACCTTATTTGACATGTGTGGATAGGATTTTACTGTCGGATCTGGATTCATTAAATATTCCGCAGGGTGGCGCCACATCACTCTGCTTTGGTGGTGACGTCACTATTTTGAATAACCCTTTGTAGCAATTCCGTGTATGTGTGTAAACCATGACTTGAATGTGTGTAAACATTCAAAAACAAAGCAGGCCACAATGAATTCCGTGCAAAACAGTGCAAAGATTTTCACACAAGAACATTCCTAATAATACAGAAAACAACAAAACAAAGTGACAAATAGACCGGTGGACAGTCCATGAGTGCATTTTGTTGCTTTGTAAAAAATTCAACCCTGAGAACTTCGTTTTGTTCCGACTTTCGGGTAATAGACTCTCCTTCTTCCTCTTCTTGTTTTTTCACCGGCGCATTTACATGAAAGCAGCGTGCACAACGTGGCGTGACGTTATTTGCATTTAAGAAAGTTTGCCAGCTGCGACTCGGATCCCATCGTTCATGTTAACGAGCTGTTCAAAAGAACCAGTTCGTTTGTGAACGTCACAACACTATAGTGCCTTGCACAGCCACTGTGGCACCAGTGTCGCCCCCTTCTGGTGGAAACGTATAACTAGTTTGACTACCTTTCACATTTTCCGAACGTTTTGCGTTAAACTGATGGAAATTTGTTGCTGTACGCATCTTTACTGTTTTTTTCCTCAGGGACTCTACATATTTTGTTCTAAGAAACCAGAACATTATTTCCTGTAAGAGTCTGAATCCCAAAGGGAAAAAGGATTTAAAAAACTCCCTAAACTACCCCGTTTAGTTAGCAGTAGTAATTGTAGCACAATTATGACATTGCTTATGATTTTTTTTCATAAAATATAAATTTTTTGTAATATTCTGACTTTGTTCTTGAAATGTGACCTTTTTCTTGTATTATTAAGATGTTAGTCTTTATTATGAAGACTTACTTTCTCTGAAAATTACAACTTGTCTTATGTTTTTTTGTAAAATCTAAGGCTGATTAATATTTAACCATGATTAATCACATTTTGTCCATAGGTAACTCATAATTAATAAGACTTAATCACAGATAGAAATACATTTTATCTATAATAAGTAGGGATGTAAATATCTTTGTAGTAAATGATTCGGTGCGCAACTACATAACATTTTATGCAAAGGGATATCAATTTTGGAAATATGGGTTTTATTCATTCATTCATTCATTCATTCATTTTCTATACCGCTTATCCTCACAAGGGTCGCGGGGATATGGGTTTTAGTTTTATTCAAAAAATAATAAAGTGTAACCTCGACTTACAAAAAGATATTTCAAAAAGATTGAAAATATTTAACGAAAAATTATTCAAAATACAAAAATGAAAATGGAAAGTTCCACCCAGATTTGTGAATGTATTGCACCTCGTAGTTGTGGTATGCGGTAGTGCACCAAAGTAATGGATGCCGACCGCCGTAAAACCAAAGAAGAAGAAGAAGCTGCCCTCCCGTTGGTTATCTCTCCTCTCTCAAAAAAAATCAGTCGAGAGTCAGCTAGCACTTGTCAGTCGGGACGCTCGTATGTCAAAATACCGCCGTAAAAAAGACAATAAACAATAGCACTTGTGTCCGGCAAGTCGACGTAGTCCAGCACAACTCAAATCACAGCAACAGTAAATGCAAAGAACTTTGCTCGTGTTGTGAGGGCCACCTGCCGTGGCTTTCAGGCTACATTTACCAATCAAAACACTTTCATTGGGCCATTTCTGCCCAATGTCTCCCACTTGCGGCTCCATAGTTAGCGGTGCTTCCGCAAAGGAGGGTGTGTGCCGAGGGTCAAAGAGGACGCACGCGAGCACGTTAATTGAAAATCAGAAAAAATAGTGTTGTTAAAATGGGAACGTCCGTTAACTTTGACTGCTCCATTATCTGATTTTTTTCATGTATTGGCCTATTTAAATTAAATGCATTTATTTGTATTATTGTATTTATTTGATTGTTATTATTTTTATTATTAACTACCTTTAAGTTGTGTCTATTAGGCTAAGATGCCTTTGTTTTCAAATTATGTATGTATCATGACTTTGTATGCGTTCATTTCTATTATTTTTCTTTTATAGTTAATATTAACAGCAGCTAAGTTCCCTTATTTATTTACATTTTCTCCAACTATTTATTTACATTTTTCCCAATTATGTCTTTAGGTTCCTTTTCGTAGCCAACTAAATAAATTTTGAATATTTTGCCAGAGGTGCTTGAAAAATAAAGAAATAATAACGAAATTGATAGTTTTGACTTGCACGAAACCCGATGACAAGACGTCGGCCCAGTGTCAAGCTTTTTGCTTTTTACACGCTCGTCATCGCCAGTGTCATTATTCTCACGCCGCGATGGGATTTGTTCTCCGCCGACGATGTGTGTACGTAATTCAACACGGCGGATTGTATTTCACGTTCTGTCTCCTCTGCCAGTCTCCCAAGCGGACGACGACTCCAGCCAGACTTCCACCGCCTACACGGTGAGGCCTAGCATCAAAATACACAACATCGGTGAGTGATCTTTGCCTCCTTCTCCAATATTTGGCTGCCACGTGGGATTTCAATCCTGTGTAACGCACACGCACATGCACACACACACACACACACACACACACACAGAAACTTAGAGCCGAGGCGGCGAGTGTGCGTCGACACGTCTGAGCCGGCCGGTTGACGTCGATCTCGCAATTGAAGCTGCATGACTCACGGATTGTTATTGATATTCATTCCATGCGTGCTCTGCCCACGGGCGTCTTTGTGTAAACTATGTTATGTACACAAATGAATCCAATTATCACCGGGAGGGGAAAAATATTGATACTACGCGCGGTCGTATTTCACCCTGTGTGGGCCGTGCTGTTATAAAAACTCTTACGAGAAAAATCCAACTCTTTCACATGCTGCTGAAAACTCCTTATATACAACAATGTAATAATGATTCGGAGTGCATGAGAAAGCGTCAGGATGTCCCCATCCTTTCTTTGCTCGTTTCTGTGACGAAGCGTGACCTGCACAGAGGCAGAGAAGTGGGAGATTTAAGGGGAGAACCTCTCTTTGTGGTAGCCTTTTCTAATCACAAAACAATGCATTCTGGGACTTTAGCATGATTACAGGACTGATAACACAATTACCGTTGCTGGAATGACAGCGCCGCCCTCCCGTGGCTTGAGACGATGGCGGCCTGCGGTCGCAGCAAGTTCTCCGAAACACCTTCCTTACGTTGCTCGATACGGCAATCGATGTCAGCCTGCTGGGGCCCTGATGGAGCGAGAGACAAGCATGCCAAAGCGCCGTGGGGCCCATGGGGGGGGGCAAGCGAGATAAGATGTCTGCTTGGATAAATGATGCCAAGTCGATGCCACTCTTGCTGGCATCATGTTGTTATTCTTCTATGCATCAGGACAGTGAGGGCGGTGGGGTCTAGTTCCTGAAATCAATAACGTTGTTTGCCGTATGATTTGTGCTATTTTCTTGGAGTAGCACAACTTATTATTATTATTATTATTATTATTATGTGCATTTTTTTGTACCATAACATGTATTTCCATGTGATTGTATGACATTTCAGTCAAATTTCCCATCACCATTGTTTGGTCATAAAATGTTTGGTTTTTTTTCCCTAATATTATGACTTTGTTCTTGTAATGTGACGCTTTTTCTCATATTATTACAATTTTCCTCGGAAATTTACAAGATGTGCATTTTTTTTTAATTACATGGGTTTTTTTGCAATATTTCGACTTTACTTCAAGGAATATTTTTAGTTATATATAAAGTTTCTTGTAGAATTACTTGTTTTTATCATAACATAGGGACTTTTTACTCGTGAAAATATGCAATATTAAAATCTTCTGACTTTCTCGTAAATGAATTTTTCTTATCATAGTCCATTTTTTGGCCTTGTAAGAGTAGTATATTCTTCTTGATGTTCTTGTAGAATTTTAGTCATGGCCTTATGACAGGGGTGTCCAATCTTCTTCCACCAAGGGCCACATGCAGAAAAATCAAAGGATGATATTTGATATTTTGTAAAATTGATATTTGGTACAAAAAAACAAATTTCAGGAAAAAAATGCATTTTTGGGGGGTCTTTTCCAAATATTTGAACACTCTTCTAAATAATCTTTCTACTTTGTTTCCCAACCTAATTTACAGAAATTACAACAATTTTATTTGGTCTGTTTGTCATAATATTACAACTTTAAAAATAACATATTTCAACCCTGTGCTACTGCAACCACATTATTTTTTGCTCTTAATATTAAAACATTAACATGATCACCTTTTCTGCAACTTTGTTGTTGTGTTTCTCATTATATCACGGCATTACAAATCATGTATTCTTTCCTTAATATTGCATTAATGCAACTAAATGCTTCTAAAATGATATTTGTCAGCGTACAACTTTTTTCTCCTAATGACTTATTCTTGTAAACCTACAGCTGATTTGATATTATTGTAAAAAATACATATTTTGTAATGTTCGACTTTCTAATAATTTTGTTTTTATCATGACATTTTGAATTTGTATTCGTTTTTGTAATTTTGTAGTATAACACTCTTTTATCATAATCATATCATAAAATAAATGGTTTTGTAATATTTCTATTTTCCTGTAAAATTACAAATTTTCACCATAAAACTGCGACTTTTTACTCTGAACTGTTTTTTAAACAGTCCTAAGTTTCTTGTACGTTACATTTTATAGCGTAACATTCCAACTTTTTACGCATAAAAGTTACTTCTTGTATATGTCGACTTTCTTGTAGAATGACACATTTTTATTGTAAGATTATGCGTGAAAATACAAGCTTTGCATCGTTCCAAATTTCTTGTACATTACTTTTTTTTTTATCATTCCACCTTTTTCTCATAAAGTGTTTTTGGAATGCTGTATATATGCTTTCTTGTACTTTTTTACCATAACTATGACCTTTTAAAAATATGTTTTGCAATAACCCGACTTTCTTTTTTCAACTTTTTACTCCGAAAATATTTTTTTGTACTTTCTCATAAACGTGTCGCGTTTTTTATTACAAGATTATGACTTTTTTTTTTCACTTTCTTGTAAATTTACACGCCTTCCATGGTAACATTCGGACTTAGTGTTTGAAGACCGGAGAGACAGGATGAGGTCCCGACCTAACGTGCATGTTTTTAGATTTTGGGGGAACTCAGATTATGCAGGCAAAAAGGCCGCAGCCCCAGCGTGACGTGCTTAACAACGTGAGACAGCCCTGCCATGTCTGGATTCTCGTGTGGAAGTCAGCGGGCTGCAGTAAGAGGATCGCTCGTTCAAATGCAATGACAACTTAGGAGGGAAAAAGAGCAGTTAGAGCGAGTACACCAAATGAAAGGTCACATGAGTGCAAAAGCAGCCTTAGGTTTTTTCCAACCAAAAAGGTCAACAATGTAATGTAGGCCTCTGCGTGGACGTGATGAAGGAAAAGGAGGACAAGTCAGAACACATGAGACGTTTCTCAGTCCTGTCTGGCCTCCTCAAGGCTGAGCCAGCGTGGGCGCCGGCGGGTCCGTCCACTCCGCCCATAGACCCACTTTTCTTCTTGTCACTTCCGGCATTGTCATCGCAAGACTGCAGGCCATCTTTTTATGATTGCGTCATGTATCGTATCGTTGCGCGCACTAGAAAGTATCAACGCTAGAATGCGTTGCGCTGTCGCTTTAAATATCAATATTGCAAATAACTCCCTGTACGATATCACTGCACCACCAGCATCACATGTGTCGGTTCATTAAGTCATAGCATCATTGCACCGGCGGCTAATGGAAATATTGCCAAGTATCATAACATTCCCGCTCACGGTACTACTACATACTACTTTAGTATGTGGTAGTATGCAAACTAAGGTAGTATGTAGTATGTGGTAGTATGCAAACTAAAGTAGTATGTAGTAGTATGCAAACTAAGTAGTATGCAAATTAAAGTAGTATGTAGTAGTATACAAACTACTACATACTACTTTAGTTTGCATACTACTACATACTACTACACTACTTTAGTTTGCATACTACTACATACTACTTTAGTTTGCATACTACTATATACTACTACATGCTACATACTACCTTAGTGGCATACTACTACATACTTACTACATACTACTGTAGTTTGCCTACTACTACATACATACTACATACTACTGTAGTTTGCATACTACTACATTCTACTACATACTACTGTAGTTTGCATACTACTACATACTACTACACGCTACATACTACCCTAGTGGCATACTACTACATACTACTTTAGTTTGCATACTACTACATTCTACTACGTACTACTTTAGTTTGCATACTACTACATACTTACTACATACTACTGTAGTTTGCATACTACTACATACATACTACATGCTACTGTGAGATGTTTTTCCAAATGACCCAGGTCTTCTTTTTCCACACCAGACAGTTAACGTCGTCTCATTTAACGATATGTTTTCGTTATATCCTTTTTTCCTCGCACGTATTCCCGTAAAATGACCATTTTTCCCACTCGTATCACAACTTGGCTGTTATGATGTCAGACAAGAGTGCTGATTGCTAATCAAGCGAGCCGTTGGCGTCCTTTAGCGTGATTGCGTCCAGTAGTGACGCTGCCGCCACGGTGCAGACAAAAAAGGGAGCGATGGCCGCTCATCGCCTACTTTTTAAGCAAGTAATTGAAAGCGTCCCCTCTCTCTCCTCGCTCTTTGGCCATGCCCCCCTCCCCCCGGGGCTAATGTTCTTGTTGTGTCTAATCAATGGCGAGTGCAGCGCTAATTTGGTCTGATTGAAAAGCCTTGCAGGATAAAAACATCATCAGTATGAAAAGATGCTTGTTTCATTTCTCTTCCCGTACACGACGCCGATGATGATAATTGCCGCTTTGTTGATAATTGCATCACGTCTCGTACGTATTTGCATGCGTCACGTTGATGAAATCATACCGCTCATTTGGAATATTACTAAATATAGCTTTTATTTCTGCTAGTAAAGAGTCTTTCCTTTGCAAAGTCTAATTTTACTAGAAAGTAGGAATTTTTTTTTTTACGCATTTTTACCAGTAGGAATGTTATGATTAAAAAAACANGGCTAATGTTCTTGTTGTGTCTAATCAATGGCGAGTGCAGCGCTAATTTGGTCTGATTGAAAAGCCTTGCAGGATAAAAACATCATCAGTATGAAAAGATGCTTGTTTCATTTCTCTTCCCGTACACGACGCCGATGATGATAATTGCCGCTTTGTTGATAATTGCATCACGTCTCGTACGTATTTGCATGCGTCACGTTGATGAAATCATACCGCTCATTTGGAATATTACTAAATATAGCTTTTATTTCTGCTAGTAAAGAATCTTTCCTTTGCAAAGTCTAATTTTACTAGAAAGTAGGAATTTTTTTTATTACGCATTTTTACCAGTAGGAATGTTATGATTAAAAAAACAGGTATGCTGGAATTTTACCAAAAAATCACATCTTTACGATTAGAAATGTGTTGTGTTACAATGTACAGCAAAACGGGTCACATTACAACCACAAAATGGGATAATTTATCAGTAAATCGGAACCGTGGGTGATACCGATATCGAAATGTTGATCTTTGCTGAAGGTTGAATGACACCGCCCTTTGAATGATACTAATGCAATGTTGATATCTGTTGTATGATACTGTGCTGTAAGCAGTACTACATTGATCTTTGCTAGCAATCTAATGATCACAATACAATTCGTCACAGTGTTGATATTTGCTGGTGTTCTAGTGATACTGAACTGAGTGGTCATGATACACGGCAATATCGATATTTGGTAGTGGTATAATGATACACATTACAAGAACCAAATCGGTATAATAATCTATGAGTTAGTTGGAACATTACAAAAACAGGGGTGATTGCGTGCAGTAGTGACGCTGCCGCCATCG
Organism: Oostethus manadensis; assembly: GCA_024372805.1. Lineage (NCBI taxonomy): Eukaryota > Metazoa > Chordata > Actinopteri > Syngnathiformes > Syngnathidae > Oostethus > Oostethus manadensis. The sequence goes on from QODF01000073.1 coordinate 757,738, forward strand.
TGCAGAGAAAAAAGGGAGCGATGGCCGCTCCTCGCCTACTTTTTAAGCAAGTAATTGAAAGCGTTGACAAAAAAAGTTCCTACACTGATTTATGAATAAGTCGGAACATTACAAAAAAACTGATGTTTAGCCGGAATGTTATGATTTAAAAAAATTTACAAGAAAACTGGAATATTACAACATTACATTTTAATTTCCCAAAAAATTGTTTTGACGTGAAAGAAAGTGTAATTTTTCCAAAAAAGCAGGAACACTACAAAATATTTTTAGGAGGCAAAAGTCATGAATTGTACAAAAAATGCATCTTATGGACAAAAATAAATACATTTTTCGAGAAAAAATTGTAATTGTTGTTTAAGCGTAAAAGTCTTGATATTATAATGTAATTTTACCATAAAATGGTTTTTAAGAACAAGTTGTGGCGTTACGAGAAAGAAACACATCATTTTGAGTGGGAAAAAGTTGTAATGGTCCAAGAAAAAAGGTCACGTTACAAGAACAAAGTCCTTATAGTGAATTTTTTGGGAGATAAATAAAGCATGGATGTGTCACTATAAAAAAAAAAAAATGCCATTTTATGACTGAATTGGAACATTACAAAAAACAGATTTTTCCGAGTCAAAAGTCGGAATGTTATGATAAATGGAGCTGGGGCGTTCAAATGCAACCATTATTACTAATATTATGATGTAAATCGTAATAGTACAGAAAAAGGTCAATCATTTAAGAATGTTACATTTACAAGCCTGTCATTTTAGGCCTAACTCAACAAATTCCAAAAAGAGTATTTTCCAAATAATAAAATGAAAATGAAAAATGTTGCGATATATTTTTTTTAAGTGTAATTTTACAAGAAAGCAGGAACATTCCAAAAAAGATATTGTTAAGAGGAAAAAGTGATGATGTACAGAAAAATACACATATATTGTAATATTAATAGGAAAATACATTTTGAGAAAAAAAAATCAGTACATGAAAAAAGAGATATTACTTAAATATTATTATTATTATTACTAAACACAAAGTCATAATGTTACGGGGAAAAAAAACATACATTTTACGAGAAAGATAGATGTATTTTTACCATTAAAAAATAATTGCAATGTTAGGATTTTAAAAAATGTAATTATATAAGAACATTAGAACATCAAAAAAATGTTGATGTTATGATGTAATTTTTACAAAAAAATGTATTATATGGGAAAGTCATACAATTATGGGAAAAAACAATTGTAATCGTTGAAGAAAAAAAGTCATATTACTAGTCTAATGTTCCGATCAAAACATTTACTTATAAGTGAGAACAAAAAAATTTCCTCAGTAAATGGTTATAATAATAATAATAACATTTAAAAATGCACATAAAAAAGCTTTTAATTTAAATAATAAAAATTTTACAAGAAAGCTGGAAAATGAGTGAAAAGGTGAAATATTATGCTGTGATTTTCACCAAAAAGTCAGAATAGTACAAGATTTGTTTGGTTATTTGAGGAGAAATTCTATCCAAGTGTATTTGCACAGCGCCAAATCACAGCAGCAGTCATCTCACGACACTTCACACATGAAGGTCACGGAGAGCCAATTGAAACCCCTCACGAGCAAGCATTTAGCGACGGAGGCAAGGAAAAACTCCCTCTGGGGGAAGAAACCTTGGACAGAACCCAGGCTCTGTCTCGGCCGGTTGGGCTGAGCCATAACAATAATAAGAGGGATACTTGGTAGAGCAAGCCAGAAGTCTTAGTCTCAGACCAGGGCTCGGCAACCTTTACCATCAAAAGGTGTAAAAGGGGGCCGCAACAACATTTCTGGCCCCTGGGGGGCGTGACAGAAAATAACTGAGAACCACTGCTACATATACTGGTGATATATTGGTGATATATACCGACATACTGGTGCCTGACAGTGTAGTGCTTTATATTTAAGAAGGAGAATTCTAAACTGTACTGGTAACCAGTGCAGTGAGGCTAATACGGGCGAGATATGATCTCTTCTTCTGGTTCCAGTTAGAATTTTGGACTAACTGAAGATTAGACAACAAAGCGTCACAATAATAATAAAGTCGAAACAAAGCAGAAAAACTCATTTCTGCCACCGTGACAAAATTCGGTTTGGTTTTCTAAACATGAACGTTTTCCTCCACTTGCAGACGAGTTCAACCCTGAAGTCCCCAAGCTGGAGAAGAGTGTAAGCGGGAGCAGCCCGTCGCGTGACCGCCTCCTCCTCACCGTGGCCGCCATGCTGGTCGTTGGCGCCCCCCTTCTGTCCTAGCGACGCCACTCGGACCGCGCCTTTTTGTCTAAAGGGCTTCACCGAGACGTCGAACCAACAAGAAGACGAATGATTGGATTTAAAAAAAAAAAAAAAAAAGAAGAAAGAAAGTCGGAGAGGCCTTTTTTTGAATCATTTCAAGCATCATGTGACCACATGCAGACTCCCACTGAGGAAGTCATTGTCAATCAAACTGATGACGCATCGGTAGCACTGGGACGGGTCAGATTAAGGACTTTGGAGCAAAAGGGACGGACATCAACTTTTGCCCGGGACCGGGAAGAAAGTGCTCACTTTTTCCGCAAATTGAAAGGAGGCCTTTCCTGAACATCCATTTTCCTCCTCCTGTCCGTCTCCCTGTGGATTTCCTTCGTCTCTTAGAGGACAGCGAGCGCTGTCTTGGTCCTTTCTACCCGTTTCCTGCCTTCACAACCCAACGCGACTAAGACCTTCATGCCACTCAGTGGTGGTCCAGTAGATCCAGTGCTTGATACTTGTCGTGTTTCACCTCGCCATCCAAACTCTCGTACTACACAACCTCGTCTTCTTATTCCTGCCAGAGAAGGAGTACTGGGGACACACCGGAAAGGACAAAAAGAATTATCATTATTACGAGGATAAAGTCATAACAATAAGAATAAAAATACGGAAAATTAGGTGCAAAAATAGTCATTTTTCTGACAAAAGACTTTTTGACTAATAAGACTGGTCTTATTAGAGTGGATATTTATAATATATAATATACATAAAAATGTGCAGTTAAAAAAAAAGTTATAGCGGAAAAAAGTGGTTGTTTTGCAAGAAGTTTTAAAAATACAATTTAGGATTTTTTTTAATTTACTCTCAAGGGGAAAACTTTTCAAGAAAATTGTTTTCTTTTTAAAATTTAATTTTAAGGAAAGAAAAATGTGATTTTAATCATTATAGATACTTTATTCATTTCCGAGAGAAATGTACAATTTATTTTATCATTTAAATGTCATTTAAATGAAAGAGAAAAATGTTTCAGTATAGCTTTGATGATAAAATTACATTTCAAGGGAAAAATGTAATTTTATTATTAAAATGTCACAAAATGACATTGCAAAATATCAATTTTGCAATGTTTTTTAAATTTTTAAATTAAACTTTTTATTTTTATATTAAATGAGTATTAAGTATCAAATATTTTAGTATTAAAAATTGTTTTGGTTTCCTTTCTATTTTAGTAATAAAATGTAATTGAAATTTTAAATTTTTTTAAATTTTGCATAAGTTTTAATTAAATTGTTTTAATTTAAAAATGATTTTTCAAGGAAAAAAGTAATATTCAAATGTAATTGAAATGAAAGGAACAATATTTTTCAAGATTTTATTTTTAAATTTTAAATTACATTTTTTAATTAGACTTGTTTTATCTTAGTATTAAAATGTAATTGAAATTAAAGGGGAAAGCATTCAAGAACACTTTTTAAATTAAAAAATTAAAATTCACTTTGAAAAATGTAGTTTTAATATTAAAATGAAATTGGAATTAAAGGAAAAAATTGTCATTGTCAAAATTAAAGTAATTTCACAAACTCCTCACTTTATTCTCGTAATTTAGGTCCTTTTTTTCCTTTTTTACTGTGGCCCTAGTATACTCTACGTCAGTGGTGGGCAAACTGCGGCCCGCGGTGCACATGAGACTCGCCAAGTGTCTTAATCCAGCCCACCGGGAATGTCCAAATTTCTTTTTTTTAACATCAAAAGGCAACATGTGGGCATACAAACAAATATCTACGCGCAATACCCATATATTCCAGCTGCAAAGCATGCTGGGTAACTTGTGGTACTCTTTCTCACAACATTTTGCCGTGTTTGTCGCATTTTTGCAATACATGTTGAGGAGGAGAAGTAAAGAAAAAGGAGTTAACATAGTCTTGGTCTCCAACGTTTTATTGTTCATAACTCATATTGTTGTTGGACTACCCAGCATGCCTTTCAGGCATTCGGAAAAAACAGTTTTATGTGTAATGTTTGGCAGTTAGTTGTTTATCACACTCGTGGTAGTGGATTTGTGGGATGCGTTGTCTTTTTGTTTTGTTGCACCGTGAGCAAATACAGTGGAATCTCGATTTACAAAAACCTCGTAAGAAAAATTCAATACAAATTTTGAAGATATTTCCGTCCCATTTAGCGCAAAACTATAAAAAATACGAAAACAAAAATATGGATTTTGGAATGTACTGCACCGCCATACAAGCTGCCCGCCCCTAGTGCGGTAATGCACCAAAGTAATGGATGCGCAAACCGAAGAAGAAGAAGCTGCCCTCCCATTGGTTATCTCCCATGATCCTCTTCTTCCTAACGATGGCCAATCACGGCGTCCATTTGCTCAGTGTATTGACAAAATAAAAAATAAAAATAGACATACACATATTGTTAAGCTTGGTGTGTCATGTACCGTATTTATTAAAAATGAAGTTACAGTATGTAAACTTACGTATGATTTCTGCCATCTGTCAAAACTCGTTCGCCGCCGCCATCAAGCTCACCTCACTCCACCCGAAAGTCATATTTCCTAACAACATTTATGATTATTTTTCATTGCTTTGATTATTTTCCAGTTGTTGTTGTTTTAACATGCGTGCATTCATGTTGTCAATAATGAGCGTATTTATCTGGTTTGGGTACAGTCTTTACACTTTCTAAATATTCATACAGTAAATCTTGTCTCATATCATGGAAGGCGCGTGAGCCTCTTCCGGAACGAATACATTTCCTATCTCGAGGTTCCACTGCTTATCGTGTATGCAGCCCACGAGGGGCCCACGAGTCCAAAGGTTTGCCCACCCCTGCTCTACACGGTACCTGCCTACACAGGCCAATCAGCAGCGATGGCCGGTTGCCATGGAAACGAGCCCGTGCAGCGCGGAAGGTGCCTGAGGAGATTTTTTTGCTTTTGTTTGTTTGGACTGTTGTGAGAATGTCGAAAAAAACAAAAAGACAAACAGGAGCTCACCTTTTGCTATCGTTGTACGAGATGACTTCGCATCAATTGATTCCACGTCTTTCTGATCGACGTGACGTAAGCTGCCGTGCCACGTTGGGGCTTTTTACCGCAGTTTGACAAGCTTGTCATGACGGATGATGGATGGAAGGATCGGCAGCGTTCCGCAAGCGCTGCTCGTCCCGCGCGGGGCGTTTCTATCACACGGAATGGGTGTGTGCGCGAGAGGATGCGCGTGTACACGAAAGGGGGGGGGGGCAGGGGGGCAAACAAAAACGTCCATTTTTGTGTGTCTGCTCGTCCACGCTTTGGGAGTTTGTGGCACTTAGAAGTTTGTTAAGGAGTCGTTTGTAGGACATTATTATGCAAGCGCGTACGACAGAATGTGCTCTTATTGTTAGGAAGGGGGCGGGGCTTTAGAAGCACTGGGAGGGGCTGTGGGGGGGACAAAAGCATTTACTATGTTGAAGACAACCACCGGGATTGCGTTTACCCTGAATGACATTTTAAAAAAAACAAGGTCTGTATAAATGGATGAGCAATTAAAGTCTTTTTTTGCAAATGTACTTGTGGACATTTTGTTCCATGATACATCAGCCATCACTTTTCCCACATTGGCCATGTCCCTCGAATGCAACACAGCCTTCAGCGAGGTGAATTTTAAAAGCAAGAAAAAGACCTACAGTGATTAAGTCATTATCATGTCATGGGAAGATGGAAAGAGTACTTTGAAGAGTTGATGAATGAGAAAAATGAGAGAGAACAAAGAGTAGAAGAGATGACTGTTGTGGACCAGGAAGTAGCAAAGATTAGTAAGGAAGAAGTGAGGAGAGCATTGAAGAGGATGAAGAATGGAAAGGCACTCGGTCCTGATAATATACCTGTAGAGGTATGGAAGTGTCTAGGAGAGGTGGCAATAGAGTTCCTGACCGGGTTGTTTAACAAGATCTTAGATAATGAGAAGATGCCTGAGGAATGGAGGAGAAGTGTGCTGGTTCCCATTTTTAAGAACAAGGGAGATGTGCAGAATTGTGGCAACTACAGAGGAATAAAGCTGATGAGCCAAACAATGAAGTTATGGAAAGAGTAGTTGAAGCTAGACTAAGGGCAAACGTTAGCATTTGTGACCAGCAGTACGGTTTTATGCCAAAAAAGAGTACAACAGATGAAGTATTTGCTTTGAGGATGTTGATGGAGAAGTACAGGGAAGGTCAGAGGGAGCTGCATTGTGTTTTTGTAGATCTGGAGGAAGCTTATGACAGGGTGCCCAGAGAGGAACTGCGGTATTGCATGAGGAAGTCTGGAGTGCCAGAGAAGTATGTTAGAGCGGTGCAGGACATGTACGAGGACTGTAAGACAGTAGTGAGGTGTGCTGCAGGTGTGACAGAGGAGTTCCGAGTGAAGGTAGGAGTACATCAGGGATCAGCTCTGAGCCCCTTCTTGTTTGCTATCGTGATGGACAAGGTTAGACGGGAATCTCCATGGACTGTGATGTTTGCAGATGACATCGTGATATGTAGTGAGAGCAGGGAACAGGTGGAGGAGAAGCTTGAGGGGTGGAGGTTTGCCCTGGAAAGGAGAGGAATGAAGGTTAGCCGCAGCAAGACGGAGTACATGTGTGTAAATGAGAGGGACTCAAGTGGAAGAGTGAGGTTACAGGGAGAAGAGATAAAGAAGGTGGAGGATTTAAAGTACTTAGGGTCAACAGTCCAGAGCAGAGTGAAGAAGCGTGTGCAGGCAGGCTGGAATGGGTGGAGAAAAGTGTCGGGTGTGATGTGTGATAGAAGAGTTTCAGCTAAAATGAAAGGAAAGGTGTACAAAACTGTGGTGAGACCAGCGATGTTGTTTGGTTTAGAGACAGTGCCGCTAAGGAGAAGACAGGAGGCAGAACTGGAGGTAGCAGAGATGAAGATGCTGAGGTTCTCTTTGGGTGTGACCAGGATGGACAGGATCAGGAATGAGCACATCATGGAGATAACGTCAGAGAGGCCAGACTGAGATGGTTTGGACATGTCCAGAGGAGAGATAGTGAATATATTGGTAGAAGGATGCTGAGTTTTGAATTGCCAGGCAGGAGGCCTAGAGGAAGACCAAAGAAGAGGTTTATGGATGTAGTGAAAGAGGACATGAAGGTAGTTGGGGCAAGAGAAGAGGATACAGAAGACAGAGTTAGATGGAGGCAATTGATTCGCTGTGGCGACCCCTGAAGGGATAAGCCGAAAGGAGAAGAAGACCATCATCATTTTTACCTCTGTTTTCTATCAATCTAGTCTATGATCCTGAAATCAGGATTTAGGTTGTTATACGGTTTATGACATGTCTGGGTATAATAATGATAATAATGCATTCCAAAAACATGCATGTTAAGTTAACTAAACTAACTAAACTAAATTAACTAAATTGTCTATAGTTATAAAGATTTTATGAAGTTATAAATAAGTTATAAAAATTTTGGGATAGAATAATAAATATAGAATACTCAAAATATTTTTGTAAAAATATTTAAATATTTTACATACAATTTATTTATATATATAAATTTTTGGACCAGTCCAAAACCTACATTTTCCTAAAATAACAATTTTTGGAAAAGAGAAAACAAAAAAGCTGCCACTCTTCAAAAAAAGTTGGATGCCTTTTAAAAATATGATTTTACTTTGTTATTGTATGTATTATTAAAAGTAACAATTTTATGAGAAGAAAACTAACATTTTTTGAGACCAAAGTTTTGCAACAAAAACATTTTTTAAAAATAAAATCTGAATTATTTTCTTTGTAAAAACGATTAATTTTTTTTTTACATTTAAAATTTACACATAAGGACAAGCAGTTAAGAAAATGAATGGATGAATATTTACTCCTAATTTTATTTCTGGTAAGTATACACATTTTCCAATACAATAAAATCACAATATTTTTTGTGATGCATTATTTTGGTGTATTATTATTTGATATTATTAATATATTTACTTTCTTTAAAATGATGTATACAATATGTTTGTGGATCTATTAAACTGCGATTCTGCTTTTCACCCATAGGTGTCGCCAAAGTGTCCTCTACGTGCATCAGTGGAGATATACTGTACTGTACTGTATTAAGGGGAGATTATGCAACAGAATGAAGTTACTGTAAGTCTCCAATGTCACATAAAGAACACATACCAAAAAATATTTTCATAACACTGTGTTAGTAGGCAGATGAAGAGCGTGTGTTAAGATGCTGTAGTGTCACTAGACACAGATGAGTCATTGTGATAGAATAATGAAAAGAAGAAGAAGAAAAGCGACTGAAAGACAAAGGAGTCTTTGTCAGGCCAGGAGGTCAAAAATGAAAAATAACTATAATTATTATGAAATGTTGCAGCGATGCTGACCTTTGATAAGAAGAGCGAGGAGTCAAAGTGCAGCTATTTCTGTTTTACATTCAAATCTCTTTTTTATGTCTTCATCTTGGAGACTTTGGACTCTTCTTTGGTACACAGTTTGATGACTGATGCACTAATAGAAGTCAAAATAATTACTGTATGTTATCATCTTCTGCATTGTTTCTTCTGCCTGCACTGGGACTCCTCTTTCTCAGCTCTATTGATTACTACTACGGTTTTAACAAATAAACTATAACTGACTAGACAAGCGTAAACCCAAGGCCGAACAATCTAAAACACTTCATTCTGTTCAGCGCCTGCTTGGTTGGATTACGAGAAAAGAAAATAATTTAACGAGACATAGTATGCAACATAATACTAAAAAATCCCATTATTTTATAAAGAATTAAACAATAAAATAAAAAACAACAATTTTATGAAACAAAAATCAACATTTTGTGAGAATAAAGTTGGAATATTATGACAGTAAAGTCAAACCCTTAAGAGAAAAAAATAACAAAAATACATTTGCAAGATTATTAGCAAAAAAAGTCAAATTTAAATATTAATTTAAAATTAAAAATAATGAATTAACCCTTGAAACATTTTCACAATATTCTTGTAAAATTATAACTTTATTCTGTTAAAATTACTTACTTTTTGGTCCATGAATAAATAAATAACAAAAAAATGTATTTATTTTGTAGTTTCTTAAAATTACATTTTTTGTCCACTAATAAATAAACAAAAGTATGTCATTTTAAGAGACTAAAATTACGGAAAATGCATCTTTTTTGTGTATATATTCATATATAAATATTATTATCTGTTTATATATATTTGTTTATATGAATACATAAACAAAAAAATAGGTAATTTTTAGAGCATAAAAAAATGAAGTAATCTTTTTTGTTTATATATTTATTAATGGACAAAAAATGTCATTTTAAGAAAATACAATTGCAAAAAAATCTTTATTTATTTATTTATTAGTGGACCAAAAATTAGGTAATTTTAAGAGAATAAAGTTATAATTTGACAAGAATATTGGGGAAATATTTCAAGGTTTAAGTCATAATTGTTAGTTTTTAATTAAAAATTTTAAGTTGACTTTTTTCACTCAATATTTACCAAAGAAATAAAATGGCTGTTGTATGAGACAAAGTTGAAATATTCTGTCAGTAAGTTGATAATCCTAAAATAAAAATTAGCAACATTTTACAAAAATAAAGTTTCAGAATAAATAATAAATAAATAATATTGTGGAAGTATGTTAAGGTTTAAGACAGTTTTTAATTTAAAGTTTTACCTTAACAAGAAAATTGTCATCATTTTAGATCAGTAAATAATTGAAATGTTGCAAGAATGACATCTTAATTTTACTAAGGGGAAAATTATATTTTATTTTTAAGAATAACGTTGAAATATTTTATACAATGTAATATCAATATCATGTTTAAGTGCTATGTTTTTAAAAATCCCAATAGGACAAAGACAATTGTGGCAGTTGTATCATTTAAAAAAAAATTTTAATCACAATTTTAGGGGAATAAAATAGAAATATTATGTCAAATCATAATATTGCATGAGCAAGATTTTAATATTGCAAGACAATAGTTTGAATATCATAAGGGGGAAAAACGTCATTTTCAAACAAAGTTGTAATATTATGAGAAGAAAAATTTGCCTTTTTCAAAAAGTCAAATGAAAATTTGAGAATGCAACTGTACTATTAGAAGCCAGAAAGTCGTCATTTAATGAGGATAAATGAGGATATCTTGTATTTTTACAAGAGTAAACCAGAAAAAATACTTGCATACTTGTAAAAGCACTTGTATGATAATTTTGCTAATCCGCCATTAAAATGACAACTTTTTTTCTTGAAATGTTTTGAATGTGATGGAATAATATTGGATGGCATTTAAATAACTAACCAATTCATAGTGCAACTTGAGGAGGAGGGGGTCTGCGGTTTAGCACTAGAGGACGCATTGCATACAAAATGACATCACTTAGTCTCCTGAGGGGGGAAAGTCTGGTTGAATTTGTTGATTATTGAGCCTCCTAAAGGCAATATGAGTCATGCTAAAATGTCATAAACATAAAAAACAGTACAAGAATGCACGTGAACCAGCATGTAGCAGTTTGTTTTGAATGAACTTGGCCTCCTGACTAATGTGCGTAATGTGTTGTCGGGTGGAGGAAGGTTATCGCCGAGCATCATGCAGACATTCGCCTTTGGGCGCTGGTAGCAGCGGCACTCGTACGCTCACGATGAAAGAGGACAGGACATGATAGGGAATCGGAGCGAGCGCATTTTGCCTGAATAGACACAGCAGTGCAGTCACTTTTAGAAGCTTTGTCTTGTACAAACTACGCTTGGCGAATGCATTCTCTGTACCGGCCTATTAATAGATACAACTTTTAAATTAGCTAAAAATGAACAAATGAGCTTTCAGAGCACTCCTGTCATAGAGAGGATCTTTGACTTGTCTTTCTCTAGCTTGTTCCTGAAAACAGCAGAGCGCTCCAGGCGCAAACAGAATCTTCCGCTGACATTTTTGCAATAGGTTCCCACAGATGATCCTTGACTAGCAATTTTGCGGCATGTTCCTGCAAACAGCATAGTGCTCCAGTCACACCTTATTCGAGAACACCGCTGTCGAGCACATGGTCTTTCACTAACATTTTTGCAGTAGGTTCCCAAAAATAGCACAGCGATTCTCTAATAGAGAATGCGTGTCTCGGGATTTTGCGGCATGTTTCTAAAAATAATAAAGTTCTCCTTTCGTTTAAGGCATGCTTGACCAACCTTTTTTGCAGTAGGTCCTCAAAAACAGTAGCGTGTTGCTCTCACAAAGAATCTTTGTCTAGCAATTTTGCAGCATGTCCTAAGAACAGCAGAGTCCTCTTGTCATACAGAAATCTTTGGCTAGCATTTTTGCAGTGCATTGTGAAAACAGCACAGTGCTCCCGTTACATAGAAATCTTTGACAAGCAATTTTGCTGTAGTTCCCTAAAAACAGGAGGGCGCTCCTGTCATATATAAATCTTTTACTAGCATTTTTGCAGTACATCCTAAAAACAACAGCGTGCACCTGTCACATAGAAATCTTTGGTTAGCGTTTTTGCAGTATGTCCTAAGAACAGCAGAGTGCTCTTGTCATACAGAAATCTTTGGCTAGCATTTTTGCAGTATGTCCTGAAAACTGCAAGGGCTCCTGACATATAGAGGATTGTTGATGAACATTTTTCCGTGCATCCTCAAAAACAGCAGAATTTGAGTCAAATACAGGGTCTTTGACCTGTGCTTTTGCAGTGGGGGCCTTAATAACAGCAGGGCACTCCTGCCATATACGGTCTTAGATGACGTTCTTAAAAACAGCAGAGCACTACTATCATATAGAATATCTTTGACTAGCGTTTTTGCAGTAGGTCCCTAGTGTACAAACAGCAGGACTCTCCTGTCTTATAAGGGATCTTTGATGAGCATTTTTGCAGTACTTTCTAAAAACAGCCAAGCGCTTCTGTCAGATGGTGTTAACGGTTGAATTTGGAAAGTAGTATTCATTAACAGAGAAAGCAAACGGGCCACCGCAGCAAAGTGGAGACGAAGGGCACACGGGACGGTGTGGAGCGAGCTGTGCTGTAAATACTGGGGCATGCAATGCTGATCTGGCTGGATGGGTTTTTATAAATCCAGTAGTTCCACTTTTAAGTCGTGTTTACAAAACAGAGATGATGTTCCGTCATCTTTATTTTCACGATTCCTGAACGCGTCCTTTGAATCATATTTCTGTTCATCTGCAGCATGACATAACCACTCTGCTTTAGCAATTTGACTTTACCCTCTCTCTCTTCCTTTTTTTTGGAAAACAGTCATTAGTTATTCCTGGGCTTAAGTTTTGACCAGATGCCCAAAGTGTGGGCACGTCAGCACACACACACACACATTCAAACACACACTAAAGTGAGGGATTACCGTTAAATCTGTGGGGAGGAAAGAGGAGGAGGCGATTAGTGAACATTGCGGTGACTTTGCGGGAAGGGAACAGCCTAAAATGAAGAGTTAATAATAATAATAAGAGGGGTTAGAGGAAATGTAACCTTGTCACAGGAAGATGAGGATGAAATGGGAGGGAAATGTGCCCCAACTAGAAGGGAAAAAAGATTTGACAGGAGCACTCTGCTGTTTGACTACAGAAACACTATGTTTGGAGCGGTTTTTGGGGCGAGAAAAACGTCTTTAAAAAAGCGCACAGATGCTACGGGCTGTAATAACTACAAGCGTTTCACCTCAGAACCATGAATAATTAACGGGAGCTTATCAACAAGTCCTCAGACACAGTCGAGCACAACCGGGAGTGAGAAATGGTGTCAAATGGAAATAAAATAATACGGCAAACAGCTGGAGGCCATGCTTTGTTTTTTACTGCGATCGCGTAATGGATCTGCCAGCACAGGTGAAGCGCGTTGTCGTGTTCTGACTCGCTTCCTCCAGTTGCCCAAGCGCTGCCTTCAGATTGTGTCACTCGTGGAGAAAGACACACGTTTGTTTGTTTTCATCAAATCTCCACCACTTCCATTTGTAGATGAAATCATGCGACTGTAAGTTTCACCTCCACTTAATCCCACTCAGCAAAATCGGTGATATGTTTGCTAAGAGCGGCTTAACCCCCCACTCTCATAAACGCTTTCTTTTAATCACTCGGGGTATTCAACCCGCAGCACGCGGGCCGGATTTAGCCCATAATCGACATCCGACTGGCAAGCTCAGTTCAAAGCTTGGGAGAGACTAAAATTTTTGCAGCAGATTGTGAAAAAAACACACATTCTTTTCATATAAAGGATCTCTGATCTAGCGTTTTTGCAGCAGGTTCTTAAAAATAGCAGAGCCCCCCTGTCATAGAATCTTTGACTAGTGTTTTTGCAGTAGATTCCTGTCACATAGAAGACTTTTGACTGACAATGTCTAAAAAGAGCAGATCACTTGAAGCATATAGAGGATCTTTGACTAGCATTTTTGCCAGCGATCATTTAAAAAAACAGCAGAGCATTCGTGTCATACATGTTTGCGATAGGTTCTTCAAAACATCAGAGCAATTGATCTTTGATCTTTGACTCGCGTTTTAGGGGTCGATTCTCCAGAATATTGATAATGAAATAAAAATATTTACAAAAATTGCTAAAAACAGCAGATTGGTCCTACCATATAGAGCATCTTTGAGAAATATTTTTGCTGTAGGTCTTAAAAAACAGGTACTGTCATATAGATGATCTTTGACTAGTAGGTCTTTAGAAACAGCAGAACATTCCTGTCACATGCAAGTCTTTGGTGTGTTTGCAGTAGATTCCTAAAAACAGCAGAGTGCTGTTGTTGTATACTGTAAAAGACTCTATGTGTAGTGTTTTTCAAGACAGCAGATTGCTTCCAGCATATAGAGGATCTTTGACTAAAAGGTCTTTAAAAACAGCAAAACATTCCTGTCACATACAAGTCTTACAAAAATCATTTTGGAACAAATTAATTTGGTATCCTGGGGTTCCACTGTACTCTAAACATATAAAGGATCTTTGATTAGTGTTTTTGCCAGAGATCATTAAATAATTGCAGAGCACTCCTGTGGTACATTTTTACGATAGGTTCCTCAAAGAAGCAAAGCACTTCTGTCATATAGAGGATCTTTGACTTGCAAATGATTTTTTAAAACAGCAGATTGTTCCTATCTGTCATATTTAGAAGATCTTGACTGGCGTTTTTGAGAACGATTATTAAAAATAGCACAGCGCTCCTGTCATGTGGAGGATCTTTTGACTGCTGTTTTTGCAGGAGGTTCTTAAAAACAGAACTGCATTGTGACTGAATTTTGCCATTAAGATCCATGCACATCAGCTTGCCTATCGCAGCAATAGGAGCACAGAGGATGCTGTATCTACAGCGCTGCACTGTGTGCTCTCTCACCTGGAGAACAACAACATGCAACATGCAAGAATGCTGTTTGTTGATTTCAGTTCAGCATTCAACGCCGTCATTCCCTCCAAGCTTATCATGAAACTTGTAGAACTTGGAATCAGTAACTGCCTCTGTACCTGGATCACGGACTTTCTGACCAACAGACATCAGTTTGTTAGGTCAAGCCATAACTGCTCCACTACCATCACACTCAACACTGGTGCACCGCAGGGCTGTGTGCTGAGCCCGTTCCTCTACTCCCTCTTCCACCATGACTGCACACCTATGTATGGACCCAACTCCATCATAAAGTTTGCAGATGACATCACGATAATTGGACTCATCACTGACAATGATGAGTCTGACTACAGGGGAGAGGTTGAGAACTTGTCAGCGCCTGTTCTTCTTGAGGACCCTCCGGAAGAACAATCTGTCTGCTTCCATTCTGGGCAACCTTTACCGCTGCGCAATTGAAAGCATCCTTACCAACTGTATCACAGCATGGCATGGAAACTGTTCTGTCGCAGACCGCAAAGCACTGCAGAGGGTGGTGAAACCCGCCCAGCGCATCACAAGGACATCACTTCCTGCCATTGAGGATGTTCGGAAGAAGCGATGCCTACGATGGGTGCGTAGCATACTCAAAGACTCCTCCCATCCTGCCCATACCTTGTTCCAGCTCCTCCCCTCCAAGAGGCGCTATAGGTGCCTTCAGAAACAGTTTTATCCCTAGAGCTGTGTCCTTATTAAACTCTCTACCCTGCTGATCTGCTATCTGTACATATTGTTCGTACCTTCTCAGTTCCTGCACATACTGTCTCTTGCCATTAGTAATGCCCGTCTGTACTTGAATACAGTATGTTGTTCATAACCACCTGAGGCTGTACATACTGCTTCTTTTACTTTTATTACCACTTGCACATTAGAAGAGCCCTACTGTGTAATACATATTACTATTTACCTGTATATATATATATTGTCCATTCTACATCTACACTGTTCCTGTGCACTATGGTAACTCAAACCATCCTATTTATTACCCCAAATTATACACTGCATATAACTGTACATACTGTTCATATTGATATACTACACTTTCTTTTGGAACTTCTGATCGGATATTAACTGCATTTTGTTGTTCTGTATTTATACATGTGCAATGACAATAAAGTTGAATCTAATCTAATTAATTTAATGACGTGCATTTAAACAGTGTATATGCTACTGTATATGTGACTTAAAATAAAATACTACTGCACAGTCGAGTATAGGTACAGTGTATGTAACAATAGGTTTGCCACTGAGTAACTAGATGTGGTTCCATGATCATTTTAATGTATATCATTTCCCCATTGATCGTGTCACTTTCAGACCCGACTAGGCCATCACTGCTTTGCTTTATCTCTAAGCTGCAGATACAAAGGTAGAGATCATTAGTAGCAGGTCGCCACAGGGCACTGCAGGTCTATAAAACAGTCCCACTACCCCACTGGCCAACATGGACACCGTCTTAATCCTCCACTAATACCATTTTTACACCAGTGCTACAGTCCAATTTGTAAAAGGGGCAGCAGACTGTCCAGAGATGAGCAGAGCTTAATGTACATGCACTAATGCTCCCTTCAAGGAAATCCATCATCATCGTCATCATCCTCGATAGTGTTCATACGTGGCGAACCTGAGCCAGGGTCAAGGAAAAGCTGCACAAAGGCCCTCCAGCTGTTGTGACAGTTGTATGGCGAACGGCAGCGATTATCCGACGTTAAAGCTACCAGATCACAATTTGAGAAAAAAAAGGACCCCGGGGTTGAATGTCCTGTTTTGCAGCATGTTGTGTTTTTAGGAAAAGTAGGACCACAGCTGACAATCCTGAGTTTGACCTTTCATCTCCTAAGAGTAACTTAAAAAATGCCAATATGAGCATGAAATACCATTGCACAATACATATTGCATATATTACAATTATTTATAATTTATATTTATGCAAAACTTGTTGTGCGCTAACCCATTGAGATGCCATAGTACCCTTATTAACTCTCTCGGGCAAAGACTTAAATGGGGATTAAAATAGATTGGGCTTTTTTTCATTTCAGTTGCTCACTACAACAATATATACATCAAATATAAATACTGTAATATGCTATTATTAATAAATATAGTAAAAATAATTTTAATAGTGCGGAACTTTCCAAAAATGCTCAAATCATAGCTGCAAACTGCATACTGTAGCAATAGTGATAATAATGACAAATGCAAAATGATACATTGTGACATAATCATCAAATAATTGATAAATATGACATTTTTACATGTGTAATTATTAATACATTAATTATTAATATATATAGGGCCGCACGGTGAATGAGTGGGTAGCATATTGGCCTCACAGTTAGGAGATCAGGGTTCGAATCTCTGTTGGGAATCTCTGTGTGAAGTTTGCTTGTTCTCTCCATGTGTGCGTGGATTTTCCGGGTACTCCGGTTTCCTCCCACCTTCTAAAAACATGCATGTTAGCTTAATTGGCAACTCGAAATTGTCCTTTAGAATGTGAGTGTGAATCTTTGTCGGTCTGCCCTGCGATTGACTGGCGACCAGTCCAGGATCAGCCAGCTGGGATAGGCTCCAGCATACCCACGACCCTAATGGGGATAAGCGGTATAGAAAATGAATGAATGAATATGAATTTAATAATAAAATGAAAAGAACTAAATACTACTTTATCATTGGGAGGGTTGGTATTTTGAGTTTCCATTTTCAGTAGGTTCTTTATAAAGGGTTTAGGTGGTAAGATAACATGTCAATTGGTGTCAAAGCTTGGATTTGTCCCTTTCCAAATGTAGGGTCTTTTGCTCAAATTTAGCATACATTAACATTTGAGATCAGGGAGACTTTCTTGATGTGAGTTAAAGATACATTGATAAGCAATTAGGGTATTTATCTGGCGTGATTTGTGCGCACAGAAACATACTGTAAAAGAAGAGCCCATTTTGTCCAGCCATTTCCTGCACACACATGCTTCTTCTTAAAGAGTCTGGTCTCCCCCCAAGGAGGAAACATCAGTGCGTGTTTTGTCACGTTGTAACCAAAGACAGAAGCGTGCACCCAGTAACCCGACGTCGACCGAGAGCTGAGGGCATGTCGACAGAGCATGCTGCACGCATACATAGGAGTCACTTGTACACAATAATAGACACACATTGCCAGCAGGAGAGTGTGTTTAGGAATGATAGAGAATGTGATGGAGGGCAAATCCATAATGTAGAAATGCCAAGAGGCTGCACCTGCCTGCTTAACACAAAATAACACGGAGAGCCAATGGAGGCTGCAGTGGCAGCGAGGTGCAGAGTGGGGGCCCCTCTTAGGCAAAGGCTCTTTGTTCCGCTTTCATGGGCTCTGCCTCCCTCTGATGATGGGCCCATTGTCTGAGCCTCCACTGGACCTGCACCATTCAGACCCTCTGATAAAGCTCCCTTTCACTAACCATAGCTGGGCGGGGGGGCTGTGGTGATGCAAGTGTGGAAAGGCAAAAGAGATGAGACACAGAAGAGGAGCACACGAGGTAATGTTCGCACTGAAGATTTCAGCTTGGATTTGAAAAAAAAAACTCTCTCACTCGTTGATCCGAGATGAGCAATGAGGAATGAGGCGGACAGAAGGACAGAAGATCTCATCTTCCCGCTTCTTTCCAGCCTGTTTGACCACACAAATACAAAAACAAACACAGGTTTATTTTTGAAAACATATACTTGATCTTTTGTCCGCACGCAAACCAACGTTTTCGGTCACAAAAAAGGGGGTCTGAGGATTATCCAAAATGTCACCGGGCCAACTTCTGCTGTCTGTCGGAGAGCATCGATGTGCTTATTGGCTATTTTTATTATGGACTAATTTGCCTACATCATTTTTCAACCAATCAGCTCCTTTCCTGCCCTTGTGTCTTTCCCGGATGTCTATATTATGTGTCACTATGTCGTTAGCCATCAATATAATTTACATATTGTTAAATACAATCTAAATATAATCTACATACTGGAAATGCTCTAATTATAGACGGGGCGTTTATTTACTTCTCACTAATGCGAGGAGGGTGTACTAATTGGAAGGTCTGACTGTTTGACAACCCTACATTTTGCACTGATGGATCTTAAGGAGGTTTTAAGGCTATGTTCACACTGCAGGTCAATTCCGATTTCTTTGCTCATATACCAGCCTGATTTTTAACCAGTATCAAATCAGAAATGAAACCAGTGGTATCGCACATCACTGGGTCACCAACAGCAGCAGTCTTTACATCCGTAAACACACGAAAATGCGAGGGATGTCGTGCTTCTGCGTCAGAAGTCACATTACAAGTCACATTTGTTCGGTAATGTGAACCACCACTGAAAGCTAAAGACTAAAAACTGAATTTTAAACAAAAAATCCAAATTGGGAATGCAGTGTGAACGTAGTCTAAGTGGTGCTTCAAAATGCAAAATGAAGAAATGGTTAGTGAGGGGAAAAAATAATTTTTTTGCAAACAAGCATTAAAGTAAAATAGGCTGTTCTTCAGCTTGTTAAACGTTTCAGACCACAGCCTTTGAAAGCCAAAATCTTATCCAAAAAGTGGAAATGTCAGGTATTGACACTTTCATGATCTCTTTATGGCAAAGGCAAATAAGCTTTCTCTCTATGTACGAGGTGGAATTGTGGCGTTACATAAGCAATTGCTTATAAGCCATTGCTGCTGAGGTTAGACGCAGTAAATCAACGTCCACTTCTTCAAAGATAAACTTCTTCAAAGATCCTGAGAGTTATAGAACAAAAAAGTCAAGTGGTAGACCCTAAAAAATGTCACCAACCCTGATCCAGAGGATCCGACTGACTGCCTGTTAAGGTACGGGATCATCCTCGGCCCAAATGAGGGTTGTTACTGGTGCCGAGTGCAATCCTATAACCATCAGACGGCATCTGCAAGAGATAGTTTTAAGAAGAAAAAAAACGTCTTCAAAGGCCTCGTCCCCTTGAATACCACAAAATTACCCGTTAGGAATTTGCATGAGAGCGGCAAATCATGGGACATTGAAAGGTGTCACGAACTGACGTGGCGATGACCCCAAGATACAGAGACGGGAACCCGGTGCAGGTGTAAAGTCTATAATTATAATAAACCGCCGAGCAAAAAAAAGGAAACTTACACAAGCGTTTAGCCAGAACACACACAGATGTCCCGAGACATCGACAACATACGCAATGCTCCAACGCTACCAGCTGAACTAAATAATGGCAACACAAATTAGCGTCAGATGTTAAGGCAGAAAAGCAAAGGGAGCAGAAAACAGATCAGAGCTAAACAGGAAGTATTGCAAAATAAGAGCATGAAAACCAGAACTGAGGAATGAACAAGACCCTGATGGTCCTGATGGTGTCACAGTCTGAGATGGCTGTCTAGTGTTTGGCCCCCCGGGATGCAGAGATAGAAGTAGAGAGTGCAAAATAAAAAGTCCTTTAATAAACAGGAGAAGGTGCAGAGGTACTCACATTGTGCAGGAACGACAAAAAGCAACAGAGAGGAAAATACTCATGGAACTCAAGGAAGCAGCAAAG
Organism: Oostethus manadensis; assembly: GCA_024372805.1. Taxonomy (NCBI): domain Eukaryota; kingdom Metazoa; phylum Chordata; class Actinopteri; order Syngnathiformes; family Syngnathidae; genus Oostethus; species Oostethus manadensis. Next base: position 777,881 of record QODF01000073.1, read on the forward strand.
AAGGATCTACGTGACAGTCTGGGTGAGGAATACTGGTGACAACACGGACTTATAAACACAACTAATTGCCACTGGCAACAGCTTTGCCGAATTCACCTGTTGTAAAGTGCCTGCATCTTACTCCCAGCAGGAAGTGCAGCACTCCAGAATAAGAGTACAGGACAGAAGTAATAATAATTCTCGTCCTGCGGATCATGACAGATGGCGTCCAACATTACTGGCATGACAAGGAGAACCCACCTTAGATGTTTTCCACATGGCACAGCGGATGGGGCGCCATCATCATCTGGGCTGCTTTTTCCTTCAATGGAGTTTCAGGTTGTGCAGGGGCATCAAACGGTAGCTGGCTATGTGGAGATGTTGCAGGGGGCATCCTTTATGACTGATGGCTTTTTCAACAGGACAACACTGCACTTCACATGCTCCGCCGATGAAGGACTAATGTCCCTCTTTCGGACCATCCTCCATGTTCCCCTGATCTAAATCAAATTGAGAACATGGATGGAAAGGGAAGTTTCCAAAAATGAACATCAGTTCCAGACAGTTGATGCTTTGAGTGAAGCCATCTTCACCACCTGGAGCAAGGTCCCACTAGCCTCAAGGAAACACTGGCATCAAGCATGCCCAAACCCCTTTTTTGAAGCAGCTACTCATTACCAAGTCCGTTTTTTCAACATTTTATTTCTATTTTAGGGTGATTCCCAGTTTCTTTTAGCCATGATCTTAAAACCTTTGATGAGCTGATGAACACTTGAATGCTTGTTTGCGATAAATTGCTTACGTTTTGTATATTAGTTGTATTGTGAAGCTCTACTTAGAACCATCTTCCATAAGAACCGACAGTGCAAAAATTTTGCATTTTGTCAACTGGCCTTAAAATTTTAATTAGGAGTGTATTGTTTTTAAAGCTTTTTTTGCCACACTGCCATCTGCTGCACCTAGTGGGACACTGCCCCTCATAACAAAACATACCAATGCACTTCTAGGCGTGTCTGGTGACATTTCAGCAAAAAGCATGTTATGTAATGACGCATATTTACGTATTTATCATGTGTAACCATGCAACTGAACCAATCGTGTCTTTTTTAGCTCAGGGGAAAAACAACAAAAAAAGGAACCGCAGGAGAATGTCAGCCAGCGTTGGCCTCAGCGGATTAGACTGGGTGACTGGCGAGCCCTCAGCGTGGTCGTAGATTTTGGGGTTTTTCACCATTTTGAGCTCTAGGAAGACGTGAGGAAAGAGTGAGGCAGATCAGATGATGAACGATCCGGCGGCCTTTCTTTCTGACTAAGATATAAAAGCACATTTGTATGATTTAAAGAGACCTTTCATCTGAGATTTCACTAAAAAGTCCATTAATCTAGCCTGCAGGATCTAAAATTAGTTTCCCTAACGATGAGACGAGTCAAACGTATTCAGCAGACTATTTTTGGGCTAAAGCCTTTATGACGTAATGCGGTGCAGCCGGGGTGGTCATCATCACATAATCTGTGCTCACCCTGTTCACTACGCTGCACGGCAACATGTAAATCCCGCAATTATGCACTTTTGGATTGTTTTTATGAAGCACTCATTGAAAGACTTTGACAATCAAAAGTTTACCAACCAAAAATATTGTAGTGCATTACAAGATTTTAAAGAAGCTTTTCAATGTTTTTAGTCATTATACTTACATTAATGGCATAGTGTATTGTATTTTTCAAACTTTACAATTACTTTTAATTGTAAATTTACAATTACAATTACTTTTAATTGTAAAGTTTGAAAAATAAATAATATTTAAAATAATGTCATAGCAATATTGTATACTTTGTAATACTAAAATATTTATATATTTTATTTCCTTTTTTTTCTAATTGCTTATTATTTTTTAAAATAATGTATTACCTTCTGTCATTGGCATTAATACAAATTAATATCAGTCTATTTTATTTAAAGATAATGACATTTCAGTGTTATATATTTTTTTCTAATATTTAGTACGTGTCAGTATATCAGAATCAGAAAAACTTTATTGCCATTGTAAGTGAACAATTCACAAACTAGGAACTTTCTTTGGCGACTCAGTGCAACGTAGAATTCTAAGTAAACATAGAGCATTAAATAAACATAGAACTAACTAAACATAGAACCCTGAGTAAAAAGTTGAAATCACTGATAAGTAAAGGCATGAGGGTGTTTTTAGTGCAGGTATTATAAGGTGCCAAAAATACTGGTTATAAAGCGACCATAGTGCAAATGTTATAAAGTGTTCATGAGTTCAACAGCAGCAGGAAAGAAACGGTTCTTGTGGCGAGAGGTTCTGGTCCGAATGGACCGTAACCTTCTGCCAGAGGGGAGTGGCTCAAATAGTCCATGTCCAGGGTGGGAAGGGTCAGCTAGTATCAGGCCTGCTCGCCCCCGAGTTCTGGAGACGAACAGGTCCTGGAGAGATGGAAGGCTGCAGCCGATCACTTTCTCGGCGGAGCGCACGATGCGCTGCAGTCTGTGTTTGTCCCTGGCAGTGGCCCCAGCGAACCACACTGTGATGGAGGAGGTGAGGATGGACTCAATAATGGCCGTGTAGAATTGCACCATCGTCTGGACAGGCAGCTTGGCTTTCCTCAGCTGCCTCAAGAAGTACATCCTCTGCTGAGCCTTCTTGATGAAGGAGCTGATGGTCTGCTCCCACTTGAGGTCGTGGGTGATGTTAGTGCCCAGGAAGCGGAAGAAGTCCACAGTTGTGATGGGAGAGTCTATCAAGACGAGGGGGGTCAGGGGGGCTTTGACTTTCCTGAAGTCCACGATCATCTCCACTGTCTTCTGAGCATTGAGCTCCAGGTTGTTGCAGCTGCACCAAGACACCAGCCGGTCCACCTCCTTCCTGTAAGCAGACTCATCACCGTCTGAGATGAGCCCGATGAGGGTGGTGTCATCCGCAAACTTAAATCAGTTTCACCGAGTCGTGGCTGGAGGTGCAGCTGTTGGTGTACCGGGAGAAGAGCAGGGGGGATAGTACACAGCCCTGTGGGGATCCCGTGCTGATAGTCCGAGTGTCCGAGACATTCTTCCGGCGCCTTACTGGCCACATTTTTTTTTTAAACGTATGATTTTGAGATTTAAAGTCATAATATTACGAGATTTAAAGTCGTAGTTTTACCAGAAAAAAAGTCGTGATATTACCTTTGACCCACGTCAAGGGTCAAACAAGCCCCCTGTGTTTATAGCTGTCTCGGGCAATGGCTGTTAAATGGAGTATTAAAATCATCAGATTTTGAGAATTAAGTCGTAAATTTATGACAATAACGTTGTACATTTACGAGAAAAAGATGGTCATATTACAAGAGTAAAGTCGAAACTTAACAAGAATAAAAGTTGAAACTTCAGTTTATAGGCATTACCTGAGACAGCTATGAAATGGGGAGCCGTGTGTGGAGGGGCAGGGTATTAGAGTGTAGCGGTGAGATGATGCTAACACATGCTAACCTGTTTGTGCACAAATGCGCTGTTTTGCTGTCCCGTTATAAATAAAAGCTTGTCTGAAGCCAGAGGGACGTTTCCCTCCTCCTGAAAAACAATGCTGTACGTTCCCTCTGACACGTACGACACAATGACAAAAAAAATTACCGCTTTAAATCTCGTAATATTACAGTTAGTTTATAGGCATTGCCTGACACCGCTATGACTTTTTTTATCTTAAAATTATGACTTTTAATCTCGTAATTTTTTAACTTTTTTTCTCGTAAAATGAAGAGAAAAAAAGTTTTAATTTTAAGGGAAAAAAGTCGTAATATAACAAGACCTAAAGTCGTAATTGTAGGAGAAAAAAGTTGTAAAATTACAAAATTAAAAGTCATAATTTTACAAGAAAAATAAGTCGTATGATTAAGAGGTTTAAAGTCGTAAATTTACAAGAGAAAAAATTGTAAAATTACAAGATTAAAAGGTGTAATTTTGCCAGAAAAAAAGTCATTATTTTACGAGATTTTAAGTCTTAATTTTACAAGAAAAAAATGTTGTAAAATTACGAGATTAAAAATCGTAATTTCACGAGAAAAAAAAGTCATAGCGGTGTCAGTCAATGCCTATAAACTAAAGTTACAACTTTAATTCTCGAAATCTGATGATTTTAATACGCCATTTAACAGGCATTGCCCGGGGCAGCTAAAACCACAGGAGACTTGTGTTTCTAGTGCCTTCAGAAAAAGGCATCTGGCATCTAAATATGGTTCTGTGCACTATAAATGGCGACATATGCATAAAATAGAATACAGGGAGAGGAGCTTCCTGTTTACATATAGGATGAATGGGGTGCTCATATGGTGGAAATAAATTCAAGCTGATGATCTCAGTCTGACAACTCGCACGCTCTCATTTGGGCTGTTGAAAGCTCAAATGTTTACCACATCTGTGAGGGAAAAGTAACAAATTGCGTATCCTCTGTATCATCTGGTGCATCACGTATTTTTTTAAAAAGGAAAAAAGAAAAGAAAAACAAGTGCACTTTATGAAAAGTTAAAAATATTCTGCAGTGATTACAAAGTACAGCCAAAAGGCTCTGACGGCGCATTAGTGTGGCAAAGCAACACGCCGTTTGAGAAGTGCACCGCCTGCAGGCTTTGAATTTTTATTCCATCGTTTTAATCCACTGACTAAAACCATTACAAGTCTGATATCTCGCACCAATGTGCATGTGTTCACATTGGACACGTATCAGGAATGGAGCAGAGCAGTTACATACAGACTACCAAATGAATGTGAAAGTCTTTCATTTCTCATTTTCTGAAAGAGGGCGCTCCATATGGTAGGGTAGTAATTACAAGAAGCCAGATATACATCTAAACTGTAGCTTGTAAATTGTACTTTTTTTTTGCAACTTAGCTAACATGCAATGCTCAAAATGCAACAATTTGCCGCAAAATCGTCAACAGTGGGCCACAACAACGCTCTATTTTATCTATGCAACAAACGGGCAAACATGACCAACAACCAATGCTAATAAGGTTAAATTTTTTCATAAAAATGATGTGTTTTGCTACTTTTTGTGACAAACTGGACACAACACAGCAATATTACAGTGCTACAATGCAATGTATACACAAAATATTACATTTGGCTATTTTCTGCAACAACATCAACAAACATGGCTGGCATAAGGTCTTAAAAATGCTACATTTAGCCACAACAATGCTGACCAACATACATTCATTCATTCATTCAATCATTTTCTATACGGCTTATCCTCATTAGGGCTGACCAACATACAGTACTAAGAAAACTACATTTTGGCATAAAAATTATATTTTGGTAATTGGTTGACATAGTGCTAAAAATGATACATTTTGTGAGAATTATGCTATAATTTGTTATTTTTTGTAACAAAATTGATAATCGTGGCTAACATAAATGCAATATTTTGCTAATATATTTTTCCAACATATTCCACAAACATGGCTGACATACACTGCTAAAAATGCTACATTTGGCCACAAGAATGCTAGATTTTGTTAATTACGCTATGACAAACATAGCCGACATAGAAAAAAAGGGCTAACTTTTGGCATAAAGATGCTATATTTTGCAAATTGGTCAACATGCAGTGCTAAAAATGCTACATTTGGCCAACATAATGCTATATTATGTTAATTATGCTACTTTATGCAACAAAAACCACAAACATGGCCGACATAAATTGCTAAGAAGGCTACATTTTGTCATTAAAAAGATATATTTTACTAACTGGCCAACACACAGAGCTAAAAATGACACATTTATGCCACAAATTTGCTACATTTTGCAAACGTTATTTATTTTTGCGATAAACTGGACAAACATGGCCGACATACACTGAAAAAAAATTGACATTTTGCCACACCAATGCAAAGTTTTGCTATTTTTTGCAACAGAATTGACAAACATAGCTGACATACAACGCTACAAAATGTTACATTTTGCGCCCAAAAGGCTATATTTTGCTAATTTTTATATTATTTCCAACAAACTCCACAAACATGGTTGACATACACTGCTAAAAATCCTACATTTGGCCACAAGAATGCTAGTTTTTGTAAATTGTGCTATGAGAAACATAGCCGACATAGATGAAGAAAGCTGAATTTTGGCATAAAGATGATATATTTTGCAAACTGGCCAACATGCAGTGTTAAAAATGCAGCATTTTGCAACAAATATGCAATATTTTACTAATTGATTTTTTTTTCCAACAAACTCCACAAACAGGGCTGACATACACTGATAAGAAAGCTACATTTTGGCATAAAAACGACATCTTTCCAAATTGGCTGATATACAGCACTAAAAAAGTTACATTTTGCCACAAATATGCTATATTTTGCTATTTTTTGCAACAAACTCGACAAACATGGCCAACATGCAATGCTAAAAATGCTACATTTAGCCATTAAAAAATAGTTTTCTGAATTTTGGTAGCATTGAGACCAACTCAGCATTTGCATAGAACTTTAGCCAAGCAGACTGGTTTAAAATAGTGAATTGGTGAAAAAAGGAGCTCCATAGGTTAGGGCAGTAATTACAGGCAGGCCAGAGGGGCAGACAGGAAGTGCTGGAGCTGAGTCGCTGGGAGGATGTATGTTTTTAGACGAGGGCATGGACGTGTTCGAGCCTTCTGCACAGCAACAGAAACAAAACAAAGAGAGCATAAAGACGACATGAGGAGGAGATGAGGAGGAGAATTTGCCATGACACAATGCTGCTGCAATGGATTCTAATCAAATTACTCCCCTCTTCTTTTTTTTTACAATTTAAATGCAAAAGTCAGATAAAAAAAATGCAGCAGAAGGCAGGAAGAGACGTTGGAAGGCCAAGGCAAAGAGCTGGAGACTCTCTGTTTAAGTACAAATATGGAACCGCACGAGCCAACCACACGTTGAAAGACTATAATTTGGATTTTCCCAGAATAGCCAGTAAACGAGGGAGCGAGGAGGGGCGGAATAACATAAACTCTTCAGCAGCACGCAACACAACAACACACTGCCGCCATGTGACACACATAAGCACATAAACAAGGATGTAAAGGCACGCTTGTATGTATACACGCTTCGTACGTACACTCTTCACATTCAGCCGCACACATGCGTGCAATGCGGATCAACCCAAAGTTGGGTATTTGCGGATCACCTCACAGCGTGCATCAAAGGGCGACTTCAATATCTGACGTGTTGCATTCATTCTTCCCTTCTGACATAAATCTGTTTCTATATGCAATCGTGCCACTTCTACAAGAAACTAATACTTCCTCAAACATCTGAAAGCAATAACCTCATCAGCGGCACTTGCACTCGGCCTGATTTATGAGCACTCCGTAACAGGTCCTCATCTACGGCCCAAACCAGCTTCTGCTATCCATCTCCTGTTACGTCCTCCTCAAAACGCCCTCAGATGCATCGACTCGCATAGCTGACTAGCAGCTGTCCATCAGACAAAAGGTTTTAAATTTATGCTGCATACGTGCATTCAGCTTAACTGGACGCAGATGTCGGGAGCGGCTCGTGGGATCTGACGTGCTGTCTCAAGCACTCAACAGCAGCGAGTATAATAAAGGTCAAAACTCAAGTTTAATACATCAAGTCTTAATGCGACTGTTTTGCATCCACCTCATCCCGCAAACACTTATTATGAATATACTACATTCAAGCAACAGGAGCATCCCATCAACATACACAGCTAGAAATTATACTCTTTGCCACACAAACGTCATGTTTTTCTAGTTTTGCTGGGCGGTTTTTCAACATGATCAACACATAGTGATAAAGATGTTATATTTTTCCCACAAAAAAATCTATGTTTTGCTATTTTGTGCAACAGACACTGCAAAAATTGCAACTTTGACATTAAAATGCTATTTTAATTATTTTTTTAAATGCTACAAATTAGCCAAACATGGCTGACATATAGTGCTAAAAATGTGATATTTTTCCACACAAATTCTATATGTTGCTATTTTGTGCAACAAATTTGACAAGTTAGGCAATTTACACTGCTAAAAATGCAAAAGTGTTTCATAAACCTTTGATATTTCAGTAATGTAGCTATTCTTTGCAACAAACACGGCCGGAACAAAGTACTAATAATGTACCATTTTGCCAAAAAAAGCTATATTTTTTCTATTTTTGCTGGGTTTTGCAATAAATGTAACAAACATGGCCAACAGAAACTACAAAAAAATGCTACACTTGACCATAAAGGTTATATTTAGCTGATTGTGCTATTTTGTGCAACAAATTTGATCAATATGGCTATTACATAGTGCTAAAAATTTTCCACAAAAAATCCATCCTTTGCTAGTTGGAGCAACACATTTGACAAGCATGGCTGATGTATGCTACTAAAAAAATTGCCATAAATGAATGATATTTTACAATTTTTGCTATTCTTTCTGCAACAAATTCAACAAACATGGCCAACATACACGGCACAAAATGACACATTTTGCCTTAAGAGTTTAACATTTTGTTAAATTTTCTCTAAACAACTGGACAGACACAGCTGAGTGTGCTAAAAATGTTAAATTCTTCCACAAAAATGCTGAATTTTGCAAATTTTTCTGTTTTGCTGCATTTTGCCAGAAAAGTTCAACATTTTGTTGGTTTTGCTCCTCTTCACAACAAAGTGGACAAGCATGACCAACAAACACGGCGTAAAATACTAAATTTGACCACAAAAATGCTATTTGCTCTTTTGCAATGTATTTAGCAAACAACTGGACAAACATGGTTAACATACAGTGCTAAAATTCTAGCTTTTCAAGAGTTGAAAAGTTCAATATTTAGTCAATTGTGCTATTCGCATCAGGAAACTCTAAGAACATGGCTTACATACAGTACAATGCTAAAAATGCGATATGTTTCCACAAACATGCAAAGTATTGCTACAGAATACATTGTTATTGTTACACAGCCCTACTCAATTCTCATGAGCAATGTGATATTCAATGTTTAGGAAATGGCAATCATTCCATAAACACAACTAATCAGTCACATGCATATAAAGTATGTTTTCACTTTGCTTCACTTGCTTTCTCCTCATCTGGATTGTTGTGCATTTGCATATAATCACAAGTTAGGACAGGCAACGGGAAGCGACGACGCCGTTAGCACCATGTTGTGCCTGAGCAGGTCAAGCATAAGAAGTAGGTCAGCCGTTGATTCAAAGTGGGTTACGTGGCGCTTCTCCTCGCTGACGGCTCCTGCTGCAGGCAGTGAGGGGGTATTAAGGGTACGCCATCCTCATTAACAAACAATCATTTTCACTTGGGGATTTGCACCACATGATCCTACTGGATGACTTAGCCGACGTGTCCTTTGGACCGTTTGGTTGTAAGAAAAAGTCTTGCTGCAGGGTGGAAGGAGATAGAGGTTGTGTAATAAAGGTTTTTGGCATGCTGCTGTGTGCGTCTCTAAAATAAGCTTCAGTTCTTCCTGGATCAGCATGATTGCCTGCAGCCAATAGCATCTCCTTACAAACACGGGATAATGTGTCTCAATACCACGTTCAATTTCATCTTTATTGGAGAGACCAGACTTTAAATTAATCTGCATCTTACCTGGGAATTGTGGTTTCCCTGATAGCCTAAAAATAGCTGATAGGAAAGGAATTCTGTTAAATGCCCACAAATATGAATTTCATATTGTTTAGCTTAGCCTATCTTCAGACTACTTCAGAAGTAGTCCGCTATTCATCCTCCATGAACCAGGAAGTAGCTTGCTAATCATCCTCCATGAACCAGGAAGTAGCTTGCTAATCATCCTCCATGAACCAGGAAGTAGCCCGTTAATCATCCTCCATAAACCAGGAAGTAGCCCGGTAATCATCCTCCATAAACCAGGAAGTAGCCCGCTAATCATCCTCCATGAACCAGGAAGTAGCTCGCTAATCATCCTCCATGAACCAGGAAGTAGTCTGCTAGCTAACAAATACATAGATGAATGAAAACAAACATGGCGCCCCAAAATTGTGTTTCTTTTTTCTTTTAGGCACTTGAGTCGAGATGGAACTGTTCCACATGCCTCAGAAATTAAAAAAATAACGTTAAGACCATCTTCTATGAAGATTTGTACACCAGGAAGTAGCCTGCTTGCTAACAAACAAACAAACATGGCTGCCTACTATTCATTACTATCTGTTATGTCTAACATCCTTTCTGAGTAACCTGTGAGGAAACGTCCTGTGGGATGACTTGCTTGAAAACATTTTATTGGGCTTTAATGTGTGTGTTGTGTTTGCTTTCTGAGTATGCTGAGATGAGTCAGCCCATCATAGTAGACCAGTGTCACCGCCGGCCACATGTAATTATTTTGCGCTTCTCGGAAGTTTGCTGCCATGTGTCCTTCATGTGCGTTTTCTGATCTTTTCAACACATCTTTTTCTGTTAGTTTGGTTGAAAATAACCTCGGGGCATAAAGCGGCGGGGCTTTAAAGTGCCAAGATAAGCCTGATATGGCTTCCAATGTGCATTCTTGATTTGAGCGTGAATGCACTAAACAAGCTGCAGGGCATCTTTGACATCAGGGTAAGAGCTCACTGTTGTCATGACGATTCATGGATGTAGATGTCATGCAACCCAAATGTCCCCAAATGGTCTGCAAGCTGCATTAGCCTCTTGAAAACTCCACTAGATTGGCCTATTGTGCATTTAATGGCAGAAACGTTGCCTTTTTCCATGTATAATTGACATTTTTGTGCCCCACACACAACCAATTAATTCTCTTCCCAAGGTCATTCCTGGAAAAAAAGAAAAACCATTTGGCAAGCCCTGATTCGTAGTCGGCTGTGAATAAATCATTCCAACGTTGCACACTGACAGTGGGGAACCTTTAGTAGCTTGCTTCTAGCTAAAATGTCCTGGTTGATTAGATTTGATGCACCGATTCCCTTGTTCGCACGTTGATGCTGAAAGATGCTCGTCATCAGGCGCCAATGTGCTCAGGTGTTGTTTGTTCTGCCTGTGCGAAAGGAGCTTGGGGCTATTAACAGTGTGTGTGCAGTTTTAGGTACATTTAGTAGGGTTCTGTGAAAAAAGTACACTGAAATTAATAAATGCTGAGGTTTACTTGGAAAAATAGAGTTGTTTCAGGCTAGCCTGTCCACAATGTTTAAGTAGATAATTATTTTAGTCTTAACTGGCATACAAGTATTAAAATAAGGCAACATTTTTAGCATAAAAGCATACAAAAATTTGCCACTCTTCAGGCATTATTTTAGTAGCATTTTAACATGTTTAACTGTAATTCAAGTGTAAAAATGAGTTAGCCACTCTCCAGGCAATTGTTTTAGTGACATATTAACATCTTTACCCGCTATACAAGAATATTTTTAATAAATATTTTAAATATTTTTACCGCTCTTTATGTAATTTTCTTTACTAACATTTTAAGATTTTCAACACACATAAAAATAAGATAACCACTCTACAGGCAATGCCATTAGTTCCATGTTTACATTCTGAAACAAGTGTAGAAATAAGTAGTTCACCCGAGAATGTGAACTGCAATAACCCATCAAAGTAAAGGCACTTTGTAGTAAATATTGAAATTGAGGTTTAATGTTAGTTATCAAGCTAGTTAGCTACTTATCCAGCCAGCTAGGTAGATTTATATGTTGTATATTTTTATGGAATTATTCCATCTCATATTTTGGTAGTTAATCACAGGAAAATGAAATTAAGGGGGGGTTGTGTTACATTAAAAACAGTGCCCACATTTTTCTTAGATTTCCATCTAATTAGAAATTGCAATTCACAGAAAATGTGCACACGAATCACATAGCCTACATGTATGTGCGCAATATTATGTTTTTTTGGGCATTATCAGTACTTGACTGTTTTTAACTTTTTTTTACTTTACTTTTTTTAAGCAAAAGCTCCTGATGTGACTTTTAGGTCATGTCCTTGTGTCACCCTCATACCCCAAATACACAAATCGACAAGTAATTTCGGAGCGCCCTATTCGTATTGATTTGACTTGTGCTGACACAAAGCCACTGGCATTGTATAGAATTTTTTTTAAAAAAAAAAAAAAATTAATTTAAAAAAAAAAAAAAAAAAAAACTTCCCAGCTGTTGGCCTGAGGGATCGTCTGGGCAGAAGAACCACCATGTTTGAAGAGTCTTTATGCATAAAATATGCAGTGTACAGAATAGTCTGCGGCCCATTGTTCATCTCAAACATGAACACACAATGTGACCCCCTGTGTGTGTGTATGTGTGTCACATTGTTGAATATGAACCCGGCCATTTAGTCCTGACCTGGCTTTATTTAGACACGTTGGTTTGGTGTGTCTTGCGGTCTCGTGAGTTCTGTATTACACTGTGATTGTTTTGTTTAAGCATTTGTGATGTGGTCGCCTCTCGAGTACAGTCCAGCGGAGGGGCAGGAGTGCGACATCAGCAATAATTGCGTTACAAAAACGTGTACCTCCAGTCCTGGAAAGTCTTGTGTTAAGATGCTTGTAATTGTGTAGCAATCACCGGGTGGTGTCTGGAGCGGGCGGGTAGACAGACGCATCAGCATGCCAAAGATGTGATCGAAGAGAGAAGAGGGCAGCTTTAAAAACAAGGCAGGACAGAAAAGGAGGAGGAGAAAGAACTTGGACGGTGGTGAGAGTGCAGAGAGACAGGGCCCCTGACTTGACCACACTACTGACACACTGGGGTCTCGCTCCTTGCCAGCTGTGCTTAGAGGACACACACACCTATACTTACGCTGGCGATGAGGACATACTTGGCCTATGTGTGTGTTGGAGTGTGGCTAAAGAGGCTGGAGAGAGCTCTGTCAGAAATCTGTCTGCTGTGCAGTCATGGCCTTCAACCTGCGTGCACAGTTGTTGTGTATGTCGGTTTCTGTTGAATGTGCAGGTAGCGCTGTCCTCCCATCTGCCTGCTAACTATTAGCGCATGGAGGTGGAATAGCCACCATGTTGTGCTCAAAGGTGCAACAGTAGTCCCCACTGGAAAGATTGCTTCCATCTATCCTTGCTTGTGAAGCCACATTGTGTGAGGCAACAATTCCCACCCCCTACAAACCGGCCCGTTGCCCAGCGTCTACATCTCTCCAAATAGAAATGGTGGCGCTCGAGGGTGCGGGCACCCTGTGTTTTTTTTCCAATGCTTTTCTGTGGGTTTATTTTTAACCCTGCGATGAGTCCCACCAGGAGAGGCAGGAAAACTAGGTGCAGGAAGTGGACAACATGTTTACATGCAGTCTTCTCACCTGCAAAAATAAAGCATTTGATTGAAACATAGACCTCATGCTTGTGTTCACGCATTGGCACGCATGCCGGCTTGTCCACAAAAAAACATCAAGCATTTTGCACAAACGCAAAACCTCATGGAGTGCCAAGAAGCAAGCATTCACATGACTGCTGTTGTGCAGCATTGAACTTGTGTACATACTGGGATTCAAGAGCTATAATACTTGTTTGTGGTAATGCTGACAATCAAGCATTTGAGTGCCGAGAAGGAACCATTAACAATGATGCTGTTAATGTTGTTGTGAACACTAAATCATCCTTATGTAAAAGCTGAGATTCATCTGAGTAAATCTGTTTTGTGTACATTTTGCATTCACTTGCAATTTTTCAGATTGACTGACCTTCATTTCTGAAAGTAATGATGTCCACTCGTTTCTCCGTTTCTCTTAGCTGATTCTTGCCATATTGTGAATTCTAACAGTTGTCCAACAGGGCTGTTGGCCGTGTATCGACCTGACTTCTGCATAACACAACTGATGGGCCCAACCCCAATAATAAGGCAAGAAATAAACTAAACATGCTATTTTTGCTTTGTGCTATATTTGCTTTGAATCAAACATTTACACGACGGCTCTGATGTGCCAAATGCTGAGATTCGAGCATTTACAATAAAATAAGAATTAAAGAAACAGTCTAGCATTCGCACTAATGCTGTATTCTACCAAAATGTAAATGCTGGAAATTCCATCCATCCATTTTCTATGTCGCGGGTAAGCTGAAGCCTATCCCAGCTGACTTCGGGTGGGAGGCGGGGTACACCCTGGACTGGTCACCAGTCAATCACAGGGCACATATAGACAAACAAACATTCACACTCACATTCATACCGATGGACAATTTAGAGTCGCCAATTAACCTAACATGCATGTTTTTGGAATGCGGGAGGAAACCAGAGAAAACCCACACACGCACGGGGAGAACATTCTGGAAATTGACAATCCATAATAAGACCACTGAGCACAACACATTGATTTTTTTAAAGCTGAGAATTGATCATTCATTGTGGCAAAAATCACACTCATTTTGCAAAGTGTGTTTTATCATCATTCATATGTTGTAGTCCTCAATTCATTGTGTAGATTATTGAATGTGCACTACGTTTTTATTCCCTCTGTTCATTGCTTCTCCCTATTCCTTCTCTCTTTTTGTAGGAAAAAGATCATTGCTACCTCCACCTCCATCCTTCCTCGTCCTCCAGGAGCAAAGCAGGGAACCCTTCCATGCGACGCAGGCTGAGGTGCAGGCGGATGTAGCCTGCTGACATCCGTAAACTGAGGTTTGGCACCCAAGCTTGCAACTATTTACACACACCACACATGTTGTCATTTGCGTGGATGCGGGGACTTCCCATTTGAGCTCATGACATTTTAATTCAGCAGCAAATGCAAAGCTGTACGCAGATGAAGGAGGCAGGGAACGAGAGAAAAAAAGAGGGGTGGAAAGGCAGCATTGCTCCCTCTGAGGTCAGTTTTGGAAGCGAGCCTTGGGCCGGCAAAGTAAAAACCTGAAATATGTGCCTTTAATGGCTGTCCTCTCGCTGCCCTTTAGTGATACGTGCTGCGCCACTGAGTCATACACAGGGCAAAGAGGGAAATCAACACATACACATTTGCATATGCTCAAAGTTTGCTCTTGAGCGAGAGCAAATGTGCGGAAATTGGATCTATGCGCCATCCAATTAAGATAACACTAATCAGTTGTACATATTAACACATGTTGCTTGCTATGCATAGACTTTACGGATAAAGGCATGCATGCAAACAAATGTAAAAAAGGCACCGAGTCCACCGTAAATTGCAGCCGTCCCATCTGGGAGCATTAGGAAGCTGTTAATGAATAGGACGGCGGAGCAGCCACAAGTAGAGCGAAGCGAGGCAGCTGGAGGAGCGAGGGCAGGCGGGGGTGTCAGGGTGCACGGAGTGGGTAGCATCTGGGCAGCAGATATGTGTGTAGTCATGTAAAAGAGGTTGCGGTAACAGCGCAATCCACTGCGAGGCATTCAAGTGACCTGCCACGGAAATTGCAGCCAATACAAATAATAATGTTGATAATAATAATGTGCATGGAGGAAAAGCATGTTTTTCCATCATGACATAGCCAAGTAAACTCAGTCACCCTCTGTTTAAAGCTCAAATAGGATGGTCTGGAAAGAGGCAATTCCGATCTAATGACTTCATCTTATCTCATGGAGGAGGCGTGGCAGCAGAAGGCCTGTTATCTTAAGTGACCTTTTAGTACCCTCTGTGCCGCCCCCTGCACATGGACACATGGGCAGAAGTGTGCCTCACACGTGCTGGACAATAGGCACCACCACCTATACTGGATTTGAATGCATCGCGATGCTTTCAGGGTAGTGAGTGAAGTGAACTTTAGCTGGCTGTGAAGCAAAAATTGATTTGTGTTTTTAAGAAAGAAGCCTTGAGTGGGACACTTTATTGGGAGACGGTGCTGTAAAATGGATTTTCTCCTCCTTTAAGCGCACAAAAGGCCGAGACAATAAGCGGCGTGTGGGTGAAGAAAGGGAAGAGGCAGTAAAATGCATTGGCAATCTTTTAGTGTTAAGTAATACGAGGGAGAGCGTGAAGAAGTGTGCCGCTTTGGCCAGGAGGCAGGGTGAGGGGATGCTTAATTTGGGGATTTGTCCGAGGAGACAGGAGGCACGATAACGCGTCACTTTAAGCAGTAAAAAGTGCTGTCAATAAGGGTTGTAAAATTCAATTCCTCAGTAGTTATTTAGCTGCTTTTTCTAGCTGGTGCAGAGTGTGCCTCTTCATATGGAAAAGAGGGATTGAGGGTGTTATTGCCTCCGCTATAGGAGCACAGAGTGGCAGCATGTGTCGCTGCGAATGGAGGGTGGAGTAATTGCAGCAGATTTTTCAGCAGGGCACTCTGGCGCACATATGCAAGTCATGCCTTTTGTGGGCCACCGGACCACACATGTGCAATCTGTTTCGATACCTCAGAGGCCTCAAAGCGTATCGACTCCACACACATTCCTGTGTTTATACATTCACACCACTGCACTGCATACTTTCCACTTCATCTATTGTGCTCAAACTGTCGTCAAACGTGCACTCACGAGCCATGATATTCGTCACATTGCGCCTTTACAGAGATGATAACGCTTATGTTTGATCGCCACTGTCAGATGTGTTTGTCACTTTGGTTGTAGAACTGCAGAGAATCTTGCTGAGAGTTGTTTCTAATATTTTCGCCATCCCAGTTAGCTAAATAAGATAACCAAAACATTAAAAACACATTGTAGTGGAAATTAAAACCATAATATTAAGCATATTGTTAAATTAATAGCTCCCAGTCAAAACAAGCAGATGTTTGCTTGCATTATTTGACAAGCACATTTGGAACCCTGCATAAATAAAATACATTTGGTTAGTAACCCAAATGTTTTTTTTAAGTTTCCTTTGAAGCATTTTAAGGAATGATATTTTCCCGGCAAGCGTTAGTGGTGCCATGAGATGTTGCGAGATTAAAACGGGATAAGATTCCTCGTTTGGAGAAAAGATGTCTTATGAGAACAGGGCAATCACGAGCCAATCAGACTGTGAGACATGGCATTGCTACTATAAATGATAATAAATGTAACATGAAAGTGGAAGTGGAGCATCAAGGCGTTATTGGAACTCCACATGAAGTGCTTTACACACACTTTAATCCCTGCAACCCAACCTACCTTGGTGTTCCCAGCGTCAGTGGGTTACATGTGAATGTTGAACAGCTTTGGTGCGTGCTAACATCCAAGCAGAAGCTGAAGTAATTCTACATTTGATCAAGGTTACTTAATATTTATCAGATAAAAACACTTGAATGTCTGTACTTGTCTGCACCCTTAATCACTGTTACCATTAATCACCATCAATATTAAGAATGGCAGCATCGGGTCTGCTTGGAGCAGATGTCTGACTACAGTGCATCGTGGCAGCCACAGCTCTGGTACTCGGGTTTTCTTGCCCTCCGGGGCAGCACCAAGGCTGCCCAGAGCATCTCCCTGACACAATGGTGTAGTGTGGTAACCATAACTGCGCTTCATAACACATTTTATGTGTAGAGGTGATCCGTTTTGGCAATTTAGTGACATGATTGCTATATGTAGCGAGTAGAGGTTCACGTTAAAAGTGAAGGACAGAAAGTGTTTCTTGCGTCATGCATATTCTCAGAAACGAAACACATTTGTCACAATACCCAACAGACAAGAAGGAGTCTGGCTTGGACTGGCTGTACTTGTTTGCCTGGCAGCACCTGCCAGATGTACCTCTTTTCCTGGCAGCATCCACTTTGCTGGTAAAACACGCATCTGGAAGCAGGGTGTCCAAAGTGTGCCGCAGGGGCCATCTGTGGCACTTGGCTCCTTGCGGAAATAAAATAAGTAAGACTTTGTGGAAGAGTAATTTAATTTGTGAAAAAAGCTTGTTTGTCCTTAAAAAATATTTTGTATTTTTCTTAAAATTACTGTTCAAATCTTGTCTCATCTCCTTCTCGTGGGCCCAGTCTCGTGTATTGCGACGTCTTGTGATTTGGGTGTCTCATGACACCTGTAGTAAGCATACAGCACGTAGGCATATGAGAAAATGGTGTGAATCAAATTTATGGTGCCTCCAATGGGCAGCTGTCAAAATGCTTTGGCTAGAAAAACATGTCATGAAAATATTCTCAAAGTTTCATTATCATTAGACAAATGGTCAGTGACTTATGACCAATCAGACGTTTCTTTTGAAGACCTCCATATTTTTTAATCAATCTTGCTCAAATTTTACACACGTGCTTGTCAGTCCCTTATAGGTGTGTGCCAAATTCTGTAGTGATTCGGCTGAACACCCTAATGTTACAGTGGGTGTTCTGTAGAGTTGTTCGAGAAATTTCAAGTCATCCTGATCTATTGGGTTTAATAACAGCACCACCAAGTGGTTTATTTTTTTATTTTTTATTTTTAAACAGTTGAAAAATTGCTATCCTTTTGCCCATTTGGATCTTAATGAGGTTTTAAGTAGAGCTACAAAATGCAAAAGCAAGAAGAAAATTTCTCAGTAGGACCCAGTAATGATCAGCGCCATCATTCTTGTTAATCACTTCAAAAATTGTTTTGGGCATGCTTGATGCGAGTGTTTCCAGGAAGCTAGTGGGAACATTGCTCCAAGCGGTGAGGATGGCTTCACAAAGGGCATCAACTGCCTGGAACTGATGGCCATTTTTATAAACTTCCCTTGCCATCCATCCCCAAATGTTCTCTATGGGATTGAAATCAAGGGGGACATGCAGGATGGTCCAAAAGAGTGATGTTATTCTCCCTGAAGAAGTCCTTCGTCAAGCGAGCGTCGTGAACTGTAGCGTTGTCCTGTTGAAAAACCCAGCTGTTACCACACAGACGAGGTTCCTCAGTCATGAGAGATGTCCACTGCAACATCTGCACGTAACTGGTCTGTAGCACAGGAAATACAGTCGGTGTGCAGGTTTTGAGAAATGTTCACCCCTTAATTGTCTTAATTGTTTGTCGTGGCTGTATGTATTTGTCACAGGGCTTTCACTGTAACTTTTACATGCTCATAAAAAGGAAGTGCAACAATTGAGCCCAGTCTAGTAAACATTTGTGTTTACTAGACTGACAGACATTTATGTTTAGAGAACATAGCCTCTCGTTAGCAGCGGTGTCACTTTCTGTTCCCTCTCAACATGACAGCCTGGTTCAAGTTGCCGCTATATTTTGGGAATATGCCAACCCCCTCCGGCAGGGCCTTGTCAGTGATGAAGAGGTCAGTTCACATTGGACGCATCTCTACTCTATGGGTAGCTTGTCACTTTCACTAATGCCCCACAAGAGGCCATTAGCGAACACGGAGGGCTTTAGCATGTTTAGGATTGACAGTGTGAGTTAAAGCGCTGTTCCCTTTCATCTGCTAAAGGAGACAAGAGGTTCAGGTGCATGCAGACCGGCTCTTTGCAAACATAACAAGGCCGTCTTTGCTGTTCAGCTCTAATTTTGTCTGAGAAACAAGCTCAGATGGCCCCTTTCACAGATTTGGTTTTAAAATCTCTTTCAGTAATCGGAAAGTTGCGCCAGGTTGTTGGCAGAAAGCTGAAAAATAAGTATGCACACTCATTCTGTTGTGTGCCGACATACAGTATTTAGGGCAAAATAGTTGAGAATCAAACATTCAGTCTGCCAAAACACGCGTCATAAAGGTGTCTGTGTTAGGGATCAAACATTCACACCAATTATTAACTGTATAAATGCTAAAAACAGAGCATCCACACGATTGCTGTTTTGATCCAAGAACAATATTGTTCAAATGCTGCAAACCTAGCACTACCTCATTGAGGTTGTGCACTAAAAACATCGTTTCAATGCTGAGAATCACCCATTTTATGAGCTAAAATTGTTCCTGAAAGTATTCCCACCAACATGGTTGTCTGTGTGAAAAATGTAAAAATGCTCAAATCAAGGATTTGCACTAAAGATGTTGTATATTAGCTATGGGTGTCACAAGATGTTGTAAGATTGAAGAGTGAAAAGATTTTCTTGTTCAGAAAAACAAGTCTTGTGGCCACTAGGCCTAGGACTTTAATGAATTAATTGAGTAATCACACAATAAATGACAATGAATGTAATACTTTTGCTGGCTTCACAATATTGCCATATGCATGTGTGTCTGTTTTCCCTCGTCTCTCACCTCCACCCAGGCAGGAAGAGAGTTCACTCTGTGCATTGGTTTCAGCACCCTGGGTAGTTTGCTCCATAGAACAACAGCATGAATGGAGTGCGCCCTCTTCTCAGTCATACAGTCTCTTTGTCTCTGTGGGTGGAGCCGGGGCTGCTAGCATACACACAGAGTGAAGAAGTGTGTAACATATATGCAGTTTTTACTTATGTATAAGTAAAAACATATCAAAAGACATGACATATGTAGTATTCGGGTCACAAAGTGTCATAGATGCAGAGTCTGACATGGCAAACTGAGTATACAGATGATTATAGTTAAAATTTTAAAAACATTTTTAGAAGGTCATGAACAGGTTTTCTGTCGTCTAACTTTCCTTGGTCTAAATATTCAATTTCATAATAATGAATCCTACTTTGCAGAAATTCATGGCGATCGGCACTCCAGTCTGGAACCAATTAACCACCATAAACCACAATAAACAAGGCACGACAGTAAATGTACATTCTGAGACTCCACCTTTGCTGTTGTGGACCCCCAAATTATTTTGCGTTAATGCTGAATAACCTCCCGCAGACCCACCACCTGCAGGGGCAAGCATAAGGGTCCGGTGCAATGTGATTTGGGCAGTGGTCGAGGGCGGGTGTCCGGCGACCTGGTCCTCGGCGGCCAAATCTGGTTCCTGGAACATGGAATGTCCCTTCTCCGGTGGGGAAGGAGCACGAGCTTGTGGAAGAGACGGAGACATTCCGACTAGATATAGTCGGACTCACCTCAACCCACAGTTTGGGCTCTGGAACCAAATTCCTTGAGAGGGGCTGGACCTTGTTCTTCTCTGGAGTTGCTGCAGGGGAGAGGCGGCGAGCTGGTGTGGGCTTATTA
>QODF01000073.1:799496-863334 GCA_024372805.1 Oostethus manadensis
GACCTGGAAAAGGCATTCGACCGTGTCCCTCGTGGTGTCCTGTGGGGGGTGCTCCGGGAGTACGGGATTGATGGTCCGCTTCTACGTGCCATTCGGTCCTTGTACAATCGAAGCAGGAGCCTGGTTCGCATTGCCAGCAGTAAGTCGAGCTTGTTTCCGGTGAACGTTGGCCTCCGCCAAGGCTGCCCTTTGTCACCGATTCTGTTCATAATCTTCATGGACAGAATTTCTAGGCGCAGTCAAGGTGTTGAGGGAGTCCAGCTTGGTGACCTTAGGATCTCGTCTCTGCTATTTGCAGACGATGTGGTCCTTATGGCCTCATCAGGCTGTGACCTTCAGCGTTTACTGGAGCGGTTTGCAGCTGAGTGTGAAGCTTCTAGAATGAGACTCAGCACCTCCAAATCCGAGGCCATGGTTCTCAGTCGGAAATGGGTGGACTGTACCCTCCGGGTTGGGAGTGAGGTCTTGCCTCAGGTGGAGGAGTTCAAGTATCTCGGGTTCTTGTTCACGAGTGAGGGAAGGTTGGAGCGTGAGATCGACAGACAGATCGCTGCAGCGTCCGCAGTAATGCGGTCGCTGTACCGGACTGCTGTACTGGTGAAGAGAGAGCTGAGCCGGAAGGCAAAGCTCTCTGTTTACCGATCGATCTACGTTCCCACCCTCACCTATGGTCATGAGTTATGGATCATGACCGAAAGAACAAGATCGCGGATACAAGCGACGGAAATGAGTTTCCTCCGTAGGGTGGGTGGACTCACCAGTTGAGGTGGCTCGGGCATCTAGTCCGGATGCCTCCCGGGCGCCTCCCTGGTGAGGTGTTTCGGGCATGCCCAGCCAGGAGAAGGCACCTGGGAAGACCTAGGACACGCTGGAGGGACTATGTCCCACAGCGGGCTTGGGAACGCCTTGGTGTCCTGCCATTGGAGCCGGAAGAGGTCGCCGGAGACCAGGAAGTCTGGACTTCCCTACTGAAACTGCTGCACCCGCGACCCGGACCCGGATAAGCGGAAGAAAATGGAATTGAATGCTGAATAATTCACTCACATGTGGGAAAAATTTTTTTAATAATTTTTTAATATCTTTATCTTTTTTTTAATTCTTTTTTTATTATTTCATATCTGTTTTTAAGGCTTTAACAGATTTTAAGAAATCAGGTGAGTTCTACGTGATCTGTTTATAATAACAGTATATTTCTTCTTCCCATATCTAGAAAAATTTGAAAAATGTTGATCTTTTCTTCAAAAAAATCAAAAGCCAGATCAAAAAGTGAAAAGCAATAGTGCATGTAGCATAGCAATGCCAGACAATTATAGCACTTTCTAAGTGTCCTATCAGATTAGTCGTTCGTATGCCGCTCACTTCCCCTAGAGGCCATAATTGCATGTGTCCATTAGAATGTGAATGTGAGTGTGAATGTCTGTGTATGTCTGCCCTGCGATTGACTGGCTACCAGTCCAGGGTGTACCCTGCCTCCCGCCCGAAGTCAGCTGGGATAGGCTCCAGCATACCCGCGACCCTAATGAGGAAAAGCGGTACAGAAAATGGATGGCTGGATGGATGCAATGATATGCGGTGATGTATTACGGTTCAAAAGCAATGTCTAGTTTAGCAATTGAATATTTCTCCCATTCAGTGTGTTGCGTTGGAATGATGTCATTGCCAGATTGAGGAGACAGGTCACAGACAAGCGCCACAGACTGTTGTGTTGTTGTGTCATGTTGTGTAGATGTAAACAGACTCTCTGGGTGGTCGTCTTTCTCAGGGCCGACTGTAAAGTCCACTGACAAGCAGAAGGGCTCTTTTCCCTTTCAGAGGCAACCTGTGTCCCCGCTCTCCGTCTATGCAGCCGCCCTCATACATATTGAAGGGCCTTTTGAGGAATCTGCCTCTTTCATTTCGTCTCTGCCTATTTACACTGGAGTGTCAATCTCAGCCTCTTTTCACTTTTCTCCCTGCTATTTTATCCAGACTTGCCTCAAAAGTTCTTTTTACATTTCACCATTGAGTTCCTCGCTGCTTTCCCACCTGTCCACTTTCTCACACCTCTTGGCTACACATTTTCCCAGTGCCTAATTTTTTGAGACACACATCATTCATTAGAGCTAAACACTATGGTTTTCCGAAGTTCCCCGATCCCAAAGTCTTTTGCTTGCATTCAGTCATAACTTTTTACTCATCTCAAACAAAGCTATCCTCTGTTGTCTTGTCCTGAATTTCCAGCAGAAATAATCTGTTTCTGGCCTCTAAATCATCACTCTGCTTACTGCCTCTTTATTATCTTGTTACACCTTACAGCTTCGCTACCGCATCCTGTCTCTTTTTATTTCTATCTCACGCCTCATCTGGGCATCTTATTACATCTTGTCCTCCTGGTTCGCTTCCTGTCTATTGCTATCATTTTTTTCTCCCTTCCTTCTCGCTTTCACACAGCCCCCTCGTATTCCTTTGGCATCCGCTTCTCCTGCAGCACTCGCCTCTGTTATATTTATGTACTGGCTCTCTTCCTCTTAAAAGCCTTGTAGTAGACCATACCTTTCAAAATATTGCAAAAATTGTGTGTTTTATATGCAACTTGGCATTTCCTGAAACTGAAATTACACTGTACAATCCGATAAATGACTTAGACTTGAGCAATAATCAATAAATAATCCAAATAAAGCTGTCCTGGACTCTGACCCTTATTGGTTTAAATGCAAGGAATCATTTTCCACAGTTAATGCATGTTCTATGCAGTTGCTGTAGTGCTGATTTACCGTGGGTGGTTATTATTCACCGCGGGTGTGTTTTTTGGGTAGATGCACGTTTGTATACGTCATTGATTGGTGTATTTTGATGAAAGTTGTACAGTAGTTGTTATTTGTCTATATGCACCTTTGTCTCTTTCTTGATGCACAAATGATAAGGGAAGATTGTTATTAGAATTTGCAGATGAAATGTTGTCTTCTTTGTGGTTTGTTTTCCAGTCTTAACTTTAGAAGTCTCCTATCACGCAAACGTGCCTTTTACAGTATAGTAATGACAGTGAGTGTCTATTTATGAGCACCAGAAATGAGAATAATCTATCACTTTGTCTTGTTTGCTCCAAATTTGAGAGGAGAGCCATTGCTTTAGAAGTTGTGGCTTTTCATGATGTCATGAAAGAAAACACAAGACAAGAACAGCTCATTAGCATACAAAATCTAATTTACAACATCCAGACTTGCTTTTGGACAACACACTGACTATTGTGGAATTGCTGAGACTTAATTACAATTGTTGAAGAATTGTGTAAGATATGATTGTCTCCATCACAGGCCATTAGATGTCCAGTGTGATTTGGAATGTAAAGACATCACTGTAAATGGCACACTTGTTTGTCTGTGATTCATAACTAGTTACTCTTTTCTTAAGAGAAATTATCATTGCGCCTTTAAAAATCCTGAATGAGGATCCTGAACTCAAGGAATAGTGATTAAAGCAGGTCAGTCATTAGTATGTTTGCTTGTTAGCGGCTGCATCATGTTTATTTTCCAGCTTGTTTGCTTTCTTTTTTATTTGCATTTCGGCCCTCTTCACTAAATCTTTTTTAAGCGTTTTACTCTCATCTTGCTCGCCTCCTCACTTTTTCTTTTTGGTTTCTTGTTATCTAATGTGTGCTTCTTCCCATTCCTCCTCCTCTTCTTCATCTTCTTCCACCTCCTTCTCAGCAGCTCTTTGTCGTCTTGGCTCGCATGGCGGATGTGAGGTAGTAAATATGTGTGTCTGTGTGTGTGGGTGCTTTTCTTTCAATGTCTAAGCAATCCTATAAGCCAGATATAATCTTTTTTTACCTGTCAGCCATCACGCTCATCATCATTCATTTGAGCTAATCAACACCTCCCACAATTAACCACAGCTAATTAACAACTGGCCTCTTAACTTGGCGGTTTGACGCTCCATTTGCTCTCCGCTGACCTTTGTTTTGCTTTAAAATCGCCTCCCTAAATCATTAACCTTTTTCCAAGTGCGCTGGTGCATTAAAAAATGCAGTTCTTTTCATGCTCACTAAGGCATTGCTTATGCCACAGTTCCAATTTTATAAGAGGAGGCCGACCTGTGCAATGCTAATTACAGGAAACACTTCACTCCCATTGTGAGTAAAGAAAAAGCACGGGGGCTCAGGAGCACGTCCTGCAGAGTTGCATTGACTAACAAAGCAGCACACACTGCATGGCAGCTCAGGTAGTGTGTGGACATGGATGGAACTATTACAGTTCTCTTCATGTAAATACATGGGCCGATTGTTTGGGGATGGGACTGTAATGACAGGGTAAAACCCTCATTTGTATTCACGACCAAAAGGACTCAACCACTTCTCCTATAATTGTTACGACGTAGAGGCAAAAGGGAGAAAGTGGCAACAAGCTTCTGCTGCATAAAAGAGGATAACTTATTCAGTATGTTTACACAGAGTTAGAGGAAATCTAATTACATGGAGTCTTCTCTTAAACCTTTCATTTTTCGGATTGTAAATCAATTTTCCCGTTATTCAGCACATAACTTCTAAATACTGCTGGTAATGTTATAAGTAACAATCTAACATTTTAGAAAAGTCAAGGATGTGTCTGCTGTAGTGATACTTTGAAACAATAAATGTAACAACGAACCAACTAAAGCAACTAAAAAAGGCAAAACCATCATTTAAAAAACATAGACAACACAAAAACAAAAGGAGTAAGAGAAATGTGTTGATACAGAGATGCTTAGCCGCTTTCCCATTGTCAGTACTTGCCATTAAATGTACACCCTGGACTTGTCAACTATATTGACTTATTCACTATATTTACCCTGAATTAGGAAAAAATCTAACTGCAATCATTTGACATTTATCGTGTTTAAATGATTCCTGACCCGACGGCGATAAATGAATTTCTGCAAAGTAGGATTCATGATTGATAAATGTAATATTTTTGTAGTTGGAACATAGAAAAACTGTTTATGACCTACTAAAAACATTTTTTTACATTACTAGAGCTCTGTAGATGTGAAATAACATCTCTACAGTCAGCTTTATACTCGTATTACCTAATATACTAGACATGATAAGTGATAATAAGACATAACACTGTTGTAGTATTATTAGTAGTCAAATTTAATCAATTTCTACCATATGCGCTTATGTAATCTGTTTGGTCCAGCCAGCGGTGCGTTCTTCCCAGGCTCAAACCAAGGTCAGAACGAAAAGCAAGAGCACTAGCCATTGAGCCAAAAGCTTGAGCTGCCACAAACTGCAGTGTCCAGCACGACTCTTAAGGTGTCACGGACTAGAGTTGACCAAGGTCCACCATATGACGTAAACTAGCGTTAGCTGCTGCCCTCAGTCTCCTTGGATATCGTTTGTTAGTATGTCTTGTTGCAACTGATGCATTCAATGCGGAGGCGTTTACAGTTTCCAGGCAGTACAATTTTGAAAGGACTGCCTTCCGTTTTCTACTGTGCCTGGTTCAGAGAGTGTTCGGAGCTGATTCTCAGAACTTCAGTTTTCCATTGCCATGGCTCCACAAGGGTGTCAAGCTGAAGCTGTCTTTTTTGTTTTAACTTTGGCACCAAAAGTTTGCTGGGCCGAGTGGGAAAACCTTTATGAACCATAATGAGGTAGGCAAGACTACCACAAAAAAGTAAATGAATTACCTCCATCTTTAGTACATTGCATTGCAAACTCTAACAATGGAAATGGAAAAGGCTCAGACAACATGGACACCAGAGGAAACCCGCTGCCCCTTGTCCACTTGCAGAGTGCAGAAGTGCAAAACAAATTTGAAACGGCAACAAAAGCTGTGCCTTGACTTTGAAAGCTGCAGTATTATTGCACCACAGTCTCCACTTTGCTACAGCGATCCGTTTTGTCTAATTTGTATTTAATTTAATGTCTTGTTGTCTGTCTTGTTCCAACTAATGCATTCAATGTTGAGGGATTTTCCATTTTCATAGTTTCTTCATAGTTTCTAGTTTTACAGTACTACAGTTGTCACTCATTTGTAGCAGTTAATTGATTCCAGACCCAACAGCCTAAATTATAAATTTCTGTGATATAGGATTCAGTGTTAATAAATGGAATATAGCCATACTGCATAGAAAGCCTGGCTATGTAAATATGTTTTTCTACAATATTAGAGCATAAAATAACACGCCTACAGTCATCTTTACACCCCTATTATTCATTGTTTACATTACATTGAACTACTCTTATGCTGCAACAAGACTGCTAGGGGGATAACAAGCTACCAGTTAGCCTCAAATTGATTTCTTCTAAACATAAGCCAACTTCCACACGGAATGGGAGGAGAACCTTTTTTCCCCCTATTATGTCGGACATGCCGTGGCTGTTTTGTGTCATTACTGCCACCTAGTGAACAAAATACTAGATATCTCTTGTTTTTCAATATTTTTTTTGGTCTTGTCCAGCATCAAAACAGCTGAATGGGAGTCAAGCTGCCTTTAAGTGCTGAGCAAAATTTATTTGCCAAGGGAAACTTCATAATCCAAATGAGTCACCATTGACATTTGACTGCGCTTATTATGATTTTGTTGAACCACATTTTGATGCTGGACCTGACCTGAAAAGGGACGGGTGGGGGGTGGGGTGGGAGATATAAGAAAGGCGTGTACGTATGCATGTACGTATATACATATACATACACGCATACATACACATATCTATGCAATACATACATACGTACACACACATACAGTGTACAAATATATGTGTATACATACATACATACATATGTACTAATAATAATAAACATGAAAGAAAAACAACAAGAAAAACAGAACCTCTAGAACAATGACCATCCAGATGACACGTGCAACAAATCTACATTAAATCTACATTACTCTGCAGTGACAGAATGACTGCATCAGAGTGAAACAGAGAATGAGGAGATGTTTGTGGTGAACACAGCCATGAATCCCAAACCACACTCCCTCCAAAAGCGAGGGTACGACTAAGAAGACGCCGTTGCCCGGCCCACCAGCAGGCACCCCACAGAGAGGACGGCCCGACCCCGCCCCCCAAAAGGCAACTGCGAGTCCACTCCAAAGAGGTGCAAGGGAGACCCGGCCGGACCCCACTCGGCAGCCGAGCAAGGGCCACAGGGAGGCACGGACGCCAACCGCCGGAACACCTGTCGGGGGACGGCCAACTACGGGCAAGCAGGGCATCCGCCCCGAGCCCCCGGACGCAGAAGCCACCCACCCCCCAAAGCATGGGCCACATTCAACACCCCGGGAGCTCCAGGCCGCCCCAGACACAACTGCCACGGGCCATCGCCTACCAAACAACATCATTGTTATTAGTAAACATACAAGTTCTTAATGTGTGTTTAGAAATGCTAGTGCCACTACTGGCCTGGCATGCATGACAGTGTTTTCAGACATGTTTTGTGTGTGAACAGGGAGTTATTTTTGACAGCATGGCCATCTTTACATGAAACGTGTAATCTGCTCCAGTAATTGTGACATATAAAGGCTTGATTCAGAACAAAATAAGTAAACACTGGCATGTAACTAAGACAAATGGCAGCGAGCATAGCAAGTAACGACAAAGGCATCAATCATGTCGTTATAGTAGTGCAGAGGTCTGTGTTTTACCGAGTCCCCCTGTAGGGATAGGGGAGAGTACAACTCCATGACATCATCTAATTACTTTGGTTGAAATGTTTCTTTAAAGAAACTACCATATTCATATGGACTGTCACGTTCTCCTCGCCTACATGAAAAACACTTTTCCCCATCTTATTTTGCAGCCGCAGGGTGAATTCCGCCAGGCTTTGAGGTGAAAGAGTTTATGTGTTTGTGGCAAAAAAAAAATGCATATAGTGCTGGTTGTACGTTACATTTTACTCACAAATTCAGTTCTTTAATATGTAGGCTCTTCAATTATAAATGTATCAAATTCCTCCAGCGATGGTTTTCAACACACAATCTTTTCTGTCAGGTGGAGGCTTTTCTGCAACAATTCCATTTGATTGCAAATAACAATTACGTTGGCGCTGCCTCTCATCCTCTCATCTTCCCACCTCCGCTACAACAGAAACAATTGGACTCTCAACAAAAAAAAAATTGATCCACGGGGATGAGCGCTTTTCCTCCGGAATACAAACACATTACTTGCAGTGACCTGCTTGACACCGAATAGCACACAATTAGCATATATATAAATGTGTGTGCCATTCCACAGTTGCACTCTCACACTCTCTGCAGGGCTTTTGTCAATTTGAGTTTGAATTTTTTAGAGGCCGATTACATAAATGTGTGAAAACAGAGAGCCCCTGAGCATGGAATATATTGTCTCTTATAAAAAGATTACCAAGTATGACAGTTGGAACGTTCCCTGCATAAAATGTAAAAATAACTTTATGTAAATTTGGTAGTGGTGTCTCACACAAGAGATGTTATCCAGTACCGTAAATGCTGCAATTAATTCCTCTATTCATGCTGGACCTCTAGTCAACTAACTGCCAAGGTCTCTTAATTTGCGCCGGGTCATAAAACAGTGGCATCAGGAGCTGTAGTTCTAGGCATCTAACTTTCCTATCCACTTTCTCATGGGCTCCACATCATTAGTATAGCCTCCAATTATTATTGCCTGCTTCGAATTAACGTCAGGTGCTCGTTGTGGTTTTAAGGAATGAATTATTCTGCTATAATTAAAGCAGAGGAATTTTATTAAATGTTTGAGTGTGCATTAGCGCGTCTTTTGTAGCATTTGTACTATAATAAAATAAGGAAGACTAGGCTTGTAGCGTACACCAATAATTGTCAAGGGTTGTTTCTGAATGTGAGGAGTAAATGGATTGTAACAGTCCACACTTTGAGTCAGTGTATCTAACTTGCATTCATAACAATAATTTTCCAATGTTTTCCTTTGTCGTTGTTTGCTTGGTCGCCTTACAATACTGTTGTGCTATTTAGAGGCCGAAGAAAATAAAGTGTCATGTCAAGCAGAAGTACATAAAGGAAAAACACACCCCCAAGGCCATGAGGCTCAGTAGGCTGAACAAGCTGCTCTCACTCCACATTATCCATGTCAATGGAAGCGAAAATGAGAACGAGGAGGCCTCGTAGTGTATCTGACAGCAAGCGAGCAGGCTACACGCTTCCACTGAATTGCTCGATGCTCATATTTCACTATGTGTTATTGCTATTTTGACACGGCTCTCTCGGGAGGATAATCATTCTCAACATTTACATAGTCTGTCCTCATATTAAGTGTCATGAATTAGAATGTCAGAAATGTAGCAAGAATTCACTTTGCAAACATAACACAGGCTAATTTGTTTAATGCGTATATGCATTGCAGCCAGATGTGGGCACAGCAACTAAAACAACAACAGCATTAATAGGCTTATAATAGGATGACAGGAGATCTCAGGATCCAATAACACACTGAACTTTGATTATTTTGTGTGCCCGTTAGAGTTTTTTTTACACTCTGGACTAGGAACACTAATGGACACAATGAAGATGTTAGGCTCCACTAAAAAAGTGAATATTGTATGTGAATATAAGGTTTTTACTCCACAAATATTGCAAATATTCTTTATTATTTACCAGACAATAGATTTTAGGATCCACTAAACACATTAAATGCTGTTTTTTTGTGTGCAGTAATATGCAAAAGGATGTATATTTTCATTTCTAGTATAATGGTATTATTGTATATACAAACTTCTGTCATATCTTTTTATTTCAGATACCATGCCAAATGTGGTTTATTCAACATTATATTTACCTGGCAAAAGGTGTTAGGGTCCATTAAATGTGAGCTTTTTCTGGAATTTTCATCCACAATCTTTGCGTGAGATGTGAACACATTTGTCTTTCTCTTTTCTGTGCATTCTAAAGATAAAAAAACAGATCAGAAGAGGCAGCTAAGAATGCATGTAATTGGACGCACATATTGTGCCTATAAAGCATTCTGACAAATTTCTGCCAGCAATGCTCCATTTACATAATGTGACCTGCATATTAACCAAGCAACAGGGACATTGTTATAATTATTGTTATTAACATTGTTACACCAAAGAACTACATTACGGCATAGTGACACCTCGCCACACCACATCAGCTAGCTACTAGCCAGCTGGCGACTACCTTCACCACACACTGGCTTGCAGCGAGTCAGCACAACGTCTCCGACCACTACCGAAAGCTGACGCTCCGTATTGGAGCTGCCGTCAAAGCTGCTGTGTTTTTGGTTTTGAGTTTGTAAAAGTTAACGCTAAGGAAGGATGTGCCGGTAATGTTTAAAATGACCAAATACGACAAAATACTGTAAGTATTACATATTATCATGCCTGTTGGTACATGGTCACAGCATGTATATAAAACCATAAAACCTTGTTGGAGGGTTTTGTACGCAGAAAAGAGAAACACACACGTTCATGTCTCACAGAGGGATAGTGGATCATGAGCTAAATACCAAATATATTCAGTTTTCCTTTAAAATGCTAAATGTCACTATATTGTGTGCACACTAGTTTGTGCAGCAGTCCTTATCTACAAATACAAACAAATGTAAAGAAACTTACTGTAACTGTTTACAACTATCCCACAGTATAGTATTTTCTTAATATATATTCATGTAAATATACGTTTTGTGGTTATTAGTATTCTCAGTGTTGCATCAGGCTGTCAGATGGGTATTCATAGATCTACTTATTATTGTTTTGATAGCGTACATCATACTGACAGCTGATGCTTTTTTCTAATATTTTACAAAGTCGATCCAAACAGCTCTCATTATGAAGCAGTGCACTTGTACACGACTGCAATCACAATAAAGAAAAATTAAATCAATGGCAGTTCTTGTATTGGATCTGTAACTATTATTTGCTTTCGCATATAAAAATCATGATCATAATCTATAATCTATATTCTCACAAAAAATAGAATATATTATTTCCAAATCCTATATTCTGGCGTTATCCAATGTACTGTAAACATAAAGTTAATCCGGAAAAACCTGAGGGACTCGCGATTCTCGGACAGGTCTCTGATTGGTCGTTTGTGTGTCAGGAGGCGGGGCTTGCGGCGGTGGGCGTTTCACAAAACCAGCGGCCACGCCAACACAGGCACTCATTTACTACGGATTCGTGTGGCTGACTCGACCTTCTTCTTCTTCTTCTTTTTTGTGACGCTATTTGTTGACGTTCTTTACTATTTCTTAGCAAGTGCAGACTTTCTCGGTAGAGTTGTTTTTCTTCTTCGCACAACCTGACTTGAGTTGCGCGTGTGTGTGTGTCCGTGTGCACGCCTGGTGTCGTCCACCATGGATTTGGTTTGGATTGTGGGCTGCCTTGTGAGCTTGTGCGCCTGGTTCGCTTCTGCCGAGCGCCACAGCGTGTTCTGGAACAGCACAAACCCGAAGTAAGTGCCTCTTTGCGGGGCTTTTGACAAAAAATATTCCCGTGCACTTGCATACCAAACTTTACGTCACGCAACATTTTGATGGTGCACATTTGCACACAGTGTCCTGCATATGCAGTGAATTTGTGATGCGAGCAATAGGCTGCTGTTGTCATGATAATGTAAGTCGGTAGGGAGCCTCTCACTCTCGACATCACCGCTCCCCCCTTACTTAACTGATTTTTTTGTACCCTTTTTAAAGCCCCAACCTGTTTTATGATGTTTTTTACGCTGCACAGCTTTGCCCAACCTGTTCAGATTTGATCTCTTTCGCAATGTGTGATAAATTGCCGCACGTTTGCAAAAACAAGCCACACTTTGGAGGAAAGAAAGCTGCTTAAAGCTGATGGAGGAGTGGGGAGGGGGTCGTGAAGTTCAGGGTGGTCATGGTTAACATTCTAACAATTGGATTATTTTTGTGTCTTTTAGTGCGTTGTGTGTCTATGTGGCATCGGGGTGCTGTTGCGGTTGTACTGGTGTGGACAGAATTCACATTATTTTCAGTCTGTAACAAGTTGGGATGCAAAACATCTCTGAATGGGATTTTGTGTGCACATACAGTATGTCTGTTTGTGGAGCAGTGGTCTTGTCATTGTTTCTACTGCAGTTGGGCATAGTTAAGATGGCAGGCTAAAATGAGGTTATTGTTTCTTTTACTACAGAAAAAGATGGGTATATTTACCTAGCAATAGATGTTACAATCTCTGACATCCTAAAATGGCATAATTTAATGCAGTAATCACACAAATTGGCTTTTTTAGGACAATTATGTGCCATTATGGCAAGGTGTTTACATTCATGAGGTGGAATACTATAGGAGAGTTCCTTTTTATGGTACCAGGTCACAGTTAGGATGCTGGGATCCTCTAAAGCTGAGTGTGTATGTGTGTCCTCTACTACATAAATCATGAAGAATGTGCATTATTCAACATTTTGTTTAATGGAAATACATGTGGGGATGCATTAAATGAGCTTTTTCTGATACTTTCTTTTCTCTTTTGCACTGTGGTGTTAACAAGCATGAGTTAAAATGCTACAGTAAACAATGGGAGGTTATTTGTGTATTTTACCAAATCATGTAAAATATGATTTTTTACAGCTCTGGTGCTGTTGTGTTTTCATTTGTTAGCTAATACAATGAAAACATAATACATATATTTGATCATTTCTGTGCACATTGGTCAGATCCACTAAACATCACAGAAGAGGGTTGGCACATGTTTGCAACATATGTTCTTCCCCCTCCCCACATAATGATGTGCATATGTGTCATTATGTTGCTGCTGTGTTTACATTAGTGTGATGGACCCCTACAGGTTAATTGCTTCATATTTTCAGTGTTACCAATGTGATTCACAAAAGAGCATGTTGAAATATATTTTGCAATATCCTCTTCACCTGCAACCCCCCCCCTTCCCAGCCCCCAATAACCTTTAAATTAGGAGCTATCACAAGCAGTGGGGGTGTTCATATTTCAGGTGACAAGACGAGCAATAATGGTGTGTGACAGAGACCGAGTAGGTAACTTGAGGCCTGCCTAGTGGGTCGGTCACGCTGTGCGAGAGGGGTAAAGAGAGATGGATGGTGAGGGGTTGAGAAATTGGAGTCCAAATTGTCCAGTTTAGGGGGCCTCTCTAAATAAGTGGGGGTCAATTAGACGAGTGGTGGATGGCCTGTGTTTTTATGTTGACACAATGCAAACAACCACGACTAGACAGCCAGTTCATCACACGCTGTGTGTGCTTGTTTAACCCTTTAGGCATCCTGGGGACATTTCTGTAAGTAAAAAAATGACAAATTAGCGATATAAAAGTGCAATAAAAACACAATTTTTGGCTCCACATTTATACAAATATTTGCAGTCGATTATGGTATGATTTTAATTTGAACAACTAGTGTTCAGTTATCTATTCATTTTTGTATTTGTCCAGAAGATGGCGTTTTGTTTTCCCATTCAAAGCGTGCAGCAAAATTGTAGCACTTTACCTGTTTTTTACAACAGTGCTTTTCTACTGAAATTAGGGTGAATCTTTACTCATGTTTGGAATTATTTTTGATGCTGCAGAAAAAATAAGGCATGAAAATCAATGTTGCTGCCAAAGCTAAAATACAATGAATGTTTTTTAATAGTCCAGACTGGAATAGTTTTAAAAGATTGTCTGGTTTAAAGTGGAAAATTGTGAAGATATATTATTTTTACAGCAGTATTTTGCCATTAGAGTCAAACGTGTGAAGGTTTTTTAAGGACCTCCTAAGATCTAATAAAATATTCTCCCACCTGCACTTCCCAGAAAGCCATTCAAATCCGAAACCCAGATGGAATTGGTGACTGCAATCTGTCGCTTTGCTATTTTTTATTTTCCTGGAGGACTTTAGTCCATCCCCCCTACCAAGCCCCATCATCCACTACCCTTGCACCACTCTTAATCCGCGTATTCGCAGGAAAAACAACCATGACTTTTAATTTGCCGCTTTCATTAAATCCAGAAATCGCTTTCTCCTTTGACCTGTTACTTGATACAGTGTGTTGACGTTCCTCTCCACCAACCCCCACCTCTTCCCAAGTGGATGGTTTCATCCCTGAACATGAGAGCTGTCATCCATCTAACTGATGTCAGATTGATCTCTTTGGGCCTCATTTCCCTTTAGTGGCGCACACGCACACACACAGACACATTTTTTTGAAAGGCGCAGCTGCCTTCCTCGCCACAAATTGTGCGCTTGGACCCTGCCACTGACTTCCAAGGTCGAGCCTTGCTTAATGACTACGTTGTTTTGGCGAAATCCTGTGTTTCCGCACTTCCTTTGTGCCTGACCAGAAACTTTTTAGTCAGCGGCACTTGTTGGTTCCCAGAAAGAGGCTCACCAATGTGTGAAGGAGTGCCTGAGCTGATAGCAGTGACTCACTTGCTCTCATACACATTAACACACTCACTTCTGCAGAGCCCTCTGGACTGTACAGTGTGAAGCAATAATCTGCTCATTCACAGCTTGTTTCTTTCACTTGTTTTCCTGCTGACGGAGCACCGGTAGACCTCCTCCTCGTCTTCATCCTCTTTGTACCTGTCTCTCCTTCACCCCAGAACCCTGCCACACTCCCTATTCGCTATCTTCTTGGCCAGCTTCCCTTTGCAACTTCTCCTGTTAACTATTTGATGACCTGTGTCATATAAACTAATCTATGTATCTACCTGTCTAGCTCATGTACTTGCAACGTAGCTCTGTGGCTGTATAAGTACCTCTCGTGATCAATTGTAACATTCTAGCTACCATATCTCCTTATCAAAGCAGCTACCCAGCATTTAAGAGGCTTTGCTACAAGAATTTCAAAATTTTACATTGCATTTACCTTGTATCTTTTATCTAGTGTGCTGTGAAGCCACTATCTTGGCCCCTGTTCGCATGGAAAGGTTCCTGGGAACAATTTGCAACTGCACTGTGCGAATAGATAGATTTTAGTAAACAGTTGCATCCAGACTGCAATGTGTCGATTTGTGACAACAATGCATAAGATATTCAATTATTATGTCTGTTTGTCACTTGACTGGTCACACGGCAATGATTTTCTCACTCTGGAACCCTTTTTAAAAAAATATTGTTTCAGGACACCGTTTCTATGTGAATGAAAGGCTACCAAGCTACCTAGCTATGTAACTATCCACTCAGCTATAATAATTATGGAATGGATTGATTATAGTGCTTTTTCGCTGTTTCTAAAGGTGAAATGCCAGATTTAATGTATTTAGCTTTCGATATTTGATTCAATCATCCAATTCTATGTCTACTCACTACTACACCAAATAACTCGTCATTCCTTTGAGAGTAAGTTGTCTGTTTTATTGTCAGTGATGCGTCGAATCACCATCACCTTATCACTAACTCTTCATTCCTTTGTGAGCACATTGTCTGTACTCACCCACAATCCAACTATGCTCTAGTTCTATTTACTTACCTTCTATTATTATTATTTCTTGACATTGACTACTACTCTAACACACTGTCACATTACCTTACTTATGCATTTTAAACTTACTAAACGCAAGAAGTGCACAAATGTATTGAAACAGGGGAAAATCCAACAGGGGTAGGATTAAATAAATAATTAACTAAACATCTTATGAGCTGTCTATCTACCAGGCTTGCTCCGATCAGGGTTTTATGCTGACACCGATACCGATCATTCATTCATTCATTTTCTATGCCGCTTATCCTCATTAGGGTTGCAGGTATGCTGGAGCCTATTGCAGCTGGCTTTGGGCAAGAGGCGGGGTACACCCTGGACTGATAGCCAGTCAATTGCAGGGCACGTATAGACAAACAAACATTCACACTCACATTCATACCAATGGACAATTTAGAGTCGTCAATTAACCTAACATGCATGTTTTTGGAATGTGGGAGGAAACCGGTGTACCCGGAAAAACCCACACACACACGGGGAGAACATGCAAACTCCACACAGATTTTTTTGTTATTTTTGTAACATATATTTCCATAGCTTATTTCAACAAAAACAATGAATATGCTTGTTTCACCAAAACATTAACAAAATGCTGGTATCTACAACTCATATTTTGTATTTCAGAATGTATTTCCTTCTGGTGCTCTTACATTATTAACTTAAAACCTGAAAGAAAAGCAGGCTTGTATGGCGTCGTGGTTTAATGTGGTCGTGGGAGACCCCCGGTGCCAACGGGCACCGCCACGTTGGTGAACCCCTGGTTTATTTCACTTACTTTTTTTTAAATCACTGGTGAAACTTAAAGGATCAGACGCCTTTTTAAGGATAATTTAAATACTAGAGCAAACTGCATGATGGTGCTCCAGCAGGAACTCCAGGCAAACCCAGTTTGATCCACCGCTGCCGCCGGCCGGCCATTCAGTTCGACGAATCCAACCGCTTTTTGAACCATCTGCCTTAGACCTCCGACTGCCACATGCACAGGGGCCAGACATTTTTCATGGCATGTTTTGCAGGGTGCAACACTTATATCAATGTCACAATGACGGGTATGTCCCACACAGCAGACATGCTCTTTTGGCTATGTGAAGGGAACATGGACAGGAGATGATCGCTTTAGGCTGGATGCTGCAATGTGGGCGGAGGTGATTGGCGTTAAAAAGCAATCGTCATATGCCGATACTGTGCTTTTTCACAGAAACCGGCTCATACTGATTGGTGGCCAATCAATCGGCGTACCCTTAGGATCTAGTCATGTAAGCTATGGAGGTCCTTAAACAATTCAGCCAAATATCTTTTCCTTTTGTTAGTGTTAGTTGCCCCCCTGCAATCTAAGCCTTGGCGGATGTATGCGCTCTGATGACTGTTCTCCTATAGTTTTCTTGCAGTGTTGGCCCAAACAAAGGAGTTATTTCAGGTATGTTTCACCCCTCTGAGGGATTATCTTGGCATTTAACCACTCAATATGGTCGCTTTTTGTGATTCCTCCCATACAAATTAGGGAGTGGTCTTCACGGTGCGCCCCAGAAAGAGAATGCTAACTGCTGTGACTGATTGGAGGTTGGGGGTCAGCATGTGATGAAGTGGCTCGGCCTCTATCAATCTGTCAGTCATTCCGGCTTGGCGGTGGTCTCTGGGAAATTCTCCTGGTCCAGTCTGCCTCCCCCACAACCCTTTGCCAGCTTTTATCTGCACCTTACAAGCTGTCCCTTTTCAGTCCATTATTTCCTTGCCACCGAGGCCGCCTCGGTGAGAGCGGGGAACCGAGGGAAGCGTTCTAAGAGGTGTGGAATTTTCTTAGCAGTTTTTATCACCCGTGGTGATCCGTCACAAGGCACTTTCCCCCCGCAGGCTTTTCAACTTCCGTCCTCCTCCTCCTCTAGTTCTTCTTTGCAAATGGTCCGTCCACATATGAGGTAGAGATGATCTGGGAATACAAAAGACCTACTTGCCCTCAATGCATGTGTTGCTTCTTCCTGTAGATAAAAGATAAAGTGGAAGCAGTGATTTGATTTGTGATTAGGCGGACAATATGGATTTCCAAGTAACCTTAAGCTATGTTCTTCAAAAAAAGTCTTCCGACGTCACTTTCCCCGCTGCACATCCCCTCCCCCTTCCTTCGCCATTCTCTCTGCAAATTCCCAAGACTATTCCATCTTTCTCTGTGCATTGTCTGTCCTGCTACGCTTAATCTGCCTTTGCAATCTGTTTGATGAATTCAATCTGGGCTGGAGATTGTCAAAACGGATGTAATCGTCTCTTATGGGCCCGTGGTCATTGATGTACTGTATGTTGTTGTTTGCCTGTCTGTAAACATTTGTAGGGTTGACACTGACGGCCATGTTGATGTTTTTTAATCATTCCAATGCATCTGTTTTTTTATTACGAGGTAGTGAATAGGGCCAAAGGTTGTACCTCGCCGCCAGTTTACCGTCAGATGTAGCAAAGTCTCTGTTGTGTGTTTCCCCGCGAGACGCTTCCTGGCCACGTCTTTTCCCGGGAAAACTGCGTATCCTGTTCGCAGCGTAAACAATAGTGTTCTCACACATTTGGCAAGTCCATAAAAGCCAAGTAACATTTTCCCAAGTAGTTTAAACCCGGCATTCAGGGAATAAGCAGATTAGACGTGATTCATAGACTTTAATCGTGTTTTTTTTTCAGTCTGATCTGGAATACGCCTTTCTTGCCGTCAAATCTGTCCTGTCTCTATTTGGGTGTCTACTCTCCCATCCTCTTGTCTCTTCCTTATCTAGACACCAGACTTCCCCTCAGCTTTGACCACAGGTCGATCCCACAGAGAGAGAAGCAAAGAAGGGCCCCCAGTTTGTAAACAGCCATATGATTGTGGTACTAATCTGAAATTACCCAGACGGGCTCAGATATTATCTTGTTTTGTTGCATAAATAAAAAGACAGGGTATTGTTTAGTGTATTGTGTAAACGTGACACCCATACAGATTCTAGCTGCCAGAGGCAAATTGTATCATTGCCATCTGGAAGTCGGCGCGACTCAGGCTGCATTTTAGAACTGTCGGTGAAGCCTAGACCTCCACCAAGGATCAATTTTTTTGTACATGCATTCTTCCTTAGACCATGCCACAACCTTTCAGTGCAAAAATCCATTTAGTTATTTTTTAGAAACAGTCAGGTGCAAAAATGTGGACACCCCATGGCTAAAGCTTTGGAAGACATACAGGCATACGTGTGATACAGATACCCTCAAAGTATATAATAGAAAATAATAAAACTGAACATCACAATGCGGCAAGCTTGGTCTGTGTTTGTGCAGAGCAACAGTGAGCAAATTTTATCTCGTGCTGATCGACCCGGCCCAATCAATATATTTGCTTCCTGAGCAATTTGATGTCGGCGCTGACCTTTCCGCTCCAAATGTCTCCGGGGACTGTGACACAGTTGGAAAGAGCATGTGTATACATCTAAGCTTCCTTTAGATCCTGTAGAATCATCCAATTATTTCTCCGCCATCACTAAAGCTTTGTCTGCAGAATGAGCTCGACTCGCGGACAGAATGTCTGATGATGCTCTAAGGCAAAGGTGGCATGACAGACAGAGTGAAACCGGATTGAAATTGATCGGCGGAAGTTGCACAAAGAGTGAAATATTATGTTAAAAGAGTAGGTCAAAATACCGTATTTGTTCCCATAGCAACCAGGCATAGTTGGGCCCACGTCACATTGTTAGCTTGCCTTTGCAAACAGTGGGCAGAAGAAAGTTGCATTTTTGGAATACCAGCCGGGTCGGGTTGTGATTGGCTCAGCAGGTCTGGCGTGGGGGGTGAGTTGAGACAAGTTGGGGGGTTTAGTGGGGCTCTGGTGTGCTCATTGAGTGATGAAAGCAGGACAGCGAGTGGGAGGAGATGAGTGGCAGTGATGGATGGAGACCAGGAACATTAAACATGGACGGCCTTCAGGACAGCTCTAGTTTTTTCTCTCATATGTTACATCCTTTACAGCAATTAGATCCGCAAATAAACTGCCCCCTTGAGTCCGATAAATAGCAATCACAGGTGCTGTTAACACCACATACTTAATCAACTCAAAATTGATCAAAACATTCTCTTTTGGCCATTTGTTTACTAAAAATGTGTCCTTTGTCATAAACAATTTTTTTCCTATCAGAGGAAAACCACTTTTTGGAATTTTATGCCGGAATTTCATCTACAATCCTTACGTCAGACATGAACACACAGGTCTTTCTCTTTTCTGTGCGTTCTAAAGATATAAAGATATAAAAATGTGCCACTACATCACTAACGTAGCTTTTTGGCATACCAATGTTAATAATGATAATAACAATGTCGCTGTAGCTTGGTAAATATACACGTCACATTATGTAAATAGAGCTTTGCTGGCACCTTTTGGGAGTTTTTTTATGAAGGCTTTATATATGGAGTAGGCGCGTCCCATTATGTGCATTCTTAGCTGCCATTTTGTTCGTTTTTATATTTTTAGATCGCACAGAAAAGAGAAAAATGTGTGTTCATGTCTCACATAAGGGACTGTGGTTAGTGTGGTTTTCCTTTGTTGTGAAAAATGTACATGTTAGGTTTTCAGCACTGACAGGTTTTTGCCTTTATGGTTGCATTGACTTTTATTTACTTAAGTGTGACACATTTTAAAGTCAGACGACAACGGGTATTCAAAAGACAAGCAGTTGGTGCACATACTGTATAGGGTGGCCAAAAGTAGCGTTACAGTTAACACTTAGTAATTTTACATTTATTAGACATTTATTTACATTTATTTGAGCACTTGACCGATTAAATATTCAATGTGAGATGTCTA
Source organism: Oostethus manadensis (assembly GCA_024372805.1). Classification (NCBI taxonomy): domain Eukaryota; kingdom Metazoa; phylum Chordata; class Actinopteri; order Syngnathiformes; family Syngnathidae; genus Oostethus; species Oostethus manadensis. Next base: position 819,692 of record QODF01000073.1, read on the forward strand.
ATATGTAAATATAATTTATGTAAATAAAAGTCTAAATGTTAATTGAAACCCTTGTTGTCTTTGGACAACCCTGTATATAGGTTCTTTACAAAGCGACTAGTGGTCTAGCATGTCTATTAGAGTTTTTATTATCATTTGGACAACATTTGTTATATGTACTGTATGTGCCTTGAATTTTTTTTTAAAAAGAGAGAAATTCTCTTGTTTTTACTAAGTCAGAAACATACACCTTTTGTGTTTCTTTACGTACAAAACATTGCCAACGAGTGGCCTGGCATGTAAATTACAGCGTTTTTGTCTTTTTTATTGCAGGTTGGCGTGATTGAGGATAATTTTGTATGTGAAGCAAAACTTTGTACTTAGTAATAAAGGTATCCTTTTTAGTGTTTCTCTACAAACAAGGCACTGCCAACTAGTGGTCTGGCATGCACATTACCACATTTTCACAAGTTTTTTGCAACTTTGTTCTGTTCTTTTTACTTGGTTGTTATTATCCCCAAAAACAAACTTCACTGTGAAGTAGTGTACATTAACGATAGATAAACACGGCACCCTGCCTTTCCCACCCCTTGCCCTCCTGTACCCTCTTTGGGCCTCTCTGGTCCAGTCTAAGCCCTCCCTCAGCATTAAGCAGGGTCTGGTGCTGTTCAATGGGCTGAGCCTGGCTTCTGCTCCAGCCAGTAATCCAGGCTTGGATGAGACGATTGCCCCCCCCCCTTACATTCCGGGTTCACTCATCCACAATGTAGGCCAGTCACCTTTTAAATCACATTAGTGGCGAGTGTAACAGCCAGGATGAAAACAATTATGTTTGTGTGCTTGGTGGCCTTCAAAGGGCCTTCATGCTCTTATGGATTCATAAACTAAAGAATCGATCCATCCTTACGGTTCCAGCCTGTATGAAATTCTCCAGTGCTGACTTGGCGGTAGTCCGACCTTTTGATCCACGCAAGTCAGATGAGAGGGTGATGGATGGATGAAAAGAGCAGAGTAGAAGCGAAGGAAGAAAGCAAAAAGATGGCTGGAGAGATTAAAGAAGAGAGATTAAACTCTCCTTCGGTCCTGTAGGGGATCCAGTAAATCAGAAATTCCTTCTTAGCGGAGGAGGAACAAGAGGCCCCGCATCCGTTTACCAAATTCATGCTGCTGCTTACTCATACTTGACCACCTGACATTTCTCCCGAATTATTACGCAACTTATCGTGGCGGAAAAACACCCCCCCCCCCCTCCAGATTCCGCCACACGGAGTGGCTTTACATTTGTTAGCTTAAACCCTTTGACAAAAGCTAAGCCTCTCCTTTTGAAGTGCACTACCCAGATCAGTTAATTAAGCTGATGATGCGGAGCTTCAATGGCAAGGTGTTAGAGGGGAACAAAAGGCAGCCGGCTAATTAAACTTATTTGTCGTTAATAAAGGGGGGGGGAGGGCTTGCTGGCCTCCTCAATGTGTGTATTGTGCCCTAAGTGAGTCAACGTATGAAACAGTGGCATTGATCACTGTAGCACTCACACGCACAAAGTCCCGCTGAGTAAACTTCAAAAGCCTTTCCCAAACTTAAGCCCTTTGACCCCTCCCTGTCCCCCCCTACCCTTCTCCACAAAACAGTCCCCCTTAAGGGGCTGGGAAGTGGTGAGCAAGAGGGCATAATTACCCCCCTCCAGGGCAACTTTAATGCTCTTTTTTGTGTTTTAATTGCACCGCCCTTCTGACAAACACATGGGACCATACTACTGGAAATCAGGACTGAAAAGCAGGGTGGGTTGTGGGGGTTGTTTGTGTGTTGTATATTTGCAGGGGGATGATAACCTTGTCAGGCGAGAGCAGACGACAGTGTTTGTTCAATAGTGTTATCGATTCCACTGGAATTGAAAGTGGCAGCGGTCACAACACTCTACCGCCAATCTGGGAAACAGAGCGTGGCGGCAGATAAGCGCCGAGCAGACCCGACCATAACAAAATGATCATTAAAGCGCCGCTTCCAAGTTTGCAGGGCCAGACTATCATCAACTACACCACGGTCCAGTCGAAGGGGCTAATCTGATCATCGACATGAAGGCAGCGCAGTCAAGCGGCTCGGACGAAGCATGGCGGGGGCCCGGTTGGTTTGGAGCCATGTCGTCTGTGCTTGTCCACCAAGGGGGCACCCCTTGGGAGACCCCTGGCAGCAAACAAAAACAGCAGCTAACGAGGCACAGGAGCCGTGCACACTTTGATCGTTCGTCATGCATCTGGACCTTGTCGCATGGGCGCAGATGCTCGCTGTTACATTGGGAGAAAACATGAAAATACACATTTTTTATGTAGAGGTATCGGTTTTAGACCACCCTTTGGGGTTCAGACTTTTCACAAAATGGTTGAAGTCACAGCAATCCTTTTAGCGTGGTAAAAAAAAACAAGTTAAAAGGGCAGATGATGCAAAAAGTGCAAAAGAGATTTCTACACCGTTGTGTAGAGGGGCGGTGCATGGAGCCAGTAAGAACTCATTTCATTTTGGCGAGGATCCGGAGAAAGGTGCAGATAGACGCAAAACACAAATTAATGGTTTATATCATCCTCCACGAAGCAGGAAGTAGCCCGCTGACGAATGAACAGAATAAACAGTCCTTTACTTCTTCGGATTGTGCTCTAAATGCTTTGCGAGACATGCTGGCATAAAATAAATATAACGAGTCAAAATAATGACTCGCAGACATTATGTGCTGGGTATTTAGGTTGTTTTGCATGTCTTTCAACCAATCTTGCTCAAATTTTACACACGTGCCTAAAAGTGTACATAATGTTTAGGTGATTTGACTAAACGCTACAAATGTACGGTGTGTTTTGTAAACCGCATTGATCAGGATAATAATTTGTGTAATAGTATTATGCTATTGTATTGCATAATAGTATGATGGTAGTATTAAATCAAAGAAATGTAGTCAAATGCCCAACTCTCAACATCCACCCAACCATCCATCCATCTTTTATGTCGCTTACCCTCATTAGGGTCAACTTGCTTTCATTTATTACAACAGGAATTATGCTTGACAATCAGCAACCCAATAAAAACGGACCTGGGACTGTTCCAGGCGGCTGAAAAAGCTCTTAAAGATCTAAAGATGTGATTAAAGAACACAGTGAGTTATGTAGCACGCACTCCTTTAGGACTGCTGACAAGCCGGCTGACGTGGACGTGCTCGTATTCATTGCAAGAGCAACAAAACCCAATATTGGACACACATTCCCGCCCGGCGCATGTTCTGTAAATATTTAAGTCTGTCCAATTCATCCACCCTTAGGGACCCCCCCCCCTAGTGATCCAGTACAGTAGGAGACGGTAAACTGATAGGCATCGCTCCGGAGGAGGTGTGTGTATGTGCGTGTGAGGCTTCACTGTGTGCAAATAGTAGTAGCTGCTGCTTGGGGTTGTTGATAGATGGGACTTACTGGGAAGTGTGTGTGCAGCTCTGTGGTGTTGACAGATGACTGGCGGTGGGAGAGGAGCAGTCACTCAGTCAAGACCACGAAGAAGGAAACCCCAAATACCTTCAAGTGACAAATCCACTCAGATAAACGCATATCATCTCTTTGCAGGAAGCCAAGTAAAATGTTACACCAGTTAGCCAAAAATGGCATCACCTTTCAAGTTTTTTTTTTGTTTTGTAAAGTAGGTACTTTTCTTTGACCCTAGTCCAAGACAGGAGGAAGAAAGATTAGTTTACGTCGTAAAGTGGGTGGAGGAGTCACAGGAGGCAGTCTGGCTGTCTCTTCTTGTCTTCTCGCGCTCTTTATTTGTAATGACAGGGACTGTGGAAGGGTTAAACAACGCGCTTCAATTACACAAAAGTCAGGAAATAGTCATGTGAAAAACTTCTCTCCTCTCCAACCGAAGCACACAAAAGGGTTCAAATGTGTCAAAACGTGCACCCCTACCGTGTTGCTTGTGCTATTATTTATCTTACAAATACACATCATGATGGCGCTGCTATCAAAACCCAAGTTGGATCGACTGGCCATTTCTCACACAATGTGCTCTACAGGGTTTTGCCCAATCACCACGAACTTTGGAACACACCATCAGCGGACTGATAAGCACATACCTGTAAAATATGAACAAGAGGTTGAAAATCATGTCAGTGCCATTCACATTGGGTGTCCTAATCTTTTCACATAACTGTCTAATGAACTAGAATCAAGATTGGAGCCGGGCCCGGTCTCACGTGGATGGATGTCCCGATACTTTTTACGTTTTATGTAGCCTCATCTTCTTGCAGATGTCAATACTCATCTCCTATCCTCGAACAGGCTAATGTATCTCAGTAAACCCAAGGGAGTGCGCACTCAAGCAGCAGCATCTTTCCAGCCTCCATGTGCAACCATATTCATGTCCGTCTGATTTCCCCTTTGGACTTGATCGATATATAATTACACATGATGTGGCTTTATTTATTTAAGTGTCTCCTTCTGCCCCTCTTCAGGTTTCTATGGGACGACTACTCCGTGGAGGTGAGGCTCAACGACTACCTGGACATTGTGTGCCCGCATTACCCGCAGGGCGAGGTGCCGCTGCTGGACGCAGAGCGCTACGTGCTCTACATGGTGGAGCAGGAGGACTACGAGACGTGCAAGCCGCAGTCGTACGACCAGATGCGCTGGGAGTGCGGGCACCCGTTTGCGCCGCACGGGGCCGAGAAGTTCTCAGAAAAGTTCCAGCGGTTTACACCTTTCACTCTCGGGAAGGAGTTCCGCCAGGGAGAAAGCTACTACTATATCTGTAAGTGTTGCATCGGTTGCGGCAGTTTAACATTCGTAACTGCCATGCGAATGTAAGGAGAAGTGTACTACTTTAACAAAACTACAATCAATTCAAAGTATTCTATATCCATTTGAAGACGTCTAATTGACACTGGGCTGTAAAAATGAGTCATCTTTTCTGATCATTTTATTTGTTTTCATCTTTCATGGTAAAAGCTTGTATTATTTTAAATGTTTAACTTTTTTATTTAAGTATTTTAAATAAAAATAATTTGTATTTTGGATTCACCAAACTATTCAGATGGGTCTTTCTTAGATGTTGTACAGTGTTGTTTACAGCCACCTTGAGAAGCTACTTGCTGATTCTGTATCTATTAGCTTTACAACAGATATGTGATGTTACACATATCGGCATCAGTTGATATCGAAAACAAAAATTGAGAGTTGGATAATATCGGGGTATCTGGTATTACCAATAAAGTCAGTATTGGACATCCCTAGTAAATAATATTACATATTTATAAGCAATATAAATATGCTACTATTTATAATAATATTAATTAATTAATTAATATATAAATATTACTCGGCAACCAGACCCTTTCTTTTTTCCAAATCAGCTGGGATAGGATCCAGCATACCCGCAACCATAATGAGGGTAAGCAGTATTGTAAATGGATGTATGGATAGTTCTGTGGTTATCATCACACACAGAGCCAGCAATAATACCCCTTGTATGTAAAATCCATCCCTTTTCTATGTCGCTTATCTTCATTAGGGTCACGGGTATGCTGGAGCCTATCCCAGCTGACTTCGGGTGAGAGGCGGGTACACCCTGGACTGGTCGTATTAATACTTAATAGTATTAATTAAAATTTATGATGTATAAAATATAAAGTAACAAACTGATGAACCAATGAGCCCATCTATAAAATTAATATTTATTTGCACAATATTTTTTAAATAATATAACATTTCCAATTGAAAAATGGTTTAATGTATTTTACATTATTTTATATTATATTATTTTATATTATTATATTAAACATTTTAATAATTTAATATCTTAAATTTTTATGTTAATAATATTAATAATAATGTTTTAGATAATACAAATAGAAAAACTGCAGTTGTACTGTATATTTAAAAATTAAAATATAAAAATATTGTTTATGTATTACTATAATCAAATACATTTTTTAAAAAGTTCTAACTGGGCCGTTCAACACTTCTGTGCCTTTCCTCTGAAAGCCTTTATTTGTTGATTTTGGATGGCCTGTATTTGCACAGGAAAAGCATTACCACTTTTTGGTGACGTGCTAAGCTTGAAATGAGCCCCGAGTTGGGGTGTTGGCTGACTTTGTGCATACTTGTGTCGCCCGAGTGTAACCGCACGCATCAAGCTAGCTTGTCACCCTGACCACGGCTGTAATTAGATAAGCGGCAGGACAAGACGCACTCCGCCTGGTCACAGATGGCTCCCTAAAGCTTTGTCTGTTGCCAACACTAAGTGTGTGTGTATGTGTGGGGTATGCACGCATGCATGAAGATGGATTAAGAGGCTAGAAGAGGATAAGTGCATTAGTTTTAACACATGTGTCCCCCCTCTCCCCAGCTAAACCTTTGCACCACCATGGCCAAGAGTGCCTGCGACTCAAGGTGGACGTTGTAGCGGCCGACGGTGAGCATTAACACCCTCAGTCGACTAATACCAGTCCGGCCTCGCACCACCTAAATGGGATAATAGATGGCTTTTGTTTTTTGTTTTTTGTTTTTTTTACTCTCAGGCTCTCAGGAGGCCAGAGTGGCCAAAGGAGGCACAGGCGGGGCTGCAGTTGGAGCAGGGGGTGGCGCTCACAACCCGTCCAACAGACTGCCAGCAGGTATGCAGACCAACCTTGTGACCCCTTTGTCGTTACCTCGCAAATTTAGTACAATGCTGATTGACGGCAGCTTGGTTTTACTCTCAAAAGTGGTTGAAAGCACCAAAACAGGCTCCCAGTTGACTTTTTAAGTTTGTACCTTACCTACCCTCGCTCTGCTTCTTTAGCAAATGGGCTTTCCCCATTAACATATTTCCACGCATCGAAACATGCTAATTTTACTCTCCATTTCTGCCTAAATCCTACACGTCTTTCCACTAAAACTGTACATCGTCAAGCGGAGGAGCCCGCTTTCAACAAATTTGTTCATCGTCATTTAATCATTTCTTTTTAAGACTAAGGTGCCATCTTTGTGGTAATAATGCAATTTTATAGTGGACTAGCTAAAAGGGGGAGCTAGCCACATTACGGCTCAGGACAAAATTGGATAAAAATAAGGATCCCATTTTAAATCAGGATTTTGGTCATTTCACAAAATTTCTTTTGATCAGCTTTGGGATTTTTTGTGTTTTAGTGAAACTCTTGTTTCATTAGTAATGTTGTATTAGTGAAATACACCGCAAAAAAGCTGCAATGTGAGCAAGACTACATACCTGAAGTCAAGGTATTATTTTATTCTATGCGTACTATAATTATATTTACAGCAAACGCTTGTTAGCCAATAAGACTCCACTTTTTAATTAATGCTTTTCAGTGGGTGCTGCTTTTTTGGGTAGCAACACAGTTACCTGCGTGTATTACTGCCCCCTGATGGCTACAGCTGTTATTGCCCCCCCTTCCTTCCCATGTGTGTACACTAAAATTGTGATTGTGAAAGCGAGCAGTTCATCAAACCTGGTTGGGGCTGAATCAACAGCACCTCTGCTGGTTACAACCAATACTGCACCCCTCATTTGCCTCCATGCCGGATTCATCAACATTTAACTGATTATTATGCACATTCCAAAGATTTACAGTACGTTTCTAAACCAAACTGTACTGTGCTGCTTGGTGGAAAGAAGGAAAAAAAAGCCAGTGACGCTAACTTCCTGCTGTTCTTTCTGTCTTCCAGCAGACGACCCAGTGGTCAGCCTTCCCGAGGTCCAGAAGAGCGTGCGGACCAATTCAGCGGCGACGGCGTCATCACTCTCCATCTTGTCACTGCTCGTCCCGTTCTCATTGCTGCTCTTTCTGCACTGAGTGGGCAGACCAGAACTGCAGTTTTATTTTATTTCAGGGAGCACAATGAAGACAGTCTGTGGGGATGAAACCACTGGACTCAAAAAAAAAAAAAAAGAACTCGCCCAGTGCCGGCCACAGGGTGGAGAACAGGCGGACTCGCTTGAGAGACACTTCTTTGCTCTAATCTTTTTTGGACAACCTGCAGCGGAACCTGCCAGAAGAACAATCAAGAACTGGACAAAATCAACCGTAAAGGAATCCATCACCCCTTTTTGAGCCAAAGATTGATCTCTCCATCTTGTACACTAAATCCACCCACCAGTATTGTGTACTACTTGTGTATTGCTATTATTATTGTACGTAACGTGGCATTGACGTCCTAAGTGATGACTTTTTTTTCTTCTAAATGTAGCAGACGTGGAGGCTGTGGTCATGGCAACAACCATCAATACAGTAGCACTACACACATCAGCTGTATCCCTAAAGAAAACTGTTACTGTACATGACGTGAAGATAATTTATGACATTCGGGAGGTTTACTGTGTATAACGGCATGAGTGTGCGTGTGCTACCTGAGAGGCAGGTGTGTGTGTATGTGTGTGTGTGTGTGTGTGTGTGACAGAGGGGAGTTGTGTGAAGACAAAATGTATTTCTGCCAAAAGCAAACACTGACTTGTGTTTTTTTTCACAGAGAGGCGGGCCTTCTCTGTATGTTGTCTCGCGCCTTCCTGTGTCAGCTGATGTTTAAGCATTAAAAAAAGCTAAGAAAATAACCTCTAAGCTACAGTATACCAGCGCTATATGGATTATTGATTTGAACTAAGCAGCATCATCTCCTAACAGGCTGGCGTGAACAACGAAGCACAACACTAATGTAATGACTACCACTGAAGTCATTGCTTTGAAAAAAAAAAAGAAACACGTTACCTGCTTTTTTTTGTACATGTGTAAGTAAGACAAGTGTATGATATGTAAATACATAGATTATATAAAAACAATTTGATAAGTATGACTAATGTGAAATTTTCATGTGAAATAAAAAATATTTTCAAAAAATGTTGTGATTTATTGCGTTGCCTTACCCTCTTTGATATATCACTACATCTGTACTTTTTACATTTTGTTTTTATTTGATATTAATTAAGGCTTTAAAAAATAACATGTTAATGGTGGTAAATAATTTAGTGAATTTTGGGCATCATCGCAAGCCACACCTCTCCGTTCTGACGACAGACATAAGGTACAGAGCGAATGCTCTTCATTCTCACCTGAACACATCATCAGTTCAGTTACTACAATATGTATTCCAAACTCACAAGCACAGCTCGTCGTTCGTCTTGGGAACAACGATTCCTCGTTCTCGAGGTGCATTCACAAACAACATCTTTATTATGTGTGTGCGTGTGGTCTATGTAAACAGGAATACTAAGAAGAACAATATGTGGATGTTCTTACCAGTATTTGTGCAAGTGTGCTGGGAAATCCCAGAAACATTATTTATTTATATATTACTTATAACATTATTTCTTTAAATAAATCTGAAATATTATTTTAAAATAATAATCAAACCCAAAAATTGTGTGACTTTAATTGTAAAACAATTAATTTTTAATTTCTTAAGTTTATGCATCGTACGATGTTTTAATTAATAGCATTATTTTTTCATCCATTCATTTTTTTATACTTTATGAACTGGTATTCATATTTTTTATTACATGTTATATTACAATATATTTGATTTTAATTTTTATTTTTTGTTCTGGTATAATTGGGTACAATATGTTTATAACATTTAATATATATACTGTGGGGGTTGGCTCTTATTATTCATTCATTCATTCATTCATTTTCTATACCGCTTATCCTCATTAGGGTCACGGGGATGCTGGAGCCTATCCCAGCAGACTTTGGGCGAGAGGCTGGGTACACCCTGGACTGGTCGCCAGTCAATCGCAGGGCTCTTATTATAATTTATAATTTTTCATATTATAGGGGTTGTTACAAGGAGGCCAGACATTTTTAGATTTTTCTTGTGACAAATGTTAAATCCTTGGCGAAGGTCTGCAATGGGGTCTGGAGGTTCGTAACATGCAGTGCTTCTCGAATAGTGGGACGTGGTGAACTGTTAGAGGGGGCGTGAGAGGCGGGCAGTACTTTCATTGTTAGTATACTGTAGACCTGCCAATGTGTACACATTTATCCAGATATACATGCAATTGGGCTCTTGAATATGCGAGAAAATAATTGAGAACAACCGCCTTGATGTGATAATCAGATTCATGTGACTTTAGAGTGTAAAAAAGCAACTATAGAAAGGTGACACACTTTACAGTTTGACTGAGGGTTGCCTTTTGTCACTTTATCATTGCGACCCCCCCCCCCCCCCCCAACACACAAACATGACCCTTACTTGTCTACAAGTTGTTTCTCCTGTCTCCCATTCTCTTGTCCTTCCTTGGCGAGCTTTACGGCCGTGACGGTAAAAACAGCTGTACCACCAAAACTGGTGCCTCTCAGCTCCCCGATGTTTTCATAGGCTGTTGGGGGCGTAAATTACAGCTGGCCTCTTCACTGTCCTACGAGTGTCTCCATTGACTGAGCGGGTTCTTGTCTTGTCAAGTTTGTATTTATTTGGCAGCTTGTGTGCGTGTAAATGCACGGAAAAAACAATTGAAGCCTTGAATGGAGCAGTAAAACGTTACCTGGCAGACTGGAGAGCAAACACGGAGGGCATCCTGAAGGTAACCCCTGCCTCGGTCCAGCGCTGTAAACTATACAAAGTAAACTTGCATATACTTTGGGGTAGTCAGTGTACAGCTTGTAAAGCAGCATGGAGTTACTATCCACTGAAAATGTCACAATACACTCACATTATTGTCTAAAATGGTGACTCTTTTGCATTTTTGTCTGAATTTTTATTTTCCCTTGTTTCCCTTGAGGCAAGCCACAAGGGAAAAACAACAAAATAATATATAAACGTAACAATATATACAAAAACATAACAATATATGTGACGTTATGACAACACAACAAAAAAACACTGATGTTTGTGAAAATAAACATTGACAAAAACAGAAAAAGGTTCCCTTCTGTTATCGTAGCGTGTTTGTTAGCTTCCGCAGTGAGAATTAGTCCGGTTAGTTTGACAGTGCGTGTGTTTGTCCGCCCCGCCCTGAGAGTGAAGTTTGTGTGTATTTGTTGCTGTGCGTTTGTACTAAATGTCAAGCTTGACATTAGCTTGTAAAAAGGCCGACCTTACAGCGCAAGTTTGGATCCTCAGGTTCAGGACACATTTTGTCCTACCCTTCCCTACCAGACGTCACTCAAGGCCTTGGTCTTTCCCTTTTGTTCTTCCTTCTCATCGGCAGCCCACCCTCGCACTCCCGCTCGGCATCAAATCTCCATCTCTTTCAGCCCTGGAGGCCTCGATTAGCGACTCCATCTTTCGTTCTGTCCATTTTGAGATAGCTTTGAGGTTTTGTGTGTGTGTGTATGTGTGCGTGTGTGCAAGAACGCAGAAAAATGATAACCTATCATTTTTTTTACGTCTCCGCCTGTCCAGATGGATTTGCTTGCAGTCGAGTCACTGAGACGCTTAAAAAATGCTTTAAAAAGTGTCGCTGAGGTCAAACGTCAGGCTTGTCCTCACAATGTCAGCCTCTGCTGGATGTTCTTTGGTGTTTGGGCTGCAAATTTAATAAATGTGATGCCTCGCACGTCATCTTTTTTTGCCGCAAACGGTGAAAAAAGTATTACTTTTAGACATTTAGTAAACATCCAAAAACCTAATCCCTCAGCTTCACTCTGTCACAGTGTTGCTGTTTTGTGGTTGAATACACCCCATTATTCATCAAAAATATGCATATCTAAGCAAATTTTGTGCATTTTTTTGCCTGAATTAAGCATTGGAAAGCATAAAAATTAGGATAAGCGGTATAAAAAAATGAATGAACGAATGAATAAAAAATACAATAAAATACAAACATAAGGGATTCAGGAGATGCAGCGATGATGTGTACTATTCTACACGGGTCACTAGGTGTCAGTAATGTTACTGTGAAACGCACATTGATTGCCAGAACAGGCTTTGATTGCAGGTTTGAATCATCTCACAACAGGCGCAATAATCCCTAACACGGGCTACTCTTGCGGCCGTAACCCACACTAGGCTAAAACCTAATTCTAAACCCCCAACCTGTCATTACCTGTCCGCCACTCACTCTGCGCCCCCAGCACTGGAACACATTTACGGTAAAATACAAGTGAATCTTATTTATGTCTTATTATGACTATATTATACCACATAATACTATATCATACTACAGGGGTGTTATTTCATGTGTTGAGGGCTCTAGTAATGTATTCAGAAGGCCATAACCAAGTTTTCCATGCTCTAACCACAAAAATGTTTTATTTACAAATAAGGAAACCTACTTAGCGGAAATTAACAGTCGGGTCTGGAATCATTTAATTGCGATAAACAAGGGATTACTGTAGTCCAATTATTTTACCCCTAAAGTGACTCAAAAGAAGAATCTAGCAACTTTTTCTTGTTATTGTAGAATTTTAGCGCCTCAGATTGCAGACTCTGACATGAAATCATTTTAAGCCTGGATTGTGCTTCTGTGCAATCACTGCACCATCCCCCTCCAACGCCGTCTGTGGTGCGTTGAAGCATAAACATATAGAAATTGCGGCACTGTACATGTATGCTGTACATTTTGCCTATAATATGACATTTATAAATTGTTGGGTGAATAAAATCCACAAATTTGCTGGGCCGTGAATGCTGAATGTGCAAAGATGCGCCGCATATATTATAGATGTGCTAGTGATGCCTCTTTAAACTGTCTAAAAAGATAGCTTTTTATACTTGGAAGTCAACAGTATAGTGGGTGGCATGGAATCTTCTCAAATCCATTTGGCTTTACTGATTCTCGTCTCACGGAGGCTGCAAAAAAAAGAATAAGACCTCAAGTAACAGCGGAGGGCCCGTTAAGTGGAGCCCCGCTCACACGACGTGCTGTGAAAGTCGATTTGAGCTGTGCGACAATCTTTAAGAAGTCCATTGGAATGCCAGAGAACAGAAAGGGTTGAGAGAGACCGTTTTATGGCTGTGACTTCCTACAGTCTTGCACTTGCACCAAGGCTGGGAGTCACTTGCTTTTGCTGTAAATGTACACTTAAGTCCGTATTTGGACAATGGGAACGTTTAGATTTTATGAATGGTTATTGATCATGTGACTGCTCACATATGAACAGGAAATGATTTTGGGATTATAGCTTCATGTGGCTTTTTCATAGGTCTGGTAATGCTAAACATGCGCATCAAAGTTCATGTTGCTATGTCAAACCTGCTGTAAGGACTGCAATTCCAAAATGTTCTGTGGGGCACTACTGAACTCACTGAACTACTGAGCTGCATAATTTCTAGAGTTTTTGCTCGGGAAACTCATGAAAAACGTGATTAATTTGGCCTTTGAATTGAAAAAATACTATTAACCCGTTCTGCCCCAGGCCATGTTTCTTGAAGAAAAAAATGTGTTTTTCACGGCGTCTTGAAGGTCTGCATGGATGAACTGGGTACCAAAATCAAAGCGCGGCTTTAATGCTCACTGCAAAACGGGAATGTGTAAATATGTATTCGACTGGGTAAATGAAATGAAATGAAGATGGAACATTGCATTTTATTTCTGCCTAAAAAGCTGTTTTCTTATTAGTTGTGGTGAGATTTTAGCTTAATGGGTGAGGATATTACACTGTTACCATAGCAACACAGTGGAGGAAAGCTACTTACAGGTTAAAAGTAATAAAACAAAAAAAAAACATTTGTATGTGTGTTTTTGAGAAACTGTATGTGCTGTGAGTGGCGGACAGGAAATGCCGTCGGGGGCTCAGAATTGAGTTTTAGCTTGGCAGGGTGTATACAGGGTGGGCCAAAAGTGGGGTAACAGTTAACACTTTTTACATTTTACATTTATTAGACATTTATTTACATTTATTCGAGCACTTAAGATTAAATATTCAATGTAAAACGGCTAATATCTAAACATTATGTATGTAAGTAAATGGAGGGGAAGGATTTTTCATGTAAATTCTAAATTCTACCCTCCGTTCCCAGTTGTTTTTTACAAAGACAAAGTCGCTGGGGATCGGTAAAGTCTCCGGATCAGTTGGGAACAACGGAATGAAAAACTTCTAAAAGGCTCTGGTGGAAGTTTATACATCAAGATCACTCATTTGCTCATTTCACTGTCAGTCAAAAAGCGATTCCACCTCAGACAGATCATCCAATTTTCATGCAGAACCCGAGAGTCCAGGCCAGCCCACTGCTTCATAGACACCCAGAGACGCCGAGTGTTCGCTGGGCAGGACAAAGCCAAGCATTTCTCTAATGACCGTCCAGTTTCGTGCAGTGGAACAACCTACTCTGTGCTTCCCATCGAAGCCACTACACGGTCAGCGTCTGACTGTGAAAAAATGCCGTGGTGCTGTCGGGATGAATGAGAAGGAAGTGGTGTCAGTTACCTGTGGTAAGTAGCTGATTCTGAACAAAAGATGAAGGCATTCTGGCGCATATTTAGTCGATGAAATGTACACACAGCACTACATATTTCACCACTTTGGTTTTGTGGACGTCTTAGCATTACCAGCTGAGCTTCCCTTGCAGTCTTACCACTGATACACATACATATACATTTTTTTCTGGTGTGCTTTCTGTGCAATATTTATGGAAGCCCATTTCCGCAACTGAAAGAAGAAAAAAGCATCAGATAAAAAGTCAAAATTATGAGATAAGAGTTTTAGTTATGAGATTAAAGGTTGGCCGCACGGTGGATGAATGGGTACAATGTTGGCCTCACAGTCAGGAGGTTCGGGGTTCGAATCTCCATTGGGCATCTCTGTGTGGAGTTTGCATGTTCTCCCCATGCGTGTGTAGGTATTCTCCGGGCACTTCGGTTTCCTCCCACATTCCAAAAAAACATGCATGTTAGGTTATTTGGCGACTCTAAATTGTCCATCAAAGTGTGAGTACAACATTGCAGTATGTTGTATTAAGTTTGGCTTGGAGCACATGAAGCATGTGTAGCACAGGGTGGGGACTGGTCCACACACACCACATATCTGAGCTTGCAAAAAAAAAAAAGAACCTTAAAGACGGATGTCTTCAAAGTCAAACTGTAGCGATGACAAAGGAGAAATATTTCACATGTGGCGAGAGAGAGTGGAGAACATTGCTGCGTACCAAGGGGAGGCCTTTGGTGTAATTGCCAGAGTGGGAGACTTTCCTGGTAAATAACAGGTTGCCTTTCATGCCGTCTGCTCGGGCAACAGCTTGCAGACATTGGCAGGGAGGGAAGGGAGTAAAGGCACGGTGGTGGGGGTGGCACCACCAGCCAAACACATCACGCTGCCAACAACTCTTTGCATTTCTTCTTAAGCTATGGGAGCGTTTGAACGGGCGTAATGATGCCTTTGGCTGATCTATGCTTTGTTTACGCACAGCGGGGGAAAATGAGCATAGGCAAGCTTTTCCCACACAAGTGCCAACATTAGAGTAGCTACACTATACATTCTTGGGAAACCACCGTCTAACGTGTACTTCGTGCTGTTGACTCTTGTAGGTGTGCACAGCATGAGGCTTTTATATGCCAGGTTTTCGCCATTAACATCCCTTTGGCAATTACAAGTATTATATTGGGTTTTTTGGGTGCGTCATGCATTACCAGTAAATTTGGTGTTATTGTACCAGATTACAACACATTATAACCTCCTAAAATGTATTAAGGGTTAAAATCCCCCTAAAAGGTATTTCAGGCTGAACATTAAAAAATTGAGAAAAATTTTATTTTTTGAGAAGCTGACATTTTTTTTGTCTTCAAAGTCTGCCACCATAGAACAAACAAGGCTTGGAAATAAATGGAAATTGTTAAATGGAACGTATGGTGGCCGAGTGGTTAGCATGTTGACCACAGAGTCAGGGTTTGAATCTCCCGTTTCCTCCCACATTCCAAAAACATCCATGTTAGGTTAACTGGCGACTTATAATTGTCCGTAGGTATGGATGCAGGTATGAATGGTTGTTTGTCTATATGTGCCGTGCGATTAGCTGGTGACCAGTACAGGGTGTGCCCCGCCTCTCGCCTGAAGGCAGCTGGGATAGGTTCCAGCATCCCCCCACGACCCAAATGAGGACAAGCGGCATAGAACATTTATGTAAACATCCCAGTCTTGAAGAGTTAAAACCCTCAAAAATATGTATTTTACTTAGCAGGGATGACTGATAATACACTGATATACTGGCCCGATATTGGCATAAAAATGTAATAACGTGCCGGTACAGCATCGTTGTTGTCACTGCTGTCAGTCGACACTTTCACCGAGGTCGAGGGTCACCAAATGCTGAGATGTGGCTCACAATGAGACTGGAGTCGAGGTAGGTAGGTGGTACCAATCTGTTTACTTTCCTGTCAACTACCACCAGCAGATAAGTGACTGCACACTAATGACCCAGAAAAGGAATTACACTGAGTGAATGTCTCAAACAATATTGCGAGTCACCATAATGTTCATCCACGACAGGAGATATGTGATGTTACATATATCAGTAGCGGCTGGTATCGGAATCGGAAATTTAGACCTGGACAATATCGGACATCCCTAGTATTTAGCATTTAATATGTATATTTCAGACTAAAGTAGTTTTAAAAGATGGACTTGTTAAAGGTGGAAACAATTATTTTAGCAGTTTTGGGAAAACTGACATTTTTTGTCATTGGAGAGATTTGAGTAAATGAGCAAAAGGACAAATTTGTGCATTATTTTATTGTTCTGTGACTCATGTTCTGTCTGACCGCAAAATTTCCCGCAGTCATTGGTCTGCCTTAGGTGTCAAGTCATGACAGCAACACTATAGGCATATTAAGACACTCAAAGTGCCATTTATTTCATACCAAATGACTTTCTATTATACTCTGCTAAAGCTTGATTTTTAATTTCCTTAAAAATTATACTAAATGGGACTATATTGTGTTCATGTGCCCAATACATTTGTAACCTGCTAACACAATACAGGAAGGTCAATCTGACTCCCATCTATTAAATCACCCTTCATTGTCTTTAAGCCACAATTGCATAACTTCATGGCATTCCATGGGCGGAAAGGTGTGTTTACAGGTGAGTCTTCTAAACGTTGGGAACCTGTATATGTTCATACAAGCATACACACATATTTGAGGTCAAAAACAATTGAAGAAAAATAATTGAACCCACTTCCTGCAGGGCACACATCTGAATCAGCACAGAAGAATGTTCACATAAGCACGACGTGTAAGAATGTGTTCTTTCATAGATAGATACGTAACAGCACCATAATTAGTGGGTGCAAATCACTGAAATGAGTGGTACATAATCTCGTGCCTCACATGTTACTCTACAATATAAAATACATTTTTCCCAAAAATATATACACACAGTTCTTGCATTGCTCTACATCTTCAGTCCTTTCCTCTTGAGGTCCTCTTTGGCTTCTTTTATCTGACTATGCAGCTCCTTTGCAGCCTCCTCACAGTCATTAAAGGTGGCCACCCGGTAGCCCACCGTGGCCAGGGAGTAGCAGCCGAAGGATACCAGCAGGTACATCGGCATTGGCCACGCAACCTCTCTGTAAGGCGGCGGCACTTTCAGGTCCAACAGGTCGAAAGCCACCACAGCCCAGACGGTCAAGACGACAGAAACGCCGAACAACCACTCCAGAAGTTTGCTCATGTTGACAGCACACGGCCTGGGAGAAAAAGAAAAGGTATTTATGTTTATGTCTACGGTTTAGCTTTAGAGTGTTTGCGTCTACAGCTAGCTTAGCATTAGCACAACGACCGACGCATCTATTTGTCACCACGCACAACAGTGACAATAAACGATGGCGAACAACGCAGCCAACAATAAAACCAATCGTGTTTCGAAAGTTTCCTAATTTTAAATTACATTTATTTTCTTGCTCTGTTAATCATAGTAATGCTAAACCCATGTTTTGCTTACCCCTTGCTATTGGCCAACTCAGCTTAGCGCAGATAAATTACGTCAGACGCAGCAAGGTATTGTGGGTAATGTAGTCAAGTGGTCGAGGTCGCTAATAGATCACACAGTTTCGCTTTTAGAGGTTAAAACGCACCACAATTAACATTAGTTAAACACTACACTTTAATGTAGGAGTTCATTAAACGATTAATTTTATCAAAAGTTTGGCAATAATTCAAATGACAGTATTTTAAAGATTCAACTTCCCTTTGCGTCAGTTGATACCCATATCATTTGAAGATTAAAACACACATTTCGGTGTATATTTAAGCATATTACTGGCAAAGAAATAAGAAAATCATTAAAATACAAAAAGTTATATATATGTGTGTATATATGTAAAAGTATGCACATATATGTATATACTGTATATATGTGTATATATATATATGTTTGGGCAGGTGGGAGGAATTATTTTTGTTTTGTCGTGTTTGCTCTTTACATGTAACAATGTTTTCTTTGTTGTGAAAACAGCATGAAAATGTTGTAGATGAATAACTGTTATGTATATTGCCATATGGCTAATGTTATGATAATTAAACCTGCCAAATTATGATTGCTGCACAAGATTATCGTCTGGACATAACAACCCGGCTCCAACTGTTAGAGAAAGCTATTAATTCCAATTACTCCCCGCCCCCCTCATCTTTTAACACCTCTAACATTATCTCTGCATCATCCTCTTCGTTTAGAAAAGTCATTTAGGAAATGTGTTTACCATTAGACCTAGCTTCAAGCCATTCCTAATGTGATTCCCAGAGAGAAATCCAATGAAAAATTCCATTAAGGGTCATCAGGAGCCCTGTCCAAATCAGATCTTGGTGGTTAAACGGTCCAGGTGCAGGGGGCACTGGGCGAGTGGTAGGAAACGTAAACATAGTTGGTTGAGTTGGGAATGGGGAGCAGCAAAGTGCCAAGCAGAAATAATTATGCAGCTTTGGGGAACGTGGAGCGTTACTCTTAGGATGTTAGTGTTTACATTTGTCTGAAGCAGCGATGTTAGTGTAAGTCAACGCCTTTGCACTTGACAGAGTGGTGCAGCTGCTTGTTCTTTTTAACGCTTCAAAGATCCTGGTCAGTGTTTTATTTTCATGTCACTTTGACTATGAGGATATGTGAAACTTGTCCGCTATCTTTCTTAATAAACTAGCCTAAAACCTCACAGCTACACAAAAAAAGACACATTTGCTCCCCTGACTAAAAACATCAAATTGAAAACAATTGAAAGTATAGTGTTGATCCAATCCCTGCTGTTTTTGATTTAAAAATCACTTTGAACTACTGATTGTGGCTACCAAATGACTTTTTCCTCATTCAAAGCATGAAGAAGCTACTGCATAATAAGTGTGTGTCTCCATGGATGTTTGCAATGTTAATTAACCATGATTAACCACACTATGTGTGAAATATGCTCCTTTTTTCTGTATTTTATGAACAAAAAGATAGTTGACAGGAGAAAAGTATATATATTTCTGTGTACTAACAGTTGGAGAAAAATGGGAAATTTAACTCAAGCTAAAAGATAGCACACAAGTCTGAAAATCTATTTGTCTAACACTCTCTTGAATACTAGCAGAACATTTGATACACACTTTAACCGTGTACGTACTACAAGCCATCAAAGACGAGGTAATTTAAGTTGAATTCACATGTTTTGTCTGTAGATGTTTTTTCTGGGGTTTCTGAGCATACCTAAATGCATAAAATTGTACTTCCGTACTAACGGTTACATTAGTGAGTGTTAAATTTATCCACGTATTGTTAATAAAAACATTAGCAGGTTTATAAGCAAAAATGTATCTAAGGAGTTGGAATTGCACTGCTGTTGATGTGTTCAGGCAAAACTAAAGTAATAAAAGACTGTCAGACTCTGTGTGGGGAAGCTACACTATGCTTCCGTTGGCCATCAAAACAGAGATGTGTGGCTTGACATGATAGACCTGCATTAATTAAGCTAAAATGTTAATGTAATGAATCATTAATTAATCGTCAGGCCTCACGGTGGTCGAGTGGTTAGCACGTTGGCCACACATCAGGAGATCTGGAAGACCTGGCTTCGAATCTCCATTGGGCATCTCTGTGTGGATTTTGCATGTTCTCCGCGTGCGTGCGTGAGTTTTCTCCGGGTACTCAGGTTTCCTCCCACATTCCAAAAACATGCATGTTAGGTTCATTGGCGACTCTAAATTGTCCATAGGTATGAATGTGAGTGTGAATGTTTGTTTGTCTATATGTGCCCTGCGATTGACTGGCAACCGGTCCAAGGTGTACCCCGCCTGTCGCCCAAAGCCAGCTGGGATAGGTTCCAGCATACCCGCGACCCTAATGAGGATAAGAAGCATAGAAAATGAATGAATGAATAATTAACCGTCGTTAACAGGCTATTTTGGTGTTGGTGGACGGTGTGCGAGCATATTCCAAGAGGTTTCTCCTTGGGAGTGAACGGCATGGCTCAACCTAAAAACAGAAAAAAAAAAAAAATTAATCTTGATCTATTGAATGTTATTTGAACAAGAATTGCCAAAATGATTGGCCTGTAAAATGATGTCAATTTTTTTTGCAACACCCCAAACAATACTGACCTTTAAAAGGGTTAAAATCCCCCCAAATTATAATTAATATTTGTTATGTTTATTTCAGGCTGAATATGTTTTTTAAAAGGTTGACTTACTTAAAGTGAAAAAGAATATATAACAATTATAGAGTGTGAGTTTTTGTTCTAAAACCTGACAATGTAAAAAGAAAAAAAGCATGCAATGCATAAAAATTAATGTTGCTGCCAATCACTGTCCCATCTCAGGGCTTAATTATAATAACAATAACAATAATAATAATAATAATAAGGAAATACTGCTTGAAAAGTATTTTATGGACATTACTATTGGATTTTTTTCAATGAAAGACTGTGGTGTTATGGAAACATGTATAATAATGTATGATGATTTTACAGCAGTTTTTGTCATTTTTCAGTTTGGGGTCAAATATTTGAGTGCAAAGACCTGCTTAGGTTTAAATGCAAATTTTTGTCCCTGCTCTTCATATTTAGAATCATTTCTATACAAGTAGAATCCCCTCCACTCATGACATGCATCGTTGCGTCCTCACTGTATGCCTTATTATAAGGACCGGTGTGTCCCACAATTACAAGAGTGGTGCTGGCTCCCCCTCAACGCACGTCTGCTGCTGCCAGCACGGGTTCCGTTCCAGTACTCAGGAAACCAGCTCTCCAGCCGAGAGGGCTTGGCAGACACAGTGAAGCAGCCTGCAAGCGGACCAAGCAAGCAAGAAGGCGGGCGGGCGAACGAGGCCTTGATATGGAGACACATAAAGACATATACAGAAAGACGTGTGGGTTAGTGAGCTCAAAGGTCAGGAATGAAAGGGAAAGGGACGAAAGAGGAGAGCACTACAGAGAGAAGAGGAAACCGACAGACGAGAGAAAGGGTGAAATTGGGGGGGATTTGCAGGTGCAGCTTGAACAGGCAATGACCTTAATGGTGCATTAAATCCAGCTGTTGCTTCTCCAGACTTTTACTCAATCCCCATAACACCTTCAACCTCGCAAATACATCACAGGCGGTCCCACAAGAGGGGCCGAGTGTCGGAGCAGCGACCCACAAGGATCGTGAAGGGACGTGAAGGGTTTGTGTAGCAGGACAGACCCTCCATCTTACTCCCTGTGTCAATATAAATGGCGTCAATGTGTGGACACAGATTCTGTCTCAAGTCTGTAAAGCTAGAGAGAGAGATAACAAAAGAGTCCAAAACAGGAAGCCTCTGTTTCCTGCGCGGTGCGTTCATGAGATGAGTTCTGGTAAAGGAAAGAGTGACTAAAATGCCTCACTGTATCCATGCAGAGTTCAGGTGGAAGGGCAGTGTACATGTGTGTGACCTCTCTTGGGGGAAAAAAGACCTTTTTCTTGTCAGGTTTTATTGTTTTGTAATTTTTTTCACTATAAGTTTTTATTTTTCCAACTGAATTGCTTTATATTGCAGTACATTAAATTTAATTAAAATGAATATAATTAGGTGATTGCCGTTAGTCAAACTAATGCACGTTTTTACATGTCTACTCTGAGGACTAACTTTGTGTAAGGACTTTCCAAACGACTTCTCAGACATCGGAGGTGACCGCGTATCAAAAATAGGCGCATCAGGGCGTGGTGATAAAGTTCATCAGGGGTCCCCGATTCCAAGCAGGGGGGCCTGCTGGACGTTTTTGACAAGCTTAATTGTGGGAGACGACGTGTCCGTTCAATTGAACGACACGCGTGGGAGTGCTTTGTTTATTATTATTATTATTTTTTTTAGAGGTAACGACCTCTCAGGCTGGTCGGGGAAGGGGGCAAAGTTCAGAGTGTGGTCAAGTATGACCAGGCTGAAGAATGTGAACATCGCACTTGTCCCCCCTCGCCCCTGTGCACCCTCTTTAAAGAAACACACCTGTTTGAGCTGCTTGTAGGACACTCGATGCAGGAATGCATCTCCTTCCTACCCCCTTCAGCTCTCAGTGCTGTCCTAATGTATCCCATCACACCACCATGTTTGTCCTACTTGTGCTTTGTTTGTTGACCTTTACGAGACGCCGTCACGTATTATCTTCACGGAGGTGTGTCGTGCACAGACAACAATGCGTGTGTGAGCCGATGCTTGTTGTCAGTGTAAAAAGCTTGATGACGTCCCCTCGCTTCCACCTTCTTATCTGTCCTCAATGCCCTTTTGCATTAGCATTATTGACAGTGGAACTAATTGGCAACAAAAGTTCCCCGGGGACATTCAGAAACAGGACTGCACAATTTTCCTCACAGGTCAGGCATTGATTACAGATGTATTATTGTGGGTCAACACGGCGTTGAAGCGCTACACACGTCTAGAACAAATAGAATTGACACGCTGAGTCACTTTGTGACAGTTGCAGAAAGCTTAATTCGGAGCTGAACGACATCCCCTCCGCTCAGTGACTCCTCGGAATGTCCCGCTGCATCCGAAAGTTGCCTGTTGTGCATGATCGGAGAAATGATCCAGGCACACATCAATACGCCGCCGATTGATTCTACAAGTAATTACAGAGTGCTTTGCATTTAAACAAGCTCACCAAGCGCTAGTCACGGAGCAGCCTGGCAGTTTTTAATCATTAAGGGGCGGGGGGGGGGATGCTACTGGTACCTGTCCAACTGGAAAACTGTTTCAATCGTGTGTTTTGTCTTTGGAGCCTAGAAAACATTGCAATTGTCATTTTGTTAATGTTCTGTGTTGAGTTATGTCGCCAACTAGTGGTTTGGCATGCATATTACAGCTTTTGTGGTTTTTTTTTGTGTACCTTTTTGACCCTGTTGCAAGTATAGTCGTCCCTCGTTTATTGTGGTTAATTGGTTGTAGAACCGATTACGATTTACGCAAAGTAGGATTCCATATTAATAAATGATATTCTAAATACAGCTTTTACCATTGGTAGAGCCCTGTAGACATGGAGTAACACCCTTACAGTGACACTCACATCACAGGGTGCAGTATCACTGCAGGAACCCAAGAGACGGGCAACGCTTTAAGCACAGCATGCTAATGAGCTAACTAGTTAACCTTCAATTTATTTATTCTAAACTTAAGAAAGGGTTTCAAACGAAATGGCGATGAAGGACAAAGCAGAAAGCCAAAAACATACCACTTCCTCACGGGATGGGAGGACAGCTTGTTTTCACTCTCTCATGTCGGACATGGCTGACTCAATGCAGTGTTGGGGTAATTTAAGGTAAGCTAATGTCCCTTAACTATAACCTTACTGACTTACTT
Source organism: Oostethus manadensis (assembly GCA_024372805.1). NCBI lineage: Eukaryota > Metazoa > Chordata > Actinopteri > Syngnathiformes > Syngnathidae > Oostethus > Oostethus manadensis. The sequence continues at coordinate 843,339 of QODF01000073.1, forward strand.
ACCTCGTGACCAGAATAACCTCGTGACCAGAATACTATTGTACGCATGACTTGTCTTAGGTTAACCTCAAAACCGCATTCATTCATTCATTAATGAGTTCTTGAAAAAAACTGACAGAGTGAGGTGAGCGATTTTCAAACCGCAAAGTGGTGTTGTACGACTGTATATTGCACAACACAGCAGCAACAGAACCATTGTTGTAATAGCGGTGCAAACTGTTCAGCCAGCATTAATATCACTGGTGATTTCAATACCTCTACAGGAAGTGTAACATGCATGAGTTTTACAGCAGCTGACTAGCAACATTTTAAAGCGCATGCAGAGGTAGATAAGGCAGAATTTTTCAGCGGTGAACTAAACGTTTACGCAAATTAGGTTTGCGCCGGTGTGTTTTCCTGTTCTTGTCCGGAATTTTCCATTCAAATTAAAATGTCCTTGTCTGATTGTTCAGCAAATTTTCTCTAAATGTTCCATCCTGTGTTTTGAAAATTTCACAACCATTGAAAAGAGAATGAAATTCTTGCTGTCAAGCAAACCGTGACCGCAAACTATTTTTTATCCAGTTTCAGTTGAAAACGTCCTTTTGTACATCCGACATCTCATCTTTCTGCCTGCCTAAACTTCTCTGCGGTGAACTTTCCGCTCTGGCTCTAAAAAGAAGATGAATTATTCACCCTCTTGTGCATTGGAATCAAATACATCTCCCTCCCTGTATTTAACCCTTTATTCCCCTCGAGGAGAATCCAATGCTATTCACGTTATTCAATAACGCCTCCTCCACATTACTCTTCCAGACTGCAACACTTGTGCTTTTCCCACAGCGTGCCTTAATAAAACATAACTTCCTGGTTTTCATCACATTGCTGGTGTGAAACGAGATAGAGAGGGGAAGCGCATCAATCAGATAAATGTTGCTTCAGAGGATTTGAGACGCATAAGGCGACCATCTTGCAGCTGAGGCAAAGAAAGCCTTAATTCAATTTCAAATGAACACATCGTAATGTGTTCGACGTGTGGCTAATGAAGTGTTTGTACAGTATATCATTCTTCAGCAAAAAATAATAAATTGTATTTTGAACCTTGTATGTTTCAACCTACAGCAGAGCCGACTGGCCCATTAGGCAATAGAGGCGGGTGTAAGGGCCCCCAACAAATGAATATCCCAAATTACGACATGGACACCTGCGACTTATAGATGATGTGGCATATATACTGTGTGTGTGTATGTATATATACCCCCCAGGACCACATCTCGGAACGACTAATATATATACCTACAATCTACAATATAGGTGTATATATATATATATGTGACGCGGTGCGGTCGGACCTTGTTCTGGAATCCCAAGATCCAAAGGAGCCAATGGCTGTGTCCAAACAGTCTTTATTAATTTTGACCAAGTGTCCAACAAAAATCGACGGTGTCACAGGTAAGGGGTTAAACAGAATTGACACTGCGGAAAAGGCACAAGGAATTTATCACCCCAGCAAGAAGCTACCTGGCGGAGCTATAAGCCGAACAGCCGTGGACCTCAGGCTTGGACTGGATGGCACCTCAAAGAACCAACCGGAAACTCTCGTGGGGACTCAAGGAATTGGAATAGCCGAGTGCCATCCAGTCGCTGCAGGTGAGCTTAAGAAGGTGGTGAGGATGATGATTGACCGCAGCTGTGGGACCTCTCATAGCTCCGCCAGAAGGAGTGGCCAAGATCTAGAAAGACAAACACAAGGTAAGTGAACTACACAAAGAAATACCCCCATGAACACAACCATGTTACCGACGTGTGTCAACGCAGAGCGTGACTATATATATATATACACCTACATTGTTTTGTAACTTGTTTAAATAGCAATTGCTTTGTCCAGTCATATTCATTTTATTTTCCTTCTGTTTTGTCTCATGGGTATGAGTCTCATGACATCCCTAGTTATCCATCCATCTTCTGTGCCGCTTATTCTCACTAGCGTTGCGGGCGTACGCTGGAGCCTATCCCAGCTGACAGGGCCAGAGGCCCTGGAACTGTCGAACAATTATGTATACAGTTATTGCATCGTGTAAAAGTAGCTTATATAGAGAGACTATATAAGCAGACTGTGTTCTTATTTAAACATTTTTATTATTATTATTTACTATAAGAATATCCATCCATCCATTTTCTATGCCGCTTATCCTCATTAGGGTCACGGGGATGCTGGAGCCTATCCCAGCAGACTTTGGGCGAGAGGCGGGGTACACCCTGGACTGGTCGCCAGTCAATCGCAGGGCACATATAGACAAACAAACAATCACACTAACATTCATACCGATGGACAATTTAGAGTAGCCAATTAACCTAACATGCATGTTTTTGGAATGTAGGAGGAAACCGGAGTACCCGGAGAAAACCCACACACGCACGGGGAGAACATGCAAACTCCACACAGAGATGCCCAACGGAGATTTGAACCCAGGTCTTCCAGATCTCCTGACTGTGTGGCCAAAGTGCTAAACACTCAGCCACCGTGCGGCCCACTATAAGAATATACATAATATTATTTATTTATTAAAAGAAAAGTTATATTTATATTTAATTTATTTTATTTGCTTTAATTGGTAATTTGTTAACCAGCTAAATCAAGTGAGACATTATCTTAGAAATAAAAAAAAATGGCATTTCATTTCAAAATTACCGATTGAGTGGGGGAGCCAAATCAAATATCGCTTTGGGCGTCACTTCATGGCCCGCAAATCCGCTTTTATTGACCCAAGGCCAAAAAAACCAAAAGGAAACGAAAATAAGATGTTAAGTTAAAATGTTGTTACCAACATCGTGTTGGTTTTAACGTGTTCAGTGCACTAAGGAGAAAATGATCAAAATGGCCCCACTTTCTTCAATGTGTTTGGTGTGGAAAAAGTTTCAACCCAGTGGACTAAATATCCTTACACTGGTTTAATCTTTGCAGAAATAAGTTGTGGTTTTATTGGACGTCACGTGTCGTACTTATCTTGGCTAAAGCGTCGAGTTTCTTGGTCGGCCAATTGTCCAAATATTGATTTAACCGCAAGCTAAAACCAGAAACATGCCAGCCTTATCCCCGGAATTCCGACCGATTACCATCGAAAAGTAGCTTTTAGCCACAAGGGTGTTCCTTTAAAGCTAGCGTAACATGACATATCGCCAAACAGTGACTGTTATTGTTGCCATCAATCCGAGCAGTGGAAAAGCTTTTTGGCCCCAAATGATGTGAGCAGGTGAAGGTCCGTTGCGTGAGAATGCGACCGCGGACCGTCACTTTCCATTCAAGCTTAGCGGGTGCAGCGCGACCGGTCACGTGATGAGTAGTACAAACGTCGGCCGTCAATAGCCTCCCGCGCAGTTAAAATTCCAGGTGCGTGAAAAGTGAAAGGCCAGATAGACGGGAATGTCAACAGGGAATACGTAAAGCACCCGCTTCCTGGACGGCGGCGTCCAGACCAGCTGTGCATACATCACGGCCCCCGTGATCGGCCTGCGTACTTGGAGAAAGGGAAGCAAGGAAGGAAGGATGAACGGTGTTTGATGTGTAAAAAAAGAATAGGTCCTCGTCCCTTCCAGATGCTCCCCGAGTGAGGGGGTGAAAGGTTGGCAGGTGCCTGGAGGGGCGGTCAGCACACCACCTCCCGGGGGTGGGGGTGGGTCAGGTTTCAGCAAAAGGTCAAGCAGAGTTGCAGAGAAGGTGGACAATACGGCCAGTGTCCAACGCAGCAGCAGCCGTCTGATCAACCTCATTTATACGCCATGACACGTGAGGAGGTCAGCATCGGACTTGAGGGCTTTGAACACGAAACCTTTCTACAATTTCAGCATAAAGGCATCAATATACTGATCACATACTGCACGTTTTGGGCTGGTTTACGTCCCTATGACCTTGAAAACATGTCAAAATCATACTTAGTTCATCAATTTGAGAAGGGAAGGAGAATCTTTCTGAATGTTCTGAACTCCTCTTTCCATTCCATTGACCAGAATAATAGATGTACAGTCATCAACATCGCTCCCTCACGCTATCATGATTTTACAAACATTCTTTTGCTTTTGGCGTATCCCTTCAGGGGTCGCCACACTGAATCAGTTGCCTCCATCTAACTCTGTCTTCTGCATCCTCTTCTCTCGCACCAACTACCTTCACGTCCTCTTTGACTACATCCATAAACCTCCTCTTTGGTCTTCCTCTAGGCCTCCTGCCTGGCAGTTCAAAGCTCTGCATCCTTCTACCAATATATTCACTATCTCTGGACCTCTATGTCTGGACCATCTCAATCTGGCCTCTCTGACTTTATCTCCAAAACCTCTAACATGTGCTGTCCCTCTGATGTGCTCATTCCGGATCTTGGTCACACCTAAGAAGAACCTCAGCATCTTCATCTCTGCTACCTACAGATTTTTCAAGCAATTGTTAATTAATAAGTAATTGCTGTTTAAACTCTAAATATTTAAATTAGTTTGATGATCTACAACATGGGCCACACAGTGGCTGAATGGGTAGCATGTTGGCCTCACAGTTGGGAGGTTCTGTGTTCGAGTCTCCGTTGGGGATCTCTGTGTGGAGTTTGCATGTTCTCCCCGTGCGTGTGTGGGTTTTCTCCGGGTACTCGGGTTTCCTCTCACATTCCAAAAACATGCATGTTAGGTTAATTGGCAACCCTAAATTGTCCATTAGAGTATGAATGTGAGTGTGAATGTTTGTTTGTCTATATGTGCCCTGTAATTGACTGGCGACCAGTCCAGGGTGTACCCTCCCGTCCAAAGTCAGCTGGGATAGGCTCCAGCATACCTGCGACCCTAATGGGGATAAGCGGCATAGAAAATGAATGAATGAATGAATGCTGTTTTGTGGTTGACTACGGCCTATTATTAGTAAAGCAAATATGCATATTTAGCAAATTGTAGATATATTTTGCCCAAATTAAACATGTTCAAGCATAAAAATGGCTAAATGAAATACCAATACTGTATAGTCACCCCTCGCACTACAGTATCGCAGTTGGATTATCACTGTATCGCAGTTTTCAGAAATGAATGAATTAATAAATGATTACTGTTTCATGGTAAACTAACGCCTATTACTAGTCCAAACATATTGAAATAAGTGACATGTAGTATAATGGCCACTAGGCGGCAGTAATGACACCAAACACGGAGACATTACCTTACATTACATTACCTTAACGCTACATGAAAACATAAAACAAATATAAAAACATCATATATATATATATAACAAATATATATTTGTGTGTATAATTGACTGCTTTAAACGAGCAGTTGAAAGTGTCATGAGTGCTCAGCATCCAGCACCTTTATCTACCTCTGCATGGACTTTAAAATGTTGCTTGTGCTACCGCGCTGTTGCTGTGAACCTGTCTCCTGGTCTACCAGTCTATTAATCATCAGTGGTATTAATACTGATTGAGAGGTTTGCTCCTTCGCGCTAATACAACACTGGTTCTGTTGCTGCTGTTGTGCAATTTAATTGTTACTGATGACCATGTGGTCAAAGAGAGATAGGGTTTCCAATTAACGCCGCTTTTTTGTAACTGTTATGTATTAGTTTACACCACAGTGGCGCACAAGTCAACTCAACATAGTGTTACTTTACAAATTGACATCGCCACCTACTGGCCTGGCATGCACATTACGCCATTTGCTTGCGTGTTTCTGACCTAATAAATAAAAGGTGTTTCCATTTATTAAAGGCTGTGGGAAAAGTGCATCGAGTGACAGGTTCACTATATAAATCAGGCCTTTGCCAACATGTGCTTTAGTCGGGTTAGCAGATTCCCGATTTCTCCAGATGCCCCCCCACCCCCTACCTGCATACTGCATATCTCGCGCTATATGGCTTTGACGTCCCCCACCCACCCTCACCACCACCACTCGCAGTCCTCCCACCGCCTCTGAACTGTACTAAATGATGATCACAGAGATTATATATCGGTAATTCCAGCTAGGTCTTTAAAAGAATGCCCATGCTGTGTGCTTAATACTCAGAGCAGGGGCTTAAGCAGACCCCTACATGTGTCTGTTGTGGCTGCATACCTCCAGTCAGACTAAACCCAATCTGTTGCAGATTTGGACGCGAGAAAGAAGGTGTGGACCTAGCAGAGCGTGTTTCTGTATGAGGAAACACTTTGAGACACTGTTAGGCTCTATTGGAAGGTGTCCCAATACTTTTGTGCACCAATGCAATGAAAAACACCAAACATTGTATCAGTTTTTTCTTTTTTCACCCATTCATAATTAAAGACATACGTATTTCTTTTTTCATTTGAAGCTCATAAAGAGCGTAGGCTACACTGTGGCCGTCCATTTACATTACATTTACATAAGGAATGCTAAACACCTACACATGTACTGTAGTACCTCCATTAAAAGCAGATGGACCAAAAAAAAATGCTTTCCTCCCTCTCGGTCACCCGCTGCGCATGTTTCACTTGGCACAGGCCACAGTCTGGAAATGTGAGGTTGTGATGTTTTGTTATTATTCATATTTGTATTTTTAATATATATATGCAGTAGGTACCTTTACGATTTTATATCTTATTTAAATTATATCATTTTTATATTTAATTATACATTCAACATCCATCCATGTAAAATATAAATGCTTTTTCCCAATCAGGCTGTCATTTACATTAGTTAGCCAACAGGGGGCGCCACTCATACACAAAACTCTACTTAGTAATATAAACAAAAGTAATGTAACAAGCACATAATTAGCGCAGCAGATAAAAAAAAATTATATTATATTATTATAGTAATTTAGTAATAGTAATTTTAATTAGTTTAAATTCTTAAATATACGGGTTTTACAGGAATATATCTTGCTTTAAACTACATTTGTCAGTCTTTGTGGCAGTGTTTTACTGCTACTCTACTCTATTTAATGTATAAATGTGTTAATCTAATATTTTTACAAAAATGTATGTATATTCAAATAAGTCTATATTTTAAAATATTACTTTGTCTGCCTATGTTAAAACAAATTAATTTTTTTTTTTTTTTTAATCCACTTTACTGTCATTAGCTTTTTTTAAAAGCCCAAATATTTACAGAATTTCTTTTGTAATTTCTAGAAATCCTTAAAACTGGGAAAGTACTCTTTCGGCAAACCCACCTTTGTTTTTTGTTTTTTTAAACAAATGACCGAATTAACTTTCAAATGATACTGGTTAAAATGACACAATAATATTTATTAAATAAATATTCAAGGGAAGAGAGTCGTAAGAACATTCCAGTCTCAGGTTTTGGGAGAGTCTATCTGTACTAATTTATTAAAGCAGAAAAGCAATATTTGTATGGTAACTACTGCATCTTATGGTGATCTGCTGCCCCCTGGCGTTTAGAGTTCATTACACGGTAAAAGAACACAATTGGAAATCATACAACTGGGGCAGATTGACAAAATAAATAATGCCAAAAGAAACATTTAGGGTTTTTTATTCAATCTAGTCTTTGTTTTTTATTATTTTTATTTAAATACATTTTCTTTTGAAACAATCTGCCTGCAGCTGAGAGCGAGTATTGAACAAGAAAGAAGGACGCTAATTTACTTTGCAATAAAACTAAGTTTTTACAAATAAAGGGAGTTTAAAAACAAACTTTTCACCGCTGGCTGTTTTTCCAATGTCGTTAACAGACGTGTGCAGAGGAGGGACATGTATTTAGATTACAAAACACAAACGCACAAACACCATTGAAACTATAGTGATTAGCTGTCTTCCAGATGTATAATTGGGGCTTCTAATTACACACTATTTAATCTCCTTGAACCACATTTAGCCTGCTAAAACAATAGCATGGGAGCGTTTGTTGTTATAGATGCACTTTTGAGAGCAAAGCACATAGATTGAACATTTAAGGGCATGAAATGGAGAGTGTGGCGCTAGTTTTGTAAATAAAACAGCCTGGCTACAAGTGCAAGCGTCAAAGATAGTGTCAGATATACCAAACACTACTAAAGCGGAGATTCTTGCAAATAAAAGCGTAAGAAACTTAATTACATTGCATATTTGTTGTCATAGAAATGTACATAACATTCCAAATCAGTTGTGGTTTAAATTGGAGACGTGGCGCGGTTGGATGGTCACCCTCCTCACGGGGGTCTGATCCGCACTGCGGTTGGCCACCAGCTCCTGAAGCTGCAGCGCCCCCCCGCCGATGAAACAGAAGGCCGGGCACACGGGGCCCGAGCAGTCCACGTGGCCTTCCCACAGGGGGCGCAAGGAGTGGGCGTCGTAGAAGGTGACGCGACCCTTCTCGAAGTCCAGGCACACGCCCAGCCGAGGCGGCAGCGGGTATGTGAGGCCCGCCGGAGTGGACGGCGCGTTGCCGTTGGGGTCAGAACGCGGTCCGTTGCCGTTGTGGTGGTGGTAGGTGTGCTGGGGCAGGTAGATCTTACCCATGCCCATGGTGAGGAAGCAGAAGGGTGGGGCGGAGTCCATGCCGTCCTCTGCACCGCTGTCATGGCCGCTGTCTGGATCGTAGCTGGAGGACATTTACTATTACTATTTTGGCTTTTTTCATATACAGTAGTGTGCAAACGTGTTTGGTTCCTTCCTGATTTCTTAGTTTTTGCATATTTGTCACACTTAAATGTTTCAGATCATCAAACAAATCTAAACATTAGTCCAAAACAACTCAGCTAAACACAAAATGCAGTTTTTAAATGACATTTTTATAATGGGGAAAGGGGGATTCAAAACCTACATGTCCCTGTGTGAAAAAGTGATTGCCGTTCATACATAACTGAAATGAGATAAATTGAGATCTACCAGTCTGGAAAAGGTTATAAATCCGTTTCTAAAGCTTTAGGACTCCAGCGAACCACAGTGAGAGCCATTATCCACAAGTGGCGAAAACATGGAACAGTGATGAACCTTCCCAACCAAAATTACCCCAAGAGTGCATCAAGGACTCTTACAAGAGGTCACTAAAGACCCCACAACAACATGCAAAGAACTGCAGGCCTCACTTGCCGCAGTTAAAGTCAATGATGATGACTCCACCGTAAGAAATATACTGGGCAAAACTGTTCCAAGACCAAAACCACTGCTGAACAAAAAGAACATTAAAGCTCATCTCAATTTTGCCAGAAAACATCTTAATGATCCCCCTGAACTTTGGGAAAATGCTGTGTGGTCTGATGAAACAAAAGTTGAAATTTTTGGAAGGTGTGTGTGTTGGCGTAAAACACCGCATCTCAGAAGAACATCATACCAACAGTAAAATAAGGTGGTGGTAGTGTGATGGTCTGGAGCTGTTTTGCTGTTTCAGGACCTGGAAGACTTGCTGTGTCTAAGTGTAATTCTCAGAGCCATGAATTCTGCAGTCTACCAAAAAATCCTGAAGGAGAATGTCTGGCCATCTGTTTGTGACCTCAAGCTAAAAAGAAATTGGGTTCTGCAGCAAGACAATGACCCAGAACACACCAGCAAGTCCACCTCTGAATGGCTGAAGAAAAAATTGGCCTGACCTGAATCTTATTGACATGCTGTGGCATGACCTTTAAAAAGGCTCTTCATGCTGGAAAAGCCTCCAATATGACTGAATGACAACAATTCTGCAAAGATGCGTGGGCCAAAATTCCTCCACAGCCCGTTATAACAAACACTTGATTGCAGTTGTTGCTGCTAAGGTTGGCCCAACCACTTATTACTTTTAGGGTAAAACCACTTTTTCACACAGCCATGTAGCTTTATTTCTCTTTTCACTTATAAAAAGTTTCATTTAAAAAGTGCCTTTTGTGTTCAATTGTGTGCTAATTGACTAATATTTAAATGTGTTTGATGATCTGAAACATTTAAGTGTGACAAACATACATAAAAAAGAAATCAGGACAAGGGCAAACACTTTCTTACACAACCATATAATATACTGTATATATATATATATATATATATATATATTATGACACTGCTACTCACCGGGGACTGGCCATGTCTTCTGGCAGATGAAACCACTCCTGCAGTTTGGACTCTAAACCAACACCAACCTGGAAACAAAAAGTGGAGGTTTTCTCTTTGATTTCAATACGCATGTGGATGAAAGTTCAAATCAGAGTGTAAACCATGAATTCTCTGATTACAGCCGCGCATTTCTTTATGTAAAATGGGCTGCGCGTTAATTGGAAGCAGGCAATAATTTGAGCACAGGCTTTTTAAAAACATGTGTTTTTTGAAATTTTAATAATGATATGGAGCACATGAGAAAGTGGAAAGGAGCTCGCTTTTGCATGTTCATTTATGAACGACTATGTAGCATAACAGAACCAATGTTGTAACACCGCTGATGAGTTTATAACACGCATGAATTTCACACCAGCAGCTAAGACAAAGCTGCTGGCTGCTGACCACTCATGAGACTTCAATTGTAGCTACTGCCATCTTGTGGAGTTAATTAAAACTGCCACTGGCCATTTAACCACGGTCCCTTATAATTGCTGAGTATGTGGTCCACAGAAGCAAACAACTGCCGGGGTCTCCAATAATTTATACACGATGGCAGTAGCTGCATTTGTAGTAACATGAGCAGCTTAAGCTACCTCTGCATGCCATGTAAAATGTTCCTACTCAGTCGTTGGTGTGAAACTCGTGCGTCTTACACTTGTAATGCTGCTATTTACAATGAGCGTTTGTTTTTTGCCGCTATTACAACATTGGTTCTGTGGCTGCTACGTTAGCAGCTGTGGTGGCAGGCAACCCCCTAATGTAGCCTTATATTAATAATGCCACAAGATGACTGCAACTGCAATCAAAGTATAAAAAGTAAAGTAAAAAAATTGGTTGCGCTATTTTGGATATGAGTGCTACTCTTAGCGTATTGTTGCTTACATCAGCTCTATTAAAGCTGGCTGAGCAGTTTGCTTCCTACCACTACTACAACATTGGTTCTGTTGCTGCCGTGTTGTGCAATATACCCGTTAATAAATGAGCAGGAGGTCGATGAGGGCTATGTTTTTCTTTCCACTTTCTCATGCACTCTAAATCATTATTTAAAGTTTAATTGAAATTGTTGCTTGTTAGGCTTGTTATTGTGAGTTTTTCTACTGTAGTGCCACAATATAATGTGTGCACATTATGTGTGTAATTTTTATACACCGTGTGGTACCTTCACCAGATAAGACCCGGGCTCCACTGAGCACGCCCAGTAGTGTCTCCCCTGTGTGATGGCCACATCTCCCACCAAGAGGTCAGAGGTCAGGTGACAGGAAGTGAGCGCGTGGTCGGCCGCCTGTAGCAGGGAGAGACCGGGAACGCTGCGGGCGGCTCTTTGCTCCTTGCTGACCACCAGGCGGTCGGCGTGGAGGCCCCAGCGAGAGTCCAGGTAGAAGTTAAGCACTGGGGGAGGACGGGAAGAAGGAGCCAGTTAAACAAATGTCAAGTATGGAAGATAGCAAGGAAAGGCAAGCAAAAGTAGGAATGCGCCTTCCAGCACAGGGAATAGAACACTGAAGGTATCGCTTTGTTTTTTTCAATCCACAGAGGGGTCGTATGCAGTAGCAGGAAGGGTGGGGGGTGGGGGGTTCACCAGTAATCACGCCATTTAAAGCCACGGATCGGAATCCAATCCGCCTTGTTAAGCCTCAAGCCTTAACAGTTTGCAAACCTCATCACCGCGGAGACACATCTCGTTAGAGGAGGGTGAAAGACTGGAGTGGAAAAGCAAACGGATGTAAAGCGAAGAAGGGAGGAGGAGGGGAATCTGTCGTATGATGCACTTCTTACGTTCCGTAGGAGGCGTGTAGGTTGGCGGCATGGAAGGAGCGCTGAAGAGGATGATGACAAGCTGTGAAATGGAAATATACAAAAACGTGACAGAGATGAGGGAGTACAGGAAGTGAAGAAGGTGTGTAGATGGGAATGTGGTGATGAGCAGAAAAGACAGAATGAGTTACTGTTTGCCATCGTGGACCACCGCAATGTAAACCGACAGGCATCTTCTGAAATGCCACAATGCATTAAAAGTGTTCCACTTAGTGGAGAAGTTGGTGAACTACAGTTTCATCAAACCTCACACACTTCCTGCTGCAAAAATAACTTCAATCCTTTCATATCCTTGTAATATGCAGAGAAAATCAAATGCATTACAACCTAGGTTCGGTGATTCGTAGCAATTGATTTTAATGCATGTGTAAGATTTAAAACAAAAAACGTCAGGTTCCCAACAACTGCCATAAAAATATCATATACGTTAATATTTGTCCCGCTTTGCACCTTTTAAACATGTCAGTCTGTTAAGATTACTTCTGCATGAAGTACACATACAAGGTTTTATAAGAAATCCTTACAGAAAACAAAGTGAAATTTTGCTGCATGCTTTGAATGGGGAAAAGTGGCGCCATCCGGTGGACAAGCATACAAATACAAGGCCAGCAGTCCAAATAGAAACCTTGACATTCAAAAGCTGCACTTGCCAATCAAACTAGAGCTGTCCTGTCCAGTCAGACTGAAGCTGTCCTACCTAGTCTTTGAGAATGAATTGAATGCCAACAAGTGGGCAACTAAAACAACATACTTGCCCTAGAAAGGCACTTTCAGTGGGACTTTTTTGGTCAATAAAAAAAAAAAAAGTGTCACCTTTTGTGTAGTGTAGCCCTTTTAGGCAAGTTTGAGGAACAAAGATGGCGATTCAAAAAGGTTTTAAAAAAAAAAATCCCCAAATTAACACAGCCAAAGTGGCTCCAAAATTAAAATCTGAATAGCCCAAAATGTCCCCAGGATGCCTTAAGGGTAAAGCCAGAGTTCAGAATTGGTACCTGGTGCTGGAGGGGTGTGCAGGTACACCTCCTCGCTGTACTCGCCATAGCCCGCCTTGTTGCAGCCCCTCACCCGCAGCACATACACGCTGTCCATCTCCAGTCGGTCGATGACGGCGCTCGTGCCGGTCACCTCGTCCAGTCGCTGCCAGCCCCAACGAGCGGCGGCCACTAGTCCCCCTCTGTAGCCGCCCCTGGACGCGCTCCCGGGGACCACCCCCCGGCGGCGGTACTCCACAGAGAAGTGCCAGGCGGGCGCGGAGTCTGGAGGAAGGCGCCAGCTCAGGTAGAGCTGGTCATAGGCCAGGGAATGCTGGGTATCGAGGACTGGGGCCTGAGGAGCTGTGACATAAAAAGGTTGATTTAATGAAGTTACATCAAAATTACATTATTTGATAAATGCAATAATATTTTTTTTTAAAATAACAAAAGTATAATTTATTTAAGCATTACTGTGCAATGGAAGCAAAAACTATTTATTACACTTTTTTTTCTTAAACAAAATACACATTTTCAATACTTTTGATTTTAAATACAATGCTTTTGACATACAATTTGGGTTTTAAATTACAGCTAAAAATAATGGAATTTTTAAATTGTATTTAATATGTAGTTTAAATGAAATGTACTTGTTTTGGCAGCATAATAGAAGAAGGTTAAAGTAAACCTGATATGATAAATCATTTAGAAAAATCTATTTATTTTCAAAGTAAATTACAAATGTAAAAAAATAATAATAAATTACAGAGGTAAAACTAACGTAATTACTTTTTTAATAAAATAAAAATAACTTTTTATTTAATATTTAGAGGAAAATGGACACGCAAATGTAAAATAAAATAGAATAGTTGCAGTAGCATAAAATAAAATATAAAATTTTTTTTTAATGATATGAGGGTTTAAACTCATGATTCAAATATGAAATGAATAGATAGCTATAGGTAGCTATAAAGTTAATAATATAGTGTATGTGGATATGGCGCTGTGAGGTATAGCATCGTGTTCTTACCTCGAGTGAAATTAAGTTCTGTGAGAAGTTTGAGTTCTTTGGAGACATCCAGCTGGAAGTGCCTGAAGGAAGGATCTGCAGCCAGAGCAAAGTGCTGCAGATTCTCAATTGCCTTGCTGAATCTGGTGCAGGAACACAAATGAGTTACAGTAATTATCTCTGCCAAGGCGACATTTTGGATACCGCTCGCATATTGGCTCTCGTGCACCTCATAAGTCTAAAATTGTATAAAACGCATCGCCTAGTAAAGCCAAAAGCACTATCCAGGGAACAAAAGTTAGTTGTTTTGTTTCCAGGCCACTCTAATGGAGTACCTGTTATGCGTTTGGCGTGCAGCCTGCACAAAACAGGGCTGGTCTGTTTCCTTCAGCAGCTCTTGCGTGAAGGCCACGAGCCCGGCGTGTTCCATCAAGCTGCGGCGCTCGGCCACTTGAGCGGCCAGCGCCTCGCCACGCTTCTGGCGCGTCGCCTCCAGGGCCTGGGTGAGCGAGGCGTGGCGCTCGGCCAGAGCCGCCGTCAGGTCCCTGATGCTCTGGGCCAGCTGCTCCCGGGCGGACACGCCGTTCACCTAAATGTTCACGTACACATGGAGTACTTAATGCTAAATACCTTCAACTCGTGTATGCCGTGGATTTGACACTCGGTTAGCATCCCTTTTCCCCCACCCCAGTTCATTAATCACCTCAGTCTGAGTGATGGCGCTCTCCAGCTGTGTGATCTGAGACAGAACCATGTCCTGGTTGGACAGAATGTAGTTCATCTCTTTTGTAATCTTCTCCTGTCACACACACACGCACACACACACAAAACAATGAAGAAATGAAGCAATTGCATGTTGCATTCCACTGCTACATGTCATTAGTGTATACAGTCTAAAGTCAAAAATGTCTTTCTTAAGACAGATTGCAAGTTTTTATATTACTGCATGCTACTGTCAATGTCATTTTGACATTTTTTCAATGTCAGCTTTATTGTCAAACGATATTTTGCAACAATATATTGATAGCCGCCTAGTCTTGTATAGGAAGGAAATTCCATTACCATTTTTATTACTTCCCCAAGATGGCAGTTAGCTGCATTTGTGCAGTATACTTGTTAACAGCTGTGGTGGTAGGCAACCTTCTGAGTTTTTAGTTTTTCTGTAAACACCGCAAGATGGCAGCAGCCGGCATCCTGCAGCTTTATCGACCTCTGCATGCGCTTTAAAATGTTGACTGTTGATATGAAACTTACGCATGTTACTCTTGCAAATGAACTAATTTGCGATATTACTACTGGCTGAGTTTGCTCCATTCCAACATTGGTCCTAAGGCTGCTGTGTTGTGCAATATACTTGTTAACAGCAACAGCACAAGATTACCATGGCCTCTTTGGAAGTATTATAAGGTGTCGGCGTCCAGCTTCTTTATCTAACTCTACAGTACCTGCTTTAAAGTGAAGCTAAGGATGTATGTTGTGCAACATACTTGTTAACAGCTATAGTGGTAGGTAATCTCCTGAAAAAGTTTTTTTTTATTAACGCCATAAGATGACAGTAGCTGCATTTGAGGTATTATGAGAGGTCAGCATCCAGCAGCTTTAGTTATCTCTATATATGCTTTAAAATTTTCTGTAATTATGTTACATTTGCCATATTGGTGTTTACGATTAAGTCATCCGCATTATTAATGATCCCTGAGTTTGCTCCTTTCCTCTTTAGAGCTATTACAACATGGGTTCTAGGGTTGCTGTGTATCACGAATGGTCAGCATCGAGCTACTTTAGCTAGCTCTGTATGCACTTTAAAATTGTGCTACTCAGGTGTTGGTATGAAACTCATGCATGTTGCAATTGCCGTACTGTACTTAAGTCATCCGCAGTAATAATGCTGGCTGAGTTTGCTCTTTTACTCATTAAGGCTATTACAACATTGGTTCCAAGACTGCTGTGTTGTGCGATAATTGTTAACAGCTGTGTGGGTAGGGGAACCTCCTGATGTAGTTTTGTACTAATGCTAGATGATCACTGTAGTGATCTGGGAAGTATCATAAGGGGGTCAGCACCATCTGTTTTATCTACCTCTGCATGCACTTTAAAATAATGCTTCTGAAGTGTTGGTATGAAATTAAGGCAGGTTACACTTGCCCTACAATAACTCATTGGCAGTATTAATGGCGGCCGAGAAGTGTGTTTCTTATTTCAATTACAGCATTGGTTCAGTGGCTGTTGCATTGTGAAATATATTCGTTAGCAGCTGTAGTGGCAGGCAACCTCCTGATTAACCTCTACTTGTATTAATGCCACAAGATGACAGTAGCTGCATTCAAAGTAATTTGAGTGGTCAGCATCCAGCAGAATAATGTACCTCTGTATGCACTTTAAAACTGTTGATGTGACTACCATGAGTGTTTCTCTTGCAGTACAGTTAATGAATTATCAGAGGTATTAATGCTGACTGAAGAGTTTACTCCTTACCGCTAATACAACATCGGTTCTGTAGCTGCTGTGTTGTGCAATATATAATGACCATGTGGTCAAAGAGCTTTCTTTTCCACATTCTCATGCACTTCAAATCCTTGTAAAATGAGCTGTAAAATGAGGTTTTACCTTTAGAGCTTGGTATGCCTGGGCCACGGGCAGGATCTTGTGCCCCGTGTGTACACGTCGCAGTTTGCAAAGCGGACAAAGCAGCCGCTGACACGTCCTGCAATAGAACTGTAGCTTCTCCTGGTCATGCTCCGTGCACGTCAACACCTGTAGAGGTAAATATGATGACGCACAATGTAATGTGATGTAAACACATGCCTATAACACGTGTGGTGTCTTGCCTTTGGTCTAAAGTTGAGCGTGGGCAGGATGTGCTCGTGCTGCGCCCGCGGCGTTCCCCACGGGTGGTAGAGTTTGAAGCACTCGTTACAGAAGTTGGCCCTGCAGTCGGCGCAGCCTTTGGTGGCCTCCAGGGCGTGTGGGGGCTTGCAGAACTGACACATGACGGCCACGCTGCCCAGGCTCACTGTGTGTCGGTACCTGCACATGGTTGTTGTTCCGTTTCATGTTGTATTATATTTCCCTCTGCGTGCGTTTTAAACCACTTCTAGTCAGATGTTGGTGTGACACTTGCCATGCTTTACAATAAACTCAGCAGTTTGCTTCTTACCGCTATTGCAACATTGGTTCTGTTGCTGCTGTGTTGTGCAATACATGTAGAGTGCCTTACCGCTCCACTATGCGCTCTAAGGTGAGGTTACGTAAGCAGTCAGAGAGGCCTTTCTCCCCCAGCTCCACATCACGTCCACAGGGGATACAAGGGAACATCATGATCAGGGGCGGCGGGCCATCTTTGCGGCGGCGCCCCATGTAGCCCGGCGAGCGGGGCATGGACGGTGAAGGTGGGTGGGGACCTACAAACCGCGCGAAAATGAGCACAGATTCGTTTACAGAAGGGGTGGCCAAACTTTTTAACTCACGGGCCACATTGGTGGGGGGTGCTCGATATATAAGCGGCATGAAACAAAACTCGCTCACGGTGCAACAAAACAAAAAGACAACACATCACATAAATCAACTACTACTACAACGTGTGTGTGATAAACAACTAAAGATAACACGTAACTTAAAAAAGTGTTATTTCCAAATGTCCGCAAGGCATGAAGGGTAGACCAGCAGCAGCAACAACAATAATGAATGAATAAAAAATAATAAAACATTGGATAACTATCCACTTTGTTTACTTCTCCTCCTGAATATATTTTGCAATCTAGCAAAAATGAGACAAACACAGCAAAATGTTAGCGTTATCACAGGCTACCCAGCATGCCTTGCGGTTGGAAAATGTGGAGTTTTTTTGTTTCTATCCCCACATGGTGTCTTTTTGATGTTAAAGGTTTATAAAAAGAAATGTGGAAATTCAGTGGGCCACATTAAGACACCCGTCAGCTGCAGTTTGCCCACCCCTGGTTTACAGCAACCCCAAGCTTCCCCTTTAAACGAACGCTCCTTACCTGCCCGCAGCACCCGGTCGATGGGCCGCTGCTCGGCTTTTGGCGTGGGCCTGCGGAGCTGTCGCGGAGAGCGCATGTTGGGCGTGGATGCGGGTGAGTTGGGCTCGGCGGGAAGTTCCGGAAGCGGGTAGCCGCTGGCCACCAGCACCTCGGAGGCGCACATGAGGCACACGCTGTGAAGGCATGGCAGCACCACGGGCTGTTTGACGATGTCCTTGCACACGGGACAGTGCAGCTCGTGCTCCAGGCTTTTCATGTTGGACTGCGGGAGGAAACAAAACGGCAACTACTGCTCTTTCCTGACAAATGTATTATTATCATTATTATTGATTAGGCTGCGTTTCCACTGCACAGTATACCATTAGGATTATTGTTGAGTCAGCCATATTGTGCTGAGTAGCCTGGACAAAGGCATGACTCATTTGCTGAAAGACGACTGCCTTGAGAACATTTCATCTTTTTATTATTAGCCACGTTGTACCGAGCAAAGAGATGCGTACATCGCTTTTTCATCGACTTTTCCATCCATGGATGGATGGATGCAATCCTAGTACAAGAGGTGCTGTAAATATGTCCCAGGCAAGCAGCATGGGCCATCCTCCTTGTTAAGTATTGATAAATGGCAGGTATGAATTATTTAGCTTAAATGACATGGTTGTTTTGTTTTTTTAGCCTGTAGGGTTTCACCTATAGATGTTTAAGATGACATCATTTGCGCTGAATATGACACACAGGTAGTGACATCGTGTAGAAATAAGTCACTGGGTGGGGATAAACCTAAAACAGCATTAGGCACATCTGGACACGTGGCCCAATACTATTTGGACCAGTTTTTATCTCTTACTTAATGAATTTGATCCATTTGTGTCATCTCAAGCTTCATTTTTCATCTTAACAAAACATTCTGGATGATTGTGTGGGGTTTTCTGGTGCCCAGTGCATAAAGACGGGCTTAGAGGATCTAGAACTAGAACTCTGGCTTCACCAATGCACTTAATTTATGAACCTGGCACAGAATTCTCACAGACACACTGCAAAAATGTTTACAAAGTCTTCCTCGGCTAGTGGAAACAGCCCTTTTCGCACAGTCTGTGTCGCATGTCAGTACCGCCATGTGCTCAAGGACAAGGAAATGACGGAAACAACGTTGCTTAACATGCGGCCTTGCACACAAGGAGATGACAGCCGCCTGTCCCGTGTTAGGGCCTTCGAAGACGCCCCTCACTTCACCTTACAGCCAAAATAAGGATGACATCACGGCAACCCATCGCCGGTGACACCGTAAGTCAAAAGTCACCACTCCATGGTGCACATTCTGCACATTTACCCTTAAAAAAACATGCACACATAAACGCAAATGGCATCACTCCTTCATCATTAACCTCATTTCCTTCATTTTCTGTGTCATTCCCCAATGTCACCCCCCTCTTTCTCGACTTTCCTTCTCTTACTGTTAGAATTCCACTGATGGCAGATCTTAAATTGCATCACGGCTGTAAAACAAAACAAAACACTGCGGCTCGGTGGAGGCTGCTGCATATGCGCATCCTTACCTTCACCTGGAACCTCGCTGCCATGACAGTTGGGCGCGTGCACGTTTACAGAAGCAGCAGCAGAGCGACGCAATGGACTCGGCAAGGGGAGGGGCGAGGGAGTGACAGGGGGGAGGGGTGATCTCACCAGTAAAGCATATTTCTTTATTGATATTAGCCCATTACATAAACAGCACCTCCGACTGTGCAATGTAGACACACATACTGTATATATAGCACAGCTACATAGACATCATGATTGATTTAAAGCCCCTGCAGTTGGCCGCAGATGCAGCATCCTTGCATCCATCTCTGCCATCTCCATGGCAACGAGAATCCCTCGAGCCCAGAATGGAGACGAATTATTCCAACGCCTCACCGCTAGCCGACATTTCGCTTTGAAACAGTTGTGAATCATTTGAAGCAGGGTTATTTGGAACAATCCGGATTACAATGGGACTTTTGTATGTGAGGGTTCTATGACAACGTATAGAGCCCCGTGTGTGTGTGTGTGTGTGTGTGTGTGTGCGTGTGTGTGTGTGTGTGTTACAGCAGCTGGAAACGACTGTTTCAGGTGAAATGAAATACAGTACTCTTCATTAAATTATTTTTAATCTGCCGGCTGGTTTTCATGAAACTGCTCTATTTGGAGAAAAGAAGCCGTGAAGTGCAATTATATATATATATATATATATATA